>JACDJE010000267.1:430652-473142 GCA_016647715.1 Pavo muticus
AAAAAAAAAAAAAAAAAAAAAAAGCAATTTCATTTAAGAACTCTTTTAAAGACACTCATAGAGAGACTTAGGCTGACAAAGCCAAGGAAATTCAAATGTGAAAGTAGAAACATAAATGTTAGAAGGGTGTAATTCATGCCATTATACCTGTTTGAAACAATTTGTGTGAATTAAAGATGGACTGCCAGCATATACTTTGAATTTATTGGCTTTTGTTGCTTTAAATCAGACCCTTCACATTATTTAAACATAGTTTTTGTATTTAATATTCAGAGGAATAGATCACATACATTTGGCTGCAGATAGATACATAATTCATGTTGGTAGGAAGCATACCTTAAAACACTTAAGTGGTTTATTAAACTTGTTTCATTTGATATGGAATAAATTTTGTAACTGACAACAAGTCATACTCAGATCCTACATTTATCATATTTAAGATTACCTTATGTTACAGAAACTGTTCTGCTTTGGTCTCTCAATGGCTTTTTTTCGTGGAGAGAAAATACATGAAGTATGTTAATATTGTTTTAAAATGTCTTAAACCTGAACTCCTACATAAAATTAGTCTAGTGGTCTCAGCTCAGTCCCTAGCAGGCAGTGGAGTATATCAGGAAGACCACCATGCATAATTTGGCACCAGTCAGTAGAACCAGCAGTCTCTAATCTAAAAAGGCTGGGCAGTGAACCTAGGGAGGCTGAGTGACTTCTTGTTTTAGGAACCCCATCCTCTTTCAATCAGAAACGATATCGTCTCGTGCAAGAAGTTGTTTCTGTATCTGTGTGCCGCTTCTCAAATTCATAGTAGAGTTATTTGACAATACATCTATTTGATGAGCATAGATAGCAAAAAAGAAAGTAAGAATGATTGTACCTCTCAGCCTTCCTGCATGTTTGTTACCTCTCTAGCTTTGCCAGTGTAGAATAAGCAGAGTCCAGGGGTGAAGCAGGCTGTAACTAGATTGAGCTGTTGTATGTGCTGAGGTCTACCGTTTCTTTTGTCATCTTTTGTCATTGAGTCATCAATCGTAGTGGATTAAAATGCTAATAGCCAGCAATAACTTATTTGAACATCGGCTTTTGCAGTTGACTGTTGATAACTCTAGACTGATACATGGGGCTAGAAGTTCTATTGTATGTCTAAAATCAGTAGATGAATCACAGTAAGTAAAATATCATAAAGATGACACAGCTGTGGTAAAAAATATTTTTTTAAATAACGGATTGTGTTAAATTATCAAGTAAGTGAATAACACTTAGTATTTTTGCTTCAACTACAGGGGTTGTTTTTGTTACTTTGGTAGTCAAGCTGCACAAGACTGGAATAAAGATTGTTTAAGTATTTCTCAAACTTGTGCAAGTAATGCTTATCACTGAAAAAAGCGTAACCTTTTTGCTAAATCTATGTTCAATGTATTACTAAACACTCAGAGATGAGATTGTCCCGACTTTCTTTAAAATTTTTGAATAGCAAACATTTAATGTTCTACCTTAAGTGCCAACTCAGATTCGGAATGACAGCGACAATGAAAATGAGCGGAGCAGTTACACTGCAGTTGTACTACCATCACAATTTCTGGAAACATAATTTCAAGACAAAAGAATGAGAGGGAATCTGAGCAACAGCTGAAAATTCTGCTTCTCTTCCTTTGCTCCTTATTAGTTCTTTTTCACGAAAAGACGTGCTGACACGTCTAACACAGAAACAGTCACAGGAAGATGGAAGCTGTATAACTCTGGGAAAGAACATCAGAGTTGATGTAGACAGTTAAGGTTTCTGTCAGTGGTAGTATTTGTAACAGATGCCTTTTTTCTTCATTTTTCCTAGAAAGAAATGCCACATTTAGGGGAAGTTCTCAAGCGTTCTTTAAAAAGATTGTTAAAAGCTACAGAATAAAGAAGGCTTTAAGAAAATATTGAAATGTTTACTTTGGGAGACATTAAACAACTAAACCATCATGAGTACTCCTGTCTATCTATAAATAATAGCACAGAGATATCTGGTTACCTGTGTGATTCCCTTCACTTTTCTGTTAGGTTCCCTCGCTGTGAGTTCAGATTTTCATTTGACTGGTTCCTTGTTGCATCTCTTCAGAATCAGGTTATGCTGGATATGATTGTTCTATTAAATATTTACTGACTTTCTTAAGTTCACGATTTACAAGGTACAGCCATTTTCAAAGATACAAATTTTGGATTGTGGGAAAGCTATTGAGTTCCTGTTTGTTTTCATCTTTCTATTCATAATTCTAAAGTCTCAGATCCTGAATGGATACAAGGAGCAGAAAGACCTGGCATATGGCACGAACTTGAATGTCACTGTAACAAATTATTTTGTAAGCAAATAATAAGAAAGTTCATACTAAAGTTTTTAATGGCACTTAAGGGTCTATTTTCAACAAGCTTTGTTGACAATAGTTATCCTTCATATTGGCAATATTACTGGAAGCAAAGATCACTCAGGAAACTGTATTTTGTGGAAGTAGGCTCAAAATTCATTTGAAGATTCATCTTCTTCAGTAAGTTGCTTTGTTTTGTTCTGTTTTGTTTTGTTTTAATTGCATGATAAGGAAAATGTTCTTGTACCCTGGAAACATTTTAGAAAGTCCCACAGTTTTCCCTAATTGATGTTAAATATCAAGTCAAGGCGGTAAAATGAGGTTTTAGCCACTTTTCTATTAACAGCCCACTAAAAACCTTCAAAAGGAGTTTGGCATTCAAAGAAATTAAGTATGGTAGGAAGAAGTTAGGCAGTATGAAAACATTTTTCTTTTAACACTGTATCAAATCAAGACAATGTTCTCGAGGTGGGATGGGAAAGAGAAGGGGGTTAATCGTTAAATAAAACAATGTCATGCTTACACTGTGCCATTCAGATAAAATAAAAAACAAACTACTGGAGCAAGGAGATTATGCGAGACACAAAGAATGAGGGACCTGGTAAGCCCTGAGATAAGATGTGGCTGACAAGTGAAAAGAAGGTTGTAAGTGTCAGTCTAATGGAAGATTCCTGTTGAAGGGTGATGACATGCTGGCTCTGTGTGGAAGTAAACTTACAGTTCTGCAGTTCTCAGTAAAGAAGTTACAGTTCTCAGAAAATGTATCTGGCTGTGATGTTGCTCCTTCGGGGCACCTAAAGAAGGGAAAAATTCAGTCTATTAGACAGATGAAAAGTATCAGATTTATTCTTTTCCCAGGGCAGACAATATTTTTTGGCTCTAAAGAAGTGATGTAAGGATGATAATCCTCATTTCTTTTGAAGAGAGAGCTTAAATATTTTGCAAATAAAATACTTCTGACATTTTTTTACCATTGTAATGGCAGTTGATACAGATAATTATTTTCTACAGAGTTGCAGAAAATAAGCCTTTTTCCATTCTCTGTCTTGTTGTTGATCCAAGAGACCTTCAAAGTTAGTGCTAGAGAAATACACACAAATCATCCAATGCACAGAAAATCTCCCTGGCACCATGTTTCTTTCTGATGCATCTTGGACTTAATTTAAGGACAGTAGGATCAGTTTGATGTTATTGGCTATTGGTTCTAGTCTGAGAGGTGCTGAAAGATCTCTTGTTCTGACCACAAAATGCTCAGCACCCCCAGACTCCCACTGGCCTCAACAAAAATGCAGAAATTCAGGACACTTAACACTTTTCAGGATCAGACCTAGGGGGATGCTACCAGTCATCCGTTAATTCTACTCTTTCGCGACAGCTGCAAAGCATATACTATGATATGCCTGTTTCTAAACAGCTGAAAAATTATGTTGTAACTGAAATTCCATCATTCAGCTTCCCATGGAATGCGTTTTGCTCTGAGAGCTGAGAGACGGTCTAAATAGCAGACAGATACACTCTCGCCGTGAGTGTGATAAATGTCACAGTATTTGGGGGTGGGTGCTTTAGCACAAAGTCATTTTTTAGTGACGTTCATTTTACTATGTATTTAACACAGCATTTTTATTGAGAAACATAGAAATAGAAAGATGTTTAACATCCTTTTTTTTTTTTTTTTAAAATATATATAGTGTAATTATGCATTCTATGCACTCTTACTTTTCTCAGTTAGACTATAAATCCTGAGGGTTTTTCCCTTGTGAGCCAAATTCTGCTATCTTTACTAATCTCAATGGGCTGCTCTATCAGCCTACAAAGTAATCTCAGTGGGACAAATTCTTGCCTCTAATATACCCACATAAATTGAAAACAATACTATAATCACAATTACATCAAAAGCAGAATTTGGCACACTGGGAAGGTTTGAAAGAGCCGGGCAGGCAGTATTTGCCTGACAGTATTTGCCCCTGAACAATTTCTTCTTTTCTTGCATTTGGAACCACAGAATTGTGTTTGTTAACCTATCATGTAGAATTGAACAAACAGAAAAATGAGTGATGTTTACAATTTCCTTTATTGGAAAAGCTGTCACCCCTCATTCCTCGCTGAAATCAATGGAAGCTGAATGTGCTGGAAGAGGCACTAGGCCTCCACAACATAAGTTGCCTTTCAATGCATTTCAAAATGTAGTTGGAAAGTGTTTACAGCTAAATTAAGGCCAGTCAACCCCCTCATAGGTTAGACGAGAAGGAAGTCATGTCTAATTTGTAACTATTGTGTAAGGTCTCCTAAGAATGGTCTGGAACTTGCTTTAGCAGACCTCAAACTCTCGTTGATTAGAGGACTAGTAGCCTTTTCTAAAATACCTGTCATAGCATCTGTCTAATTTGCTTGTAATATTGAAGTTATTTCTTAAACTAATGAAATGGTCTTCCAAAACTTTCCAGCCTACTTAAGTAACACTGTGTTCTGGTAGAGAATGCAAATATGGGCAAGTTAAGTGTCGTGGTACGCTACTCCTAAGAAGTGATTTTCAGCCTTTCCTTTCCAATGCTTCTGTTTTTGTTATCTCAGGTGGTAGGTATATGATGTTTAAAATGGTAGCCTCGAACATTTAGAAAACGTTAGGTACATACAGTTACAAATTTGGCATTCAACAATTCTCTAGCAAAATTCACCTGAATTTAATGGGACACACCTTCTAATCTCCCGAAAGAGGAATGTGATTGAAGATACTGGAACTTTTGAACAAAGATTTCCAGTAGTTACCACCTGAAATGTACAATGGGGAATTTTTGAAATAAGGGATTGAATACTTTATGACTTTAAACATTTTTACATTTTAGTGTACTTCACTTCCTTTTAAGTGATTTTAATTTGCATGAGAATTAGAAGATCGTATGGATTACAAGCTATCTTATAAATCATGACAAAACAGTCACGGCATAATAAGGAGGTAGAGAATTCTCAACACCACACAAGAAATGTGCTTAAACTCCATCCAAAAACACTGCCACAGCACAATACATTCTTAATATTATAAGATTATTATAAGATATAATAATTCTTAATATTATAAGAAAAAAAATTGAAATATTTCATTGCAAAATTTTCCACATGAAATACACCATTAAGTGTAAGCAACTGTGTTGTTAGCAGTACGGCACAAAGCACGTAAGAAATAGAGTGTCTTATCTCCTATGTATAAAAGCACACTGGGGCAAATTCTGAAGTTTTTTTTGAAGGTCAAATTTTCAGTGGATAAATACTGAACAATAACTTCAAAATGTGATCTCATTACAAATTGTGTTTGTTTGCTTCTATCTTTTGTGCTACTAACATTTTAATTTTACCCAAAAATGCCTGGCAGAACTGTTTATAGTCTCAGGATCTCACTGGCATGGAGGGATCTTTGTGAATGAAGTCTAAGAGTTTTTTAAAATCTTCATAAAATGCTGTTTCTTCTGTTTATTTAACACTAAAGGAGAACTCCGCAAAGAACCCAGGCAGAGATTTACTTCAGCTGCTCTATGACAGGGGGCAAGGTGATGGCTCCCTGGTAACCAGGAAAGGAAAGGTGAAATTTTGAATGGCTAACTCCTTGGGGATCCACAAGAGGTGCAGGATATTAAAGTTAAGCTTGGTGCATGGTGATCACACTGTCTTCAGTGTTTTCCAGCCACCCAGACAGCTTACAGAAGACCATTAGAGCTGTGTTACCGCCAGTATAAAAAGCCTTCTGGTTTGTAAAAAATGACTGCACAGAACCTGCTCTTCTGTGTTTCACTGGAGGAGATTTTTTGCCTTTCCACAAATCACTACATTTCTCTTTCAAAGGACAGGATGCTGTTTTTGATAAAGCACGTTTTTAAATATTTTGTTTATTCTGTCTATTCCAAAATGTCTCCTTTCACGGTATCAGAATCGAACTGGGTGAAATACTTAATAATCAGCAAGTCAGTAAACATGGGAAATCTTACTGAGCCACAGACTGTATTCTCAAAATGTTTCTATGAACAAGAAGGAAAGCATTGATGAGCAATTAAAAAAAAGTCTATGCCCTTCAAAAGTAAGCAGTTTCAAAAAGGATTTGTATATGCTTCTTGTTTTCCCTGCTTTAAATACATTCAGTAAATAATTAGCTCTAGAGAGAAATATATTCAAAAGTTCCACCCGCAAATAAATAAAGGTAGCTGCTTGTTTATATCAGAAGGAAAAAAAAAGTTGACCACCTGTGCTTTCACTTTCTCTTTGATCATTTTATTTAGAACAAAGTTATGGCTAGCTGAATATGTGTATTTATTGCTGCATCTTTAAAAGGAAAAATACTGATGATATAGTCTCACTAAAATGAATGTTGGTTTGTTGNTAGCATTCACTTTATTTTACTATAAAAGCACTGCAGCGTATCATGTGTACTCTGATATATTTCTTTATAAACCCTACTGCATTTTTCTGAACAAGGGAGGCAGATGCAAAACCACACTGAGAACCTGTCCTTCAGCCGATGGCATTTAAGAGTATCCATCTGGTTATCTGGGTGAATCTGCTTGCTCAGGATCCCTGATGGACTTTCTTATTTATGTAATCATTGCATGTACCATTTCCTTTAAGTAGGAACCCATTTTGAATATAATTCTTACAAGCAACTTCCCCAACTGGGACCCATCATTATTACCTCAAGTCCCAACCCTTCAACCAGGATGGGATGCCTGGGGAGTTTTATCCTCTTATGTGTTTACCTGGATGTAGACAACAAAAAGGAACACATTCTATGTTCTGCATTTAAAACTGGAATAAACGATTATAAACAATTTAACAATTTTAAAAGTACTTACAATTATCTGTGAAGTAACAAATAGAAGGAAGTGTGCCCATGTTGAGGATGCAGGACCTCCCTTTTCCAGCAGCAGAGCATGGCAGCACACCTGGCTAGGATGAACCTCTACAGCTAGCTCAGGAGCTTTGCAGGGGCAGTGGCATGCTGGCAGTGTTGTGCCAAGAACTGTCCAACGCTTTCACCTTCATAGAGCCCAATAGTGTCAGCAGAGCGTGCTTGTGCACGCAGGAAGAGATGCAGACTTTCAGATTTCCCTTCGCGTTCCGCAAGGACCAAAACACGATATAACAGTGTCAATTCGTATAAAGCATGCCATTCGGCAGTGAGGAAAATTCATTTATCATACACTCTAGCACATGTAACTGGAAATATTTGCTGAGCAGACTGAAGATGGAGTGCTTTTCATGGCTGAAGACACAAACGGTGATTCTGGCTCTGAATCTCAAGCACACAAACCATACCACATGAGTACATGTTACAATCTCTTCCAGGCTGCTGCACTGTGAGATACACCCATATTGCTGTGATCAGAACATCTGTATACTTAGAAACATAGCACACACGTTTGTCCCACAACACTGAGATTTTTGGTAAACCAGTGTCTATGGGAACTGTTGAATCAAGGCCTGAACCTCTGACTGATCAGCTGAGGTGAGCACTGAGTCAGGCACAGGAGCACAGGTGAAGGCAATTCATGGAAAAAGCACAGAAGGGGTGAAGCCTCGCTCCACCTCTCCTAGACCCCATTTAAGGGCTGACTGGCACTGAGGAAGGATCTCTTTCTGGAGATTGCTCCTCTTGGAGTTTTTCTTGTGAGCCTATGACACAGGTGAGCATTTGCCATTTGTTTCTGATTTCCCTTTCCAGCGTGATAATCTTTCTAGTTTTACGATCTGTGGATACCAATCTGAGCACACCATTCTGTATATTTGTTGATTATACAACACCATTCTGTGTATATGTTGACTATACACAGTGTCACTGAAAGCAGAGTTACTTCTGTAATTTTCAATGGAAATTTGTAGGCTTAGTATGTCACAGCAATGGAGTGCAGCCAACCTGCTCACTAAAGCTCATCTCCACCAAAATTCCTGCCTGCCAGTTCCCAGTCTTAGCTTCCTTTCCTGGCACTCATTGACTCATAGACAGGATAGATGTTTTTTTAAGGAGTGTCCAAGCAGGTCAGTCTTTGCCACATACATGTTTAACAACAGATCCACTGCACCAGTGGCAGTGGTAGAAAGCTCCTGACAGACAGAACTGCATGATCTACAGGGTGCGGTGAGTTTTAATTGGCATTCAAACCAGTCTTCTAAATGCAAACTGTGCTGACAGCTACTCTGTTTTTTGGAGCACAGTCCAGCACAGGCAGCAGTACTCGTGGGCAAGGTTAAAGGAAGAGGAATGGGACTTTCCTTGGCTGACTGACACCCATCCTGCTGTGTGGGGATGGGTGACTCCTGAAGGACTGAATTAGATAGCCCCAAGTGCAGAGTCAGAGAACATACATATCAATGCTTTCTCCAGTGAGCTTTACCTTTCCTTCTCAAACATATCCAAAACAGAGCTCCCCTCTCCTGGGTCTTCCTTTGGTCAGCGCTCTTAAGAGTTTGATTGTTGGTGGCCATGCTTTGAAATACAGGAACACTGCCACATGAAATTCAAAATGAATGGAGGAAGAAAAGTTCAGCAGAGTCTGAGGGGGGACAGCAGAGTTGCCAGCGGACTGTAAAATCATAGCATAATTCAGGTAGGAATTCCAACCTAATCCCATTTCCTGCTCAGAGCTGTGAAATTCAGTAACTTCCTGCATGACAGAAGGTTTGTGTTGGGAAACCAAACCATATTTCATTCCCACCTAAGGGACAGCAAGGAAGAAGACTGACCTATTGTTGCTATAAAACATCAGTAGAAATAAGCCAGCTAGGCTTCTAAAAAGTCAGTTTCGAGCCTACAGCCTATAATGTACACATTTCTTCCCGAGAAATCTGACTTCTATTAATTCAGATATAATTGAGATTGTAATTACCTTAATCATGGAATCACAGAATCATGAAGATTGGAAAAGACTAGTCCAACCATCAACCCATTACCACCATACCCACTAAACCACATCCGTAACTCCACCACCTCCCTGGGGTCCAATGCATTACTACTCTTTCCGAGAAGAAATTTTTCCTAGTATCTAACCTGAACCTCCCTTGGTGCAACTTAAGGCCATTACCTCATGTCCTAAGTTTAAGATTTTGAGAATTAATGGGAAAATATTTGGAACTGTTACATACCTTTTATTAGAATTGTGACTCAGTCAGAGACAGGAATGACAATGCATCACTGACCAAATTTTTCCATTTAGAAACATCCAAAACTGCTTTTCTATTCTGGATTTTTTAAGTATTTACCTTAAAAGTATGAGAGAATAGAGGACTATGCCCTACGTGTGTACAGGGATCATGTACAGATACTTTGATAAAAGTATACATCTGCAGCTCAGCACTACCTACTATTATAAGATACAAAACTTGAACAAATTGTCTGCTGGAGGATGTCATATTTTGTGTTCATATAAACTGGAGGTCTCAAAGAAGAGAAAACATCAGTGTGCAGCACAGTGA
The DNA here is from genome assembly GCA_016647715.1 of Pavo muticus. Classification (NCBI taxonomy): domain Eukaryota; kingdom Metazoa; phylum Chordata; class Aves; order Galliformes; family Phasianidae; genus Pavo; species Pavo muticus. Next base: position 440,444 of record JACDJE010000267.1, read on the forward strand.
AATGAACCTAAGGCATGAGATCAATTATTCCCTTTTAAAGGGAGAATTGTCTCAAATTATATATATTTCTGATTTTTCCTATGAAAGAGGTGTGCATTTCACTGTGTAAAATGATCTGAGTTTCCTACAGTTGTCTCCCTCTATTAAAAAAATCCCTCCTTCCTAACATTGTTCATTTTTCAGAGAGATCAGGATAGGATTCTTGTACTGTCTAACCCATCATCTTGGCTATTAGAGTGAAATCACTGATCGCTTCAATTTCCAAAAGGATGCCTGTGTGGAGTGTGGGAATTGAGTGGTTTTGAAATTAAGATTTAATTCTGAAGAAGGTTCATCAAGTAATAACTGTTTTTTACTTTAACCAGGGTATCATGCATTCTGTTGCATGTTAGATCAGTGTTAATTTACAAAACTCCAGATAATGTATCACTGCCTCCCTTCCCACAATGAACTCGTATTATCATCAGTGCAAACAGTACTAACATTCTTACGATTAAAACAATCTGATAAAATGAAATTTTATTTTGTATTCTATACATTTAGCATTTTGAATCATATGTATCATAAATCCTACCAAGAATATATAATTGCAGAGAAGTTCCTGAGTTGTAGGTAAAAAATTTTGAGGGCTAGTTAGGAAGAGGCCAGAATTTGTCACCGAAAGATACAACAGCTGCAGTTGGTTTGCCCAAAAAGACAACTGTGGATTTCTGGTCTGCCAGTAGAGTGTATGCCTATTTCTCCTTCTTCAGTACGGACACAATTTATGAAGTGGAGGTGAGTTCAATTATTTTTTTTATATCTCAACCATTTTTTTGCATGCTTAGCTGCTGTAATATATTTTTCCTCGTTATCTGCTGGTCATTTTGCATAATGAAAAATGTAGCACTTTTTTTCCCCCTCTAAAATGTAAGATAAACATTAAATAGAATAAAACAAAGCATCATAACAAAAGCAGTGACATATTTACTCTGGAAATGAAAATGCTCATTGGACTTTCAGGTTAGCAGCCAGGCTCAGGCAGGTCACGTGCAGAACAGTTCTGTTAGCATGGAGCTCCAGTTTCACACAGAAACTTTTGAAGGCCCTATTACAGTGAAATGATCTACTGGCTTTTTAGGTTAAATAGAAATTTAGCTATGTATTTCCACTACATTGTGGTCATTCATAGAATCGTAGAATCACAAGGTTGGAAAGGACCTACAAGATCATCTAGTCTGACCAGCCTCCCACCACCATTACTACCACAAGCTCTAAACCGTATCTCGTAGCTCCCCATCCAGATGCCTCTTGAACACTGCCAGGGACGGTGACTCCACCACCTCCCTGTGCAGGCCATTCCAGCGCCTGACCACTCCCTGAGAGAAAAAGTTTTTCCTTATGTCTAACCTAAATCTCCTATGGCGCAACTTGTGGCCATTTCCTCAGGTCCTGTTTGTTGCCTGGGAGAAGAGGCCAAACCCCTCATTCATTCAACATGAGGCCTTCCAGCCTTTGTAAACATGAGAACCCAACCTTACAAATAAACACAAGCTGATCTTACTGTGAAGTCTAGGTTCAGTTTGCTGACATGGGCCAGCTTACGTCAGCATGGGGTAGTACTTGTTCCATAAGCAAAGCTTTACAGCTGGGCATGTACCAAGCATATGTAAGTGCAGCCATCCTCAGTAAAAAAAATCCTTTCCAATAATTTTAAATAAAATACCTCTTTAACTCTGCCAGGGACAACCACAGCAAAACACAGTTCTTTTGCAACACATCATTGCTTTTTTATGCCATTGCATATGAGGCAGGAGAATGTACTTTGAGATCCCCCTTACCTCTAAGACTTTATAATGCTTAGCAGTAGCAAGAATTTAAGAAGATTTTTATTCTACATGCTGACGTAATTCACCAGACAGGTAAAAGACATCCCTGAAGCCATGTTCTGCATATATGTCACCTGTCATTTGGAGCATGGTTACATTCTGGAAATGGGTTGATAACAGAAGGTTATGTAAATTCTTACAGTCTGAAGGTAAAGAAGAATCTAGGATGAGTAGCTGAAAATGTGGGATGACTGAAGATTACATCAATTAATTAAGGTGTGCTATGATATGGCAATTAAAAGGAATGACATTTCTTAGACTATCAAAGCAAAACTTGATTATTATTTTACTGTATTCATGAAAGTATACCACTAGAATCAGCATTTTTCACTGTAAAAGGTTTTTATTTTATTTTATTTTATTTTGCATGCAGATCTATTTATGAATTTGCTGAGCTGTTTCATAAATTCTGTTTTCCTTGCAGAAAAAGCGAGTACGGACATCTGCAAACTGAGAAAAAAGAAAAACGATTTAACCCAAAGATCTTAAAAGAATGCAAGCTGTAAACACTGTACTTTGTTTGCTTAGACCATGAAATCAAAACAGCTTGGTCAAATAGTAACTAAGACCAACATTTGCAGCTGCTAGAGACAGCAGAAGTGACAGAGGTTTGAACACAAATAATTCTTAAATCTGTATCAAAGAACTCTTATAGCAGTAAGGACAGTTTAAACATTTCAGCATGAAAGAGCATGTGCAGTTTCATATTTTCTTTGAATGTGCCATGGGTTTCACGGTTTTCCATCTCAGTTCAGAATATTATAGAGCTTGAGATTATTGTACAGAATTTTTTGTTCCTTCATCATGTTTTGACCATGAAACAATAGAGATGCAGTAGACTTCTGTAATAACAATTCTCATCAGTCTCGTATTTTAATAGTAAGAAGTTATCTGAAGTTTTAAATGTAACACATTGTCATAGAAGTAAATTAACTCTGTTGAAGGCTAAGATAACATCCCTTAAGAGTCTGTACATGCCATACACATTATGGCTCCCAGAATTATTTTCCATGTATCTGTCTGACATGCTTCCTACTTGTGAAACATGTATTGCTGAAAAGGAAGTAATAAAAACGTATTAGTTGATATGATTTGTAAGCAGTAATTCCTTAAATTGTACCTACTGTGCTACTTATACAGTAAGCTATCCTGCCGTTGACGTCTGTATTTGGAATTTATCTCAGATGACGGCATTGTAAAAGCAGTATTTGTGTAATCTGTTGCATATTTACTTTGTTAAAAAAACACACAAACAACAGCACATGATTATATACTCATCCTTTCCCAATGGACAACAACCCTCTGTAGCAACACTTCAGGTTGGTATGCCATAGCATAGGCAGCAATCATTTGTCACAACCGTAATTCCTAATTCCGTATCAAGCATTGATACATAGAATTTTACAGCAACACACTTCTGTTCTGGTGCCTGCGTTTCGCTTATGTGCATATAGATCAGTTTTACACCCTATATTATTTTTCTTGGCACGCATCTGGCATATAGCTCATTTCTTCTACATTGTTTCGAATTTGTTGTATATTTGTGCTTTCCTGTAACGAGTGAGTCAGATACTTTCCTTTCTCACTACAGAAACAGTAAACGAATAAATGCCAGTGTGTTAAATTCAGTTAGAAATCTGATTCTGATCTTTGAACACATAACTTGAGGCATATCTATGTATCTATTTGAGCACGATCAAATGTGCTGCACAGACTCCCAGCACTTGTTTATGGGCATAAGCTGAGCAGTGTTTCTCCCTTCTTCCCTGCCTTGATTCAGCAAAGCACTTAACAAAAATACTCAAGACTTTTCCTGGCAGAGATACTATTTTGGCAGAGCGTTCCATCCCCACAAAATAATAATATTCTCTAGACCCTAAAAGTAAGCTAGAAGTTTGTCATTCCAGATTTTTAGTTGGAACTCAGTGCGTGACTTTGTATATTAGATGGATTTCTTCTGGAGAGCTTTAGGAGAACAGGGCAAAGCAGCTGGCAACGAGCTTGACTAGCCTTTCCCCTAAGTACCTAAAGAAAAGTAATTACCTGCCTCAGTTTAGAACAAAAGGTAGTGTGGCCCAAATAATGAAAAAAGTAAATGTCTCATTTTGACGAACAAAACTAAAATCATCTGAGATCTGCCCAGGGCATAATGCAATCATCGTCCTTTATAAGTTTTGGAGCCTGCCTTCCTAATTAAGAACACTTTGTACTGTCATATGACTTTCCTTTTGTATGTAACAAAATGAGGCTCTTTTGTCACAACAAGTAAGATAGAAATTCTGTCTTGGAATCTGTCAGACAGAATTCCATTTTATTTTAGATAAATTTGTATTACCACTAAGCACCACCATTACATGTTACATGACTACACTCTTACACAGCATGAACTGGAATGTCTCGCTTTCAAATGGTTTTGTAGATGGTTTTTATTTGTTGTTTTCATGGGTAGCAATGCTGTCTTAATTACAGTAGGCAAAAAATCAGGCATTATGCCTGGATGAGAAAGCAGTAGTTAAATACTGCATCTTGGTGACTTCATTTCTAGTCTCAAACTATCTTCTAAGAATATCTAGTCTGATAGAAAAGCTACATACAGGGAAAGAAAAAAAACACAACACCTTCTCTTTCCATTTTTTCCCCCAGAGGAACAAAGTTGTTACCCACAGTTCTCAACATCTCTTTTGGATATTATAAGATATGAAACCACCGTAACCTGATTTCCTCACGAAACAGGCTGTAGAAAAGAGGATGCCTTTTATGTGTTCTTTTAATTTATATGTTGAGGAAACACCTTTGTTGTGTGTCTCTGTACTAGCTGTAGATTCCTAAACAGGCAGTAGTGTGCTGAATTGTCTTAGCTATGCTTAAACATGACAAATAGAAGAATGTATAGGAACAGATGATCTCCAAGTCAAGGCAAAGTAAAAATTGTAATGTTGCTCAGGGCTAGTATTTCACAGAAATTAAAGTCATTACCAAACCCAGAGAATTCCAGCTGTACCAGGTAAACAAGTCTGTGATCCATACCTTTGACAGTTACATCTTGTGATTCACTACAGTACGTTAATCAAAATCCAGTATGATGATATAACAAGAAAGGTGATTTCAACATTAAAGTTTGGAAGCAACAGAGAAGCATGAGTTTGGATGCAGTCAGAAAGGTAAGTGATTACTAGCCTTCAGCAATGGAAACAACCAAATAACAGATAAACCCAAGCCACTGGTGAGTGCAGCAGCAGCAGGAAGGCTGGGCTGGGCCAGGCACTAACACGGGCCCATGAGGGGTTTTGGAGCTTGCAGTGATGGCCCATTGCTCAGAGAACCCTGTGAGCGGCCCTCTAGGCAGTCACTGCCAGCACTGGCCTCAGCCTTTGCTGCCGCCCAGCTTGCTTTCCTCTACTCCTACCTGGCCCCAGGGGTTGTGGTTTCTGGCCCGGCTTCCCCAGCTGCATGCGAGCTCCCACCAGCCCCACTGACCCCCTATATCCCATCTCTTCCAGACCATGAATTTGGCATTTGTCCTTGCCTTGTTGGTGCAGTGTGCCACATGTTGATTATGAGCTGGATGTGACCATGCTCAACTGCATGCAGGAGCATGAGGTGTACCTACAAGAGGGGTTAACACAGCTGCTGCAGGAGGTGGAGCAGAGGAACATAGAGCAGAGTAGCATGGGCACACAAGCCCTTCTCTTCACCGCATTTCAGATTTGGACTGCTGTTTGTGTTTCTGTTCTTAATTCTTAGGGTGATATGGAAGCTCCACGAAAAGTTGAGAAGGTTAAAAACATCAGTAACAAGGATAGTTCCAGAAGTAAGGAGGAGCAGCAGGAGGAGGACGAGGAGGATTTTGAATGGCTTTTAAATGTGAGCATCCAATGCCCAGTGAAGGACCTTCCACAAAAGTGCCCAATGATGTGCTTGCTGATGCACAGACTCATCCATTTCTTCTGAATTCTCGTGTTGGACAGCTTCTATCCAGTGCTGCAGCCCTCCACTGGGGGGCGTCTCCATGAGGATGACCCTGTATTCTGCCAGCTTGTGCCCCTGACAGCCCCCCAGGGGCACATTTTCCATTTGGATCTGGGCACCACAGAGCAGCTGCCAAGCGAGGAACTCCAGTATCCACGTAGAATTGGAATGCACATGGAGAAGGGAGCAGGACATGGGCATTCTGTGCTTCCTTCATACCTCTGTGGATGAGCTAAGAAATCAGTGGCCCAGTCTCCTACACACCCATTATATTGTTCTCTGATGATAATTGTGTTGGATATCCAGTTAGAGAGTGAAAAAGAGAAAAAAGCAACTAGGAAATAACAGTGCATTTGTAATTTAAAGTTGAAAGATCTAAATAAAGATGCATATTTTTTTTTCTGAATTAAAGCGTAGCTTCAGTGTCCTGATGGAGAAAAACAGAAGAAAACAAAAATACTCAGCTATTGGGAAGAAGAAAACACAAACCTGTAAATTGCTGGTGTTGGCCCGTCCCTGTCTCTGTCCTCACGGAGGTGCCCAGTGCTGGGGCCATCTCAGTACCCAGCCACCCTCCTCAGGTCCTGACTGCCAGGCCCTGGAGTGCCCAGGGAGCAGCTGTCCCTCCCTGCATCCTGGTCCACTTTCTGCTTCTGTGTCAAGTGTTCACAAGTAGCAGGAGGCTGCATCCATGGCTCCAAAAGACACAGTCCAGCCAGGAAGGTGAGAATGTAAAACAGTTCTCAGAATAATTTTCTTTAAAAGAGCGAAAGTATATTTGTTTACACAGCAGACAGTAAGCCAAAGCAGAGGGAAACATACACTCCAGACCACACCGCTAACAGAGGCAAAAGTTCATTATCAGACCACAAACAGATACACATGTGCACACACTACAACATTATTTAAAAGGTTTTTGTTGGGCAAAAAAATATATTCTTCAGAAAACAACAACAACAACAAAATAATACCAACAGTGATTTATTCCTGTTTTTTAATATAGTTTATAAACATGCCCTATAATCTCTACTACAAGACTTCTATAGTTACCCTTACCACTGAAGCTGACATCCATTCAGATTTATTTTTTGGGAAGACCCAATTTCTGAGAAAACTTTAAAAAAGAAAGTACTTTCCACCCATCCATCCTGTATGCTGAGGAGCTCTAGTCATGTAGGTATGGAGAAGGAGGCTATTATTTTTTGCAAGTGTTAACCAGTTGACTTATTTTCTCTTTTTCTCCTTGTTTCCTTGAAAACTCTCTCCAGCAGGAACAATCTGTAAGCCTTCAGAAAGAGCCACAATGAGTAGATGATCGGTGTAGGCTTCTTAAAGAAGACTGAAGTTAGAAATATCTGACTCAGTAGCTAGCTGACTTCTCAGAACTGAATATCTCAGTATTGAGCATATTCAAGCTCTGGTGCAAACCTCATTTCTGGACTCAGGAACTGAAGCTGATGCAAGATGAGGAGGTTTAGGTAAAAGCAAAATGAAACAGGATGTAGTAGATCATAGAGCAGTAGGGTCTATGCACAAAAGGAACTTGAGATATCTGTTCTTTGTGCTTGTTCTTTGTGCTTCTCTATCACCTCTAAATAGCATGAAAGATTTTAGCAAAAGATACATTGCAACCCTGTTAAACACTGGTCCACATGCAGCTCAGAGGCTGTTCTAGAGTAGGTCTGTGCAGTGCATCTAATGTGCCAAAGACCACTGATGCCATAACTCATGTTCTACATGATGGATTCTTGTTTTGCCAGGTGAAGGTTTTCAAAACTTGGCAATTACATAAAAATAGCTCAAAGTAACTTCCATTAAAATAGCACTGTCTGCAAAGTAATTACACACAAATTACGAACAAAAGCAGGACTTTTAATTCCGCAGCCTGAATCCACCGTCCTATAGTACGCATGCAGCAATGCAAACTGCTTTCCTCTTCACTGGGCTATTTTTTAACTAAAACCTTGATTCATCCAGTGAACATGGCTGGTGACAATCAGAGAATTAAATACAGTTGTGCACTTAAGCAGGCTTTGGTTGATGCGATCCTTGTTTCGTATAACAGAACTGAGAATGGAATGAAAAAAACAGTATGGAGTCCTGGCGTCATCTTCTGTTTACAGGAAATCAATCCTAGCCACTCATCTGACCTATTCTTTCTCTCCTCTTTCCAATTCTGCTCTCTATCAGCACCTAAATCTCTCTCTTAGGAATTTCATCAAGCCATGACAGAGCCTTTCTCAGAGTCTCCTGGTTCAGCCAAGGTTCGACGCCATTTGGATGGTAGAGGCATAACTCCAAGGCAAAGGCCAATTTCCTGTCAAATACTAGGTCATGAATGCTTTGGAAACTAGTATTTCTGAGAAGAAAAAAAAAGAGGTATCAGAATTGTCTTTAGCATACAGTGTGATTTTTCTTGGCTTCATTTTCAAAAAATTGAATGTTTTTATTAAAAAGAAAAATTTTATTAATTCTTAGGTAATGGAAAAATTAAGTTTTGCAGAAGTTTAGAAAAAGTAAAAACAACCAAAATACTGTCAAATTCTAGTTTCTAACACACTTAGATTTATGTAAGTACACCAGTCCTGCCAATAATGGAAATATTTTTACTTTTTTATTTTTCTCTTTTGACTGCAAACATCTTGGTTTGGAGGATACTTTCACACTCCATATTCTGAGCCCCATTAAGCATAATAATTCTTACAAACTATGAAGCCATATTTCATATCCATATGTTTAGTAAATAATGTAAGACCATTACAACAAAGTTCAGTCTCAAATTTTCTATTTTGCAGAATTAACTACATAACCAGGAAAAAACAAAACAAAACAAAACCATAAGTAAATAAATCTAAATCAAACTAAAATATATACACTAAAAAGATTATGATAGACATGCAAACATGGCCTAGTGACTCTGACTTCAGATATAAACCTTAATTTCTGTGTGTCACTACTTTTAGTTCTGGAATTACAATACATTGCTAAATATGATTAAAATTGAAAGCCTCATTCACCTTAGTTTTTGATTTGTTTCTTTAACCGATGCACTGATTACTGCTGAATTTGGAGAGAATCACTGCAGTAGAAATTTTTAAAGCTATTTAAAAGTGTATGTTCATTCTCTAGCCTTTGTGATATCTCTTTTCTGTTCAGCATAAACTTCCCAACATAAAAGCACTGCTACTTTTAGTACAGGCAAAGAGGAGCTTTTCTCCTTATACAGCTGTGTCCTATTTATGTAAGGACCAGAAGCAAGCATGTAACACTCAGGTGTTCTTTACCAATGTTGTCACTGGATCAGCCTGAGAAGGAACCACAGATCTGGGAATGTTTTCTCTGACTTTGCTGTAGGTTTGCAGGGGACAGTATGCTAAAGGCCGATGTAATTAACAGCTATTTTGCTGTCTCTGAGTTCCTGTCTATCATTTGTCTGTTTATGTGAGAAGAGGAATGCAGGAGTGTTTTCAACAAGGTGTCTGCCTGTGTGTGGAAGGAAAGGAGTTCCCCATCAGTTCCACCCCTAATTCTACTAAAAACAATCGAAAGATAAACAGTCTTTTTCCTGGTGTTCTCTGGCACTGATCTTCTCTCATGTCTCTCTCTCCGGTTCTTTCTGCTCCCATAGCGGGAAATTAAGAGCCTTTGCCAGAATGTGCTGAGAGCTGGAGCATGAGGGAGTTGAAAAGTAATTCAGTGGTATCTCTACTTTTCCTTGCCCTAGCATATTCCAGATAGCATAGGCCTATTCTAAACTAGAACACTGTCACGGAAATTCTTCTTTCATGAAGACTGCTTAACAGAAGTAGAGTCTTTTTTGTTTCTTTTGTTTTCCAAGAAAAAAAAATGCCATTCTGGCATGAATGCATGATGTTTATACAAAATTTTCTTATATACTTATGGCTGTTCTTCCTCTAATAGTGAACAGCAGAAACAACACAGTATTGCAGGCATTGAGGGAACAAGAGGGGACAAATATGTGATTTAACTGCACTGCTTGCTTACAGCACAAGAGTGGGTAAGTAAAGGTAGCATGAGAACAGTAAGATAACAGGATGGAATCATAGAATCCCTACAGTTGGAAGGGACCTCTGAGGGCCATCTAGTCCAACTTCCCTGCAAAGAACAAGGACACCACAGGTAGATCAAGTTGCCCAGGGCCTGATCCAGCCTCACCATGGAAGTCTTCAGGGACAGACTATTAATCCTCATTTTTGCAGTAATTAAGCATCATACAGTCTAATGCTTATATCGACATTTTGAAACACAGTAATACATACGTAACATATAGCCTGCTTACAAATGGCAAGCAAAAGGCAGCAGACATAAAAGACAATAAATTTTTAAGTGTTTTGATGCTTGTCAACTGTTGAAATCCTTGGAAAATAGATGTAAGAATACTTTTAATAAGTAAGTTAACTGCAAGTTAATTGCTTAGAAGTCACAAGTAAATTGGAAAGTAAATGTTTAACCTCTTAAAAGTTCTGGCTACCAGAGTAGCGACAGACAACCTTGCTGTCATGGGAGATAAAACCACTCTTCCCTCCCTCTGTAGCCTACCTACTGATGATTGCTCATAAAAAGCTTTCATTGAGAAATGGAGAAGAACTGATACAGCATTAAATATGCAAGTAGAACATTGCTATATGTACTTAAAAGGCTTGAGAAACAGTTCCTGAAAGATTGCAGCAAGAAATAACATGTTCTGTCATATAAACTCCCAAGAACGTGGAGATACACAAACAACAGATACAATAAATGAATAATTTGCTGTTTCCTAAGAATTAACCAGTTTTAAGATTTTTTGTGGTCATTGTTCATTCTTTTTTCTTCCCTAATCACAGTTTGATAATCAAATCACTATTATCAGCTTAGACACCACACTGTATGTCTATCCCTCGTAGGCTTTGCCAGGGAAAAGCTTCATTTTGTCTTAAGTACGTTCTGTAATAGTTAGAAATGGACAGCTCATTTATTTCCCATCCTTACTCTTCTACCTCAAGAAACTCTATATTTCTCTCCCTATTGTGACTTCCTTAATTTTATTGTAGTTTGATAGCATCTGTTAAAATTCCTAATTGGAGACCTTAGACAGAGATGTATCAGCCATCATTTCTCATGGTTTGATTTTATCTTTCCAAGTGGTTCAGAGAGAGAGATTATTTAGTCTTTTCTTACCCACCAGTGTAGAAGCTCCAGAACAAGTTTTTGATCTGTAGTAATGACTGGAAACTGCTCAAACAATTTTAAAAGCAGAATCTCAGAAGCAAAACTGTATTGTGTGATCTGAGCCTATCACAAGAAAAATAAAAGGAAATATAGCAAAGATTGTGATATTTTCTTAGTACTCTGTTTGGACTTCACGTGGAAATAGGCTAGGCAAAGATTACTTAATACTTCAAAAAGAACAGAAGCAAAAACAGTGAAAACATTGAGAACTAAAACATTAAAACTTCTGAGTTTATTTTATTTATGTTTGACACTGATCTAGAATCAAAAATGATAAATTATATCAAAATTATCTGCAGGATGGTTGAAAGACAGTAGAAAAACACTGAAAACTATGAGTTTTTCTATTCTTTTAAGATAGAGTGCTATAGCAGTTGAGTGTCTGTAGTAATGGTTATCACTTCATTTCCAGCACTTACCAGAGTAACCATGCCTAGTTATACCATTTATGTGTTGGAAATAAATATATTATTTGATTTATTACCACGTAGAAATGAGAAAACCATATAGCCTTGGTCTTTAAAATTCCTCCTGTTTTGCAGAGAACATCCTAACTTACAGATGAATTACACTGAACAAGATTACATTTCTCTCCATCTATGATTTCGATTTTTAAAACCAAAGCAAAATATATTTCTCTTTAGAATGACAGGAGGAATGTGAACCTCAGTCACTGCTTTATTTTTTTTTCTTAACCATTAGGGTGTCAGGAAAGATAGTCCATCTTGCACTTACAAAGAGTGAAATATATGATCTAATGGTGAAGAATTCCATCTACCTACCATTAACTCATGATCTATAAAGGCTGGTAAGCGTAAAAGATAATGTAAAATTTAAAAAACAAACTCAAGGAAATCTTATAAATGCTGCTTCTTTTATTTTTGGCAGTAAAAGAGATTATGATAAATACATGTGCTGGTTTTTATTTTGAAGTCTGATCAGGACAAAATTCTCACTTCCATATTTATCACAGAGAAAAGCCTCTGTTTACGGCAATGATTGAGATGCAGGATATTGAAGGATTTTTGAACACCTTTAGCAACTGTCTTTCATAACCAGCTGGAATTCCTAGTCACCTTCATCAAAGAAAACAGTTCCCCTTTAAAAGAGAATTTGTCCATCAAAATTCTTTTCCTTCCATAGTCATCAAGACTGTAGGGTGTATTTCCGATATCAGCGCTCAGTTCATTCTGTGCTTGGAGAAGAGAGTTCTTCATATGTTTTGTCCCAAACCGGAAAACAGCCTTGCAAAAAGAATCTGTGACACAGTGCGCTTGAACTCCATCAAGGAAGTGAGAAGACTCCTACTGCACATTCAGAGACCTCGTGTGGAGTAAAAAATGCTGGAAAACTATGGAAGACACGATGGAGGAGGAAGTATTCGTTACGTGCATGTTAGTCCTTTGTGTTCAAAACATGGTTCTGAACATACTTTGTCAAGTCTTTTAAGAGCTACTCCAGCTCATGCCAGAAGAGGGGGGGAGGTCTTCTCTTTCCCGGAAATTATGTGGGCAGAAGAACTGTCTTGAGTAGGACTACCCTTATTTTCAGTCTGCTCAGGCTGAACCCCTTCTTGAAAAAAAGTCTTAGCATTCCAGGTGCGACTTACAAATAAAAGCACATTCACTAAGACTCTATGCTTATACATGTGTACATTTTGCTTTTTCATAACAAAATTTAAAACAAAGCACCAGCCTTAGCTTCATTAGAATCAACCTTATATTAAAGCTAGTGTTCTGATAACAAGCTAAGAGGAACTGAGAAAATAAGAAATGGAGTATGTGCTTTGGTGGCAAGACAACAGAGTGACTTATAGCTTTCCTGAAGGCAATTTTATTAGATTATATGTTCAATCTGTATTTTTATTTTTTTAATGTTGCACAACTAACACCACCTTTGCTATTATCCTCTTACAAATACCCAGTGTGGCAGTGCTGAGGAATGCCTGATTCTTTTTCAGTTTGGACTTCAGGGGGAAAATAGGTTTTGGGGAAGCATTTTTGAATGAAAAGGAAAGCTCACAACTATTTTTTTCTTACAGTAGTATGCAAAGATATCTACAGATGCAATTAAAGAAAAAAAAGTGGAAGATTGAATGGAAAGCAGCAAAGTACTGTGTAGTTAATGCAGATTATAATAATCTTAAAGAGTAAGAAAAGAGATATCTAAAGTGTCTAAGAGCTACCTGAGCATTATTGCAGAGGCTCAAAAAAAATAGAGGGATGCGATCAAATCGCCTCCAGAGTACATTAGCAATAGTGTTGTGAAATAACTGATCTGAATTACCATGTTCATCTCTGATCCATGACCTGATGATCCATAATAACACAATTATGCATATGGCAGTTTCTTTTATGGTCAAATATAAAAGTGGTTTGGCTATTTCAGCCATTTGTTTTTTTATCCCAGTAAATTCCCGAACTACACTGGAAATTAAAAATACGCAACAATCATTTTTGTAAAACTTGATATAGACTAGGAGTAACTACCTGGGCTGGCTCTTAGAATGGTAAACTGCCACCACCATTGCTAATACAGGAAGGAGGTCCTTGGAGATGTAATTAAAAGTCTAAAGAGGAAACAGTCACACTGCTGGGGGGAAAAAAAAAAAAAGGAAAAAAAGAAACCCCATTGGGACAGAGATCAAATAGAACAATATTTTACTCTGATCCATTAAAAATAACAATTAAAAACTAATGCATTCATCCCTACAGAAAAATAACTCAAATACAGTTTATTTGTATAAGCAATATACATTGTACTTAAATCGCACCTTTCAGTTGGGTCTGCCAAGGCATTTCACAGATACTAATGGCCGAGCTCAGTTAATCAGCTAAAGCCAAAGTAAACCAGTGAGCTCTGAGCTCTGATCTAAAACCTGAAGTAGGTGATAGATCTTGACCCTCCATAGACAACACTCAGTTCCATCTTTGAGAAGAATAGCAGCTGAAAGGGAGAGATACAAAAAACTTCAAATAAATTTCAGTTGTCAGGCCATAGGTCAGCAGTGTAAGACCTCAGGAGTTGAATTGCAGGAAGACAGTTACACAGCAGATCCAGAAGGTGAATGTTCTGTATCGCAGTATTGTTTTGCAAGTCTGAATGTATTCTGGCACGAGCCGTGAATCTGAACGTGTTGCCCATGCAACTATTTAAGCAATGTTGTGTGAGACCAAAGGACTAGGAAAATGCTGATTTTAGCATTTTACACAAACTGGAGTTTATGTAAGGATATATTTCAGGGCTGTGCACGTAATACCCATGTAGCACCTAAAGCATAAAACACTCAGCTTAACAGAAGACATTTCAGGCCTCAAACTATGCCATTTCTAAGCCATAAAGCAAGGATTCCGATATCTCTGTACCCTGAATTGAAGCTAGAAGTATCTAATTCTAAGCAACAAACTAAAATATTCCTAAAAGAAAAAGTCAAATGAATACACAAGTTCACAACATGAGGTCAGAAAGTGATATCTAAATTTCTATTATTTTGCATACAGAAAAGGTAAAAAAAAAGTACTGCATAATATCAGTCAGATGAGGAATGAATACTAAAATATCTTTAAAAGACATACAATTTAAACATTTTAAAAAAAGGAAGGAAGGGAAAGAGAGAAAGAAAGTGAAAAAGAGAAAGAGGGAAAGAAAGAAAAGAACACAAAATGCTAAGGATGTGTCAGGGAAGAAAGAAGAAAAAATGTGGCATCAGTGACAACTTGTGTGGCAGAACAGAAACATGAATATAATGACATACAGGGCAGATCTCATGAAGGACTGTACACCAATCCTCTGGCAGCAATCTATCAAAACAAGATCCTAAGAATTAGATGGAAATGACTGTTTTGAACTAGAAAGCATGTACAGGTATATAATAAATCTCATTCACTTCTCATAGTGAAATAATGCACTTAAAATTGCCACAGGCAACTGATTGAAATAAACTTCCCTAACATTTTGTGCTCATGAGAACAAAGATCAGACTGAAGCTAAGGAAGAGAGAATTCCACAGAACTACTGTATATTGTTAACCTCACTGGAAAAAGCAAACAAACAACAACAAAACAACTCACAACTATACAGATGTAACTAGCATGGGAAATAAAGATCCCTCCTACAAGCTTGCCATGTTGGTTAGCAAAAACGGATCCTGATTGGATTACCCTTGGTAAGCAATACGACTGAAAGCATTGTTAGCAATTAGGATTGATTATTAATCAGAATTTCTTTGATACCACGTGACATTTCAGATCTTCCTTTTAGTCTATGGTGGAATAAAAAAAAACACACATGCAGAAGCTCCCTAAAATATTTATCCAAAACCTTTACTTTTAGAGTCCTTCGGTGAATCTTTTCTCCTTTATTTTTGCTTCCCTTAGTATTAACTATCTAGCAGTTTATAGAGCTTCTACAAACAGAATGCATCTATTGCCTCTGTAACCACTCATATTGTCCCCAGTGTTTGCAATTAGCAATCATAGTCTTAATTAGCCCAACCCACCTGGCTATTTTGCTACTAATAAATCAATTAATTCAGTTCACATGGAGCAACTTCTGTGTGTTACCTTAGCTTAATCACTACTGGTCATCCTTGTATATGAGTGTTTTACACACAATAGAAGCTCAGTATCCAGGCTGAATTTGTATTCTCTAACAACATGCACTCTGTCAAGAAGGTACAGAGCGTGGTTAGTATTTTTAATGTATGTGGGGATTTAGCAAGAGTCTCAGCAGAGAGCAAAGGAGAAATCTGGGATGTAAGCTAAGTACCCTTAGGCACACTGAATTGGACAACCTTTACTTTTTTAGTTCTTTCTGAATGCTATGAATAATGCCCATTTTAAGTCTCAGCTCACTAGCCTCCCTCAGGAGCCTCTATTACTCCATTTGTTAGTTTTATTTTGAGGAAACAAGCTTCTAAAATGAGAATAACTTGTCATTGGGTTTTCTAATCAGTTTTTTTCTTTACTTTTTGTAATATCTGCTCCATTTGGGGCTGTTAAAATATGCAGTCTCGTACTCGTATCCAAAGAAGTCCCTTTCTGTCTTCTATTCTTCACCCTGTAAAGAGACTGTCTGGCTCTATTTCCTAATTTCCCCTTTCCTACCCAGCAAGAAGAAATAGAAAAAGGGTGGCTGAACTGTCAGCTACAGATATTCAGAGTCAGAACAACTTTCACCATTCTTGCACAAATGCCTTAACACAATCCTTATTATCATTTTCTTACTGCCTGTTCTGAGTAATCTGTCTGAAGGTGTGCAAGGAAAACTGTTTTTAGGGATGGGGACGTGCTATTTTCTGCTTTGTTGTTTAGTGAGCATCTCACTTCTCTGAATACAGCTTTTCTGATAACAGGCTCGAAGTTCTTTGCTGCTCTGTCATGTATGCTTTTCCTCTAAATACTGGTTTTCCATAACCAGCAACCCTGCAACTTACATGTTTCTTCTTCCCTCCAGTACTGCTGTCTCTCAGCAGTTAAATGAATGCTTCCTGGCAGCTTGTCTGTAACTCCTGCTCATTCTTGCCATGCGATGTTATTAGACTTCTTCCTGATGGGCCGCTTTCTCCTTCAACCCTTTGAGATTTGTCACTTTTATAGATGCAACTTTGCTTGATTCTACTAATATTTGTCTTTTTCAAGCCACTTGTAATCTACTGCCCCACAGACTTTTCCCTCCCTTAACTCCTTTCTATCTAAATTTTTCCCCACGTTAGAGAATTAGTATTGCTCACTAGGTAGTTAGTGCCTTCTCAGAATATTATGTAAATGACTTGTTTTCATAAAGAAAGAAAGAAAGGAAGTCCTGTAATGATGTAGTGTACTAGAACTTTATGTTGCAGCAAAGCTTTGATGTCTTTTCTTACCTGGTTACACTCTGAAGCTATCTAGGAAAAAAACAAACAAACAAAAAACAGATCAAAAGATAAAGAGTTGTTTTAATAAATGAGAAAGAGCCTTATTTGCTCCTAAATGTTAGAAAGGTATGCAGTTTGCAAGTTGCATTTGAAAGCTTTTAGAAGCATTGTTTCATAGGAGGGAGAAAAACACTCCCACTGAAAATGGAAAGCTGTCTTAGACATCACGATCATTTAACTGACAGTGTTTTGCATGCCTCTTTTCCAAGTGAAATATTTTGATTGCTTTTCACTAGTATTTATGTTATATTTAGTATAATTTTTGATTGTGTTAAAATCTTAAGGGAAATATTTTACCAATGCACAGAACTAAGCGGAAATGAAATTTAAAAACTTCTGTGATGGGCTTGGAAGCAAATAGAAGAAAGATGTTTGAAGGTAGGTAAGTGAGATTACAGTGAAAAATGAGAAAAAATGTACAAAAATTCTGCTAAAGATTTGAAAGAGTAGAACATATGCTTCAAATCAGGAAAGAAAGTTCATATGTAGATTGTTCTATGGGAGAGGATTCATAGGCTGTACTAGAAACTGAATGGTCAAATACTCTATGCTTTACTTGCAAAAATGACATAAAAAGTGAAAGGTAGGTGTAAATGACAGAGAATGTGCTGTCTGCTCACTTAATAGAGCACTTCACAGCCATTTTTGTATGTGGATCACATGCTAAAGATAGTGTCTAATATTGTATGATATATGACAAATAACCTTATGAGCCGACAGCAACATAAAGTTCCACAAATTGTTTGAAAAGCAGTTAACTTTTATACTTAAACTGACAGATCTGAGAAAAAGCAGCTACTTTTGTTCACTTCATGTATTCAGCACAATTTTCAGTAAGATTACTTCCACTTATTTGCACTTCTATCAGTTCTAATAAGGGAAATAGAAGAGAGAATGTATTTCAGTATACCAAGAAAATAAAAATATGTCGAGTTGAAATTGTTTTAAAGAACTTAAGGACTCCATCTCAATTTGATTGTGGTCCCTTATGCTGGAAGAGTAGCCCTATCTATATTTGTACAAATCAAAATAAATCTAACTTTTGAACTATCATTAAGAGTAACAATGAAGTTTAGAAACTGTTTATCTCAAAATTACATTGCATAAGCCATTGATGGATTTAGACAATAAAATGGGCATTCTCCAGCCTCCTTGGAGACCTGCTTTTCCAAGCACATTCCCAGGCTTTCACCCAAAAGGAAAAGAATAGTAATAAAATCATAATCTAGGGTGTCCAAAATAAACTAGTCAGGGTCAGTAATAGCAGCTGTGTAGCTCTGTAATCATCACTATTTTCTCTCCTAGCTCTCAGCATGGAAACCTTATTGCCAGTAGAACTGATTTTAATAACAAATAATTGCAGGAAGCTCACAAGGTACATGAACATTGAGAAATATTACAAAGAGGGGATGAAGTATACCCAACACCTATTAAATGGTGCCTGAGGGGATTCTGCATTAAAGCATAAGGTGAAATTATTTAATACACTCAAACATATCAGACTTAATGCACAAATCCACAGTTGCCACTGTGTGTTGTTTGTTTGTGCTGCTTGTGTGTCTTGAAATGTTTCATTCTTAAGGGTCTGTATTAAAATAAAGAATATTGCAACCAATTCTGTATGGTGAACAATTTTTAAAAGTCAAATTTTCTATCGGATTTCCAGAACTGCCCACATGAGACGAATTCATTTATTCCATCACATCTGTAAGTACTTCAAGTGCTATGTATCTTTTGGTAGCCTTTACCTGAAAACTGTCTAATTATGCTGCTTGAATTTATTCTTATTCACTTCACTGCAAACAAATATTTTTCTACTCTGAACACAGTCCTGTAAGTTCCTCTGATTTCTAATTTTGGCAATGCTATGAAATGGATTCAGTGAATATCACACTGGAAAGATCTCTTCCGTCATACTGTAATCAAACAAGTATCCGAAAAAAGTTACAAGAAGACCAAAGAATCATCCTGCTCTCTGTCAAAAAAATACTGCTTCTGGAAAATACAGTGATTTAAGAAATCCCCAGCCTGGATATGACTTAAGTATCAGGTGTTAGTTCTGGGCCAGCCAGAACCACTACTGTGGTTAGTGTTCTGAAAGACAGCGCAAAAGACTTGAATTTGATTCCCTGCTCTTTCCTACTAGCCCAAAATGTTACATCCATGGATCTCTGAAGATGCACAGCCAGAAAACACCGAACTTAGGATGATTTTACAAAAACGGTCTTGCATGAAATATCAAGGAAAAAAAAACCTGGAAAAAAAAAATCAAGCCTCAAACTTATGTTTTCTGAAATATTTACTGCTTTTACTAATGTTAAGCTCTACGTACCCTGGGTAGCTTTTAGAATCTAGTTTTCAAAGAAGAATGCTCGAATCTTCACTGGTTTTTTGGAGCAGCTGAACAGTGGTCTGTCTGTTGGTAAGCCTTGAACTTGTACTGACAAGCTTTTCAGAAAATCATGCTGACTAGATCAGCATAATATTTTAGACAAAAAAGGCAAATATCATTTTGAGCTGTTGTTAAGAACATTGTATATAAAGCACAGGACATAATTCCTCTGCTGTCTATGGATCATATGAATTTTCAGCTAGTGAACTACTTGCAAATCAGTCCAGTGAACTTGGTGATATCTGAGGTAAGTTGAGGACCATTCAGGGAAGAGGAACAAGAGTGGTAATAATTTTCAGAAATACAACCTCTGAGGAATGCTTAAAAGAAAAGGTGTGGCTGGGTCTATGGGGAAGGTAGAAGAAGGATATAATAAAGGTCTTCCAAAGATGAAAAGTCTGCTGTGTGTTCTGTCTAGGATAGGGCAAGAAGGAATCCTTTTATTTATAGATAAAAAATACTTTGTTTAGCTATTAGGAAGATCTAGCATCTAGCAAGGGTAATGAATATAAACTAGAAGGCCTTGTATCCTTAGATGTCTGACCTTCAGCACCTTCCTCACTGTCTTGAATTTGTGAATGAGTGGCTACTGGGCTGAAGAAGGGTCTTCTTTGCAAACTACAGTGTCCAGGTTTTATGAATTCAGAAGAACTTCTCACCTACTCCTCAAAAGAGGTAAAGCACTGCTTCCGTGGCTATTTTCAGTAAATACCTTACCAGGGTACATTTTCTTATTGTCTTGTCTGTTCAAAGTCTGCTTCTGAAACCAGCATTTTATACATTCTCCCAGTGAGAATTTCATCTTTATCAGAAAGAGACAGAGAAACACAGTCCTAGGAATCATTGTCAACTTTGCATACTTGGTTTTTATGATGTAATTTGTGTAACCATTAGCAGTCACCTTAAGCTGTTCATTAAATTTCTTAGGAAAGCTGAGTTGTCCTCTAGTATAAAACACTATGGTACATGTATAACTCTTTGAAGGCCTTCAAGTTCTCTTTATTCTACTTACGAAGTCAAGTTGTAGCCCTTGGTATGTTTCTTCACCTGCATGTAATCTTCCGTGTCTCTTTAGCTCACAGGTGCTTGTGAATGCTGACAGGCAGAATTCTCAGGAATATGGTTTGCTCCCTTTATGTATGGAGCTGTGCCTTACCATGCTTGCAAAATACAACAACAACAAAAAAAAAGGATGCAGAACCTGCACTTGTAGAGCTTGTATGCAGTATGCCTGTATACGTGATCTAATATATAGGATAAGCTAATGCAGAAGTAATCAAACTGAGTACATTGCTAAGGTGCTCTCTCCTTATGTCTCTTCATGTGATGAATAGAAGTCCTAGGGATTAATGGCCAAAAACCCACACAGTCTGCAGGAAAAAATATCTGGAATGTCCAACATGTAAATTTTCTTTCAATTTTGATGAAATATTTCTTGTATTTACTTTCTTTTTCCTGACTTTCTTTATTCAGTTCTTCTTTGACTAACTCATCTAGCATTCATTCTGTTTGTCCTTGCTTTCTGCAAATTAGTCATTTTTTTATGAAACTTCATCTGGTTCTTCAGGATGACAGAAGACTGTTTTACAAAAGCAGCATTTTTTAACATTATTTGTATTTTTTTTAACTTTATGAGCTGAATAAACATCTATCTTCAGAAATGCAGAGGGTTTACATACAGAATTAGAAAACTTGCATTTCATTTTTTTTCATGCTTATTTATACAAGATGCTTTAGAAAAAGTTTTGATGTTCATGCTATTACTTAGCATGCTAAATTTTCTTGCTGGCCTTGTATCTTGTTTAGGCTTTCATGAGGAGAAACAATACATTGTTGCTGATATCTTCTTTTTCAGAAATTGGCTCTTAGTAGTACTTCATTCCACAGAAATGGAAGAACTGATCTTTAAGTTCCCTACATCTTTTAGCAATTCTTCTGAAGTAGGAGAACATCTATTAATAAACAGATCAGAATGACTAGGGATAAGTTCTTGTTATTGCAAACCATGTTGCAAAACAGAAATCAGAGTTTCATCTTCAAATTTACTTCACTTATTTTTGTTGTTATCTTCATTTTTTCCATTCTGTGAAGAAGAATCAATACCTTCCACTTTAATAATTATACCCATCTCCTTGTGTATTTCTGCTTGTCTGTCTTCCTTTCCATCAGAAAGAACACCTGTAACATTGGCAAGTTCCTCTTCATCTTTGCACATCACTGTTAAAGTTGATGTCAACTGTGCAGGTGTTGATGGTCTTATCTCTACCTTCACTGTGAGCAGCAGAGAGGAGAAGAATCTTCTGAAAACTGTCATTATCATCATATTCTATCCTGTTACTTGTTTCATTTATCTCTGTAGTCTGTTTTGCAAAGTAATGTAGGCAACATATCATTTTGACTGTGCTTATCCTTGCTTGCATTACACCAATCAGTTAAGGTTTATTTCTCTCCATCATATTTGAAAAGTCATGGCTGTCACGTGAAGTCCCTGGTAACAGGAAAATGGGAAACATCACTCCCATTTTTAAGCGAAGGGAGAAAGGAAAGATCCAGTGAACTAGAGTGATGAGCCTCATGTCTGTGCCTGGGAAGATCATGGAACAGATCCTCTTGAAAGAGATGTTAGGACACTTGCAGGGTGAAGAGATGATCTGAAACAATCAGCATGGCTCCACAAAGCTCACTTCATGCCTCACCAAACTGGTGACCTTCTGCAATGGAGTGACAGAGCAACTGATGTCAACTACCTGGACTTCTGCAAAGCCTTTGATGTGGTCCCACACAGCATTTTTATCTCTAAATTAGAGAGATATGAATTTAAAGGCCGAACTATTCAGTGGGTAAAGAATTGGTTGGACCATCACAGCCAGAGAGTCGTGGTCGGTAGCTCTCTATGTCTGCATGGACGCCAGTAGCAAGTGATGTCCCAAAGGGGCTTGTGTTGAGACCAGTGCTTTTCAGCATTTTAATCAATGACACAGAAAGTGGAATTGAGTACAACATCAGCAAGTTTGCTGACGACACCAAGCTGAGCAGTGCAATTTATACGACAGAGAGGTGCCATCCAAAGGACCTGAACAAGCTTGAGAAGTGGGCCCACATGAGATTCAACAAGTCCAAGTGCAAGGTGTTGGACTTGGGTCGAGGCAATCCCAGATATGAGTACCGACTGGGAGAAGAACTCCTTGAGAGCCATGCTGCAGTAAAGAACTTGGGTATCCTGATGGATGAGAAGCCTGACCTGAGCCAGCAATGTGTGAAGGCAGCCCAGCACCCTGGGCTGCATCAAAAGAGGAGTGGCCAGTGTAGTGAGGGAGATGATTTTCCCCCTCTCCTCTTCCCTTGTGAGGCCACACCTGGGATACTGCATTCAGACCTTGTGAGGCACACAACACAATAAAGATGTTGGAGCAGACCCACAGGACAGCCACTAGGATGATCAAAAGGCTGGAACACCTCTCCTATGAGGAAAAGTGGAAGGAGCTGGGCTTGCTTAGCTTGGAGAAGAGATGGGTCTGGAGAGACCTCATTGCAGCCTTCTAGTACTTGAAGGGAGCTTGTAAGCAAGAAGAAGAGTGACTTCTGACACAGCTAATAATGACAGGACAAGGGGGAATGGCTTTAAAGTAAGAGAGGAAATTTAGGTTAGATGTTAGGAAAACTTCTTTACTCAGTGGGTTGTGAGGCACTGGAACAGGTTTCCTGATAACACTGATTAAATGCGGAGCCTAAATTATTGGCCTAGCCCTCATAATAATACTATAAAGGGCTTTAAAGCCTGGAAGTGAATAAAATTGTTTTGTATAAGGGAAATTCAGGGTGAAGTATTATGAGAGCTAGAAGTGGCCCATTATGAATTTGTTTTGATGCCTCTCTGTTAGAAAATGACATATTCTTAGCTAGTTGCACTCCTGATAAATAGCATTTTCCTCTGGAGTCTGGAAAAATGTATCCACTGGTATGCCTCTACAACAGATTTCTGGAATAAATGCCTCCTAAAACTATACATGGAGGACCAGATGTCTGTGTGTTTCCTCAGCAGAAGTGTAGCACTTCAATTAAAGATCATCCTCCCTTTCATGTATAGGATTTCCTTTAGCTCATCTTTTTAAGTTGAGATTTCAATTTGATAAACATCTCTTACAAAGCGCTAAGCTATGTTTGTGTACATATTTGTCTTTAAAGGAATAAGAACACAAATAAATGATGAGGAATTACTTTTTATCTTTTAAGAGAAATAAGTGGAATGAGTTAGTGAATGGAGCTTCTTTTTAAAAATGTGGCTTGGATTGCATTTCAACCATTCTTTAAACTTTCAGAGGAAGAAAAAAAAATGGAGAGAAGAAACCCCAGCCTTATCCTATATTATTAAGGACTGAAACAGGAAACAGCAATAATGCTAAGGAAGGCAGAGACTGTAAGGCTTGGATTTACCACCAAAAACCCACAACACTGTAGTTGCTAGGCATATGTTTCTGAGGATTCACTTAATTTTATGACTATTACATTGTAGACTACAGTGTAGTAAAGCTGATATTTCAAGTTCATACCTTTTATTTGCTAGTAATGGCATTGAACTGAAGATGACAAATAACTGCTGCTGACATCTTGATTTTGTAACAGTTGTCACGGTTCTTATCTCTTACCTTGTGGCATTTCTCCTTCATTAGTAATATATCTACTTTGCCATCAATGTCCAGGCTTGTCTGGGCCACACTGAGTGAAGAGGAATTGTCTTGGGCCACATACACAAAGGTCACTCTGAAAGAAATACCTCCTATTTATTTCCATGGGAACTACAACTGACACAAAGAACATAACAAAACTATTTGATAGAAAAAATTCTCACCTACAAATCATTATTTTTCAATACAGAAATCTGCACCAGCAGAGGTAACACACTGTCACTACTGCTGAAATATACTACCACCACTTCACTGTGTTCACAGCTACTGTCTGGTCTTCAGAAACATTTAGCATGCATCAATGAATGTCAGTGGGTGCCATTTTTTCTGCATGGAGAAGTTCAGTGCCACACCTTTGCTTCATAAGCACTTCATGTCAGATATCATTCTCTCAGACTGCCCTTCTGCTGCCACCTGTCACACGGTATCAACATGTAAAGGAACATTGGTGGGAAGGTTCAGCCTCTACTGCCGTACTGCCAACATCCACCTCCGACATCATGGGCCAACATCATAAAATAGGATGCATTACTTTCAGAGCAGCCCTCAATATATAATATAGTTAATAAGAAAAAAAAAACAAAACAAAAACCAAACCAAACCAAAACAAACCTTATTTAAATCTTTCATATTTTTATTATTAAAAAAAGAGAACAAAAAATACTATACTATTCCACACAACTAGTGGGATATGTGACCTTATTTTTGCGAAACTAGAGCATCAATCCCTGGTTTGACGGCAGTGGCTGCAATTCTCATTGAGCTCTCAAGGTGTTCATCAAAGACTTTTGATGAAATTTTACTCCTCCTGTACTTCATCTTTGACAACAGTTCACAAGATATGTACTGTCAAAAAGCAATTACACAAATAAGGTGTGATTGTGAAGTGAGGAATGCTTTTCTCTGGTAGAGAGGGCTTACAAAAGTAAAGAGACATGATCAAATTTTTGAGTTGAATGCCCGACTGCAACTCTAAGAATGGGAGAAAGGATGATGTATTTATGTTGAGTGAAAATGGAGTTGCAAATATACCAAAAAAAGATTATTTTTTCAGCAGTCTTGAAACATATCCTCAAATTCCTTTATCAGAATGGAAAGCAGGGATGCATGTTTTTCACTGTTCACTGTGACTGTGTTTAGCAAGAGTATCAAAATGCGTAGAATTATTTGCCGTCACTTGATTTGGCACTATACTACATACTGTGCCCTGGTTTCAGAGTTAATAGGACACCACTGTTTGTTTGCTACTGAGTGATAAGGTGCACTCCCGGGCTGGGCCAGGCCACTTGGCAGGGTAGAGGCACAGCTGCCACCATGATGGCATGGGGCAGGGGGGGGCCACATGGTGAGCTGTGCTGGGCTGCATGCAGCTTGGGGGCCACGAGCTGGATATGCCTGTACTCTGCTATCAGTGCAATACCTATTAATCAGTAGTAACAAATCAGGCAGAAGAAACCTGACCTCATCGCACTGATCTGTGGTACAAGGTTGCTGCCTTGGTCCTGGGCAAGTTTTAAAGTAGTTTTTCAGAGCAGGACAGTTACTTTTATTACACAGATTTTATTCTATTGTAACAATTATAATTCAGTCTTGAAGATTTTCAGAGCTAGAACAGATTAAATGATGGTGTCCAGATCATAAAGGCAATCATTTTTCAGAGCACTACTACCTATTATTTTATATATCAATGATACATAGACATTTTGCTTGTACACAGTGTATGGGTTTGCAGAATTCATACGGTAGAGGATACACGCATGTGCACCAAGTATTCAGAAATAGACGGTGTATGGGAACTGTTGAATCATGGCCTGAACCTCTGATTAACCACCTGAGGCAAGCGCTGAGTAGGCCATGGGAGCACAGGTGAAGGCAATTCACCTGTGTGCCCGGAAGGGGTGGAGCTAGGCTCCACCTCTCCTAGACCCCATTTAAGGGCTGACTTCCACTGAGCAATCCTGGAGATCGCTCCTTGTGGAGTTCTTTTGTGAGCCTATAATACCAGTGAGCACCCTTCCTTTATATCTAACTATTCCTTCCAGCACGGTAATCTTACCAGCCTAACTCATCTGTAGAATATCTGTATACTTATTTACCTTGCATCTATATACTGTAAAACATCTATGTACTTACTGACCTTGCAGATGGTCAGATAAAAGTGTTCACCGTACAGAGGATAATTTTATAAACAGATATTCAGAAGCCACAGACTCAGTGACACAGTCCAAGAATACTCTCAGGGCAGTATTAAACAAACTAGTTTCCTGCAGTCCTTCATGAGGTAAATTCCTACGTCTCTTCTTTAGAGCCACTGACTTGTCACCCTCATATGGCTCTGCTATAACGGAGGAAGGTATTTGGTAACAGTACTAGAGGGTGGATTTCAGAAACTCTCTAATTTAAGGACATTTATGAATTAACTTTCAAAGTAGAAAGACACGTTTTCTGTCCTTAAAATCAAATACAATTAAAGATTCTCCCGCCCTACAAAATAGAAACTCAAAAGCTCGACGAGTTATGAATGCTGAAAGATCCACATTTGAATCGACTCTGAAACGTTTTGAAGATTTAAAAAGTACCCTGTAGCCAGCAGTTCGTAATTTCCCTTTTACTCACTCCATATATATAAATATATGTATACAGACATGCACACATACAAATGGGGTCAATTTAGTATTACTAATTCAGAAAAAACAACCTGGACGACCACAAATGTGGTGAGATTGGTCCAAGATCCAAGACCAGCTCTTTGGATGTGAAATTAGAATAGCTGAAAGTGAGGCACCCAAAGGAGAGCAAAGAAGGAAACTCGGAGTTGTACCCTGATATCACTGTTAAGTTCAAACATTATTTCACTTATGTTCCAGTGGGAGAATTGCATGAAATAAAAAATTAGTTTTAAAAGGAAAGCAGCTTTTGTACACTGTATTTTCATTTCCTACTTTCTCCAGTTTCCAGATGTTAACTAATGCCTGTATTGAAGTCTGTATCTTGTTTTTACAATGTGTGGATGCTCTCAGCAAAGTATTTGTACTAAAGTGCAGTGAGACTGTGAAGCTTAGAACCAAGCTCAAGTTCAAACAAGACTGATTGTGCTTTTGCAGTTGGGACAGCTGAATTCTCTGACAAAAGACGTCAAGATGTAAAAAATTAGATCATTGGAAAGAAGACAAGTATCAGGTTCTCAATTCTTCCATCTTCTTTGCTTTCTCTTGACATAAAGATCTAATGGCATTTTAATATCTGAAGCAATAAAAAAAGAGATAGAAAATGAACGAAGTTATGATACATGAGGATTCATTAATACACATTATTTAAAGCTAGTTTTAATGTTCTCTACTGTATTCAGCTTAGTTTGTCCCATCCATTTCAAGTCTCCCTTCAAGCAATGTGTAAACCGAAGAAAAACAATTCTGCTAAAACTGGCGAAATCTTAGCAGTCATCTTTCAAGACAGGACATGGCATATTTTGTGACCTGCCCTGCAGAATTACATTTGACACTTGTTGCTTTTAAGACACTGAGTCACCAATCAGTATCAGCTGTGACTGAGGCATTTTATTTGTTAGAACTCATTCGTGAAAACAAACTCAGTGCAAAAATGTTTGTTGTAAGATACCACGATAAAAGAAGCAAAATCTCATTAACAATTAAAGCAGAAGACGAAAGCAGTTAAACTGGATTTAAAGAGAGAGAGAGAGAGAGAGAGACTTTCCCATTGTGCTTCCAAAAAATCTCTCCAAGGCAATCACTTTTGACTGGAATAGTATAATGAAAACAAATGGTAACACACTAAGCGAACTGCAAAACACTGAGATTCACTGGGGAAAAATACCCTCAAGTGTTATATGAGATAAGCTGAGACATGTTCCAGAATGCATATAGAACACTATGTGTGGTCTCTGACTAGCAATTACAAAGCTATAGTAAAAAAAATGGACAGACAGAGATTGGAAGTCACAACAGAGGAATAAGAAACTTCAATTTAGAGAAATTTTAAATGTCAAAGTGTGCACTCACTGAAGATGACTACAGAGCTAGCAAACAGATTCAAAATAGACATTTTGACTTTCTATACTATTTCAGGAAAGTCACTTTAACATCTTGCACCTTATTCTCTTCATCTCTGAAGTGTCTTAAACTGTTTTGGTTCTTTGCTCATGTTTAAAACCATGTAAAGCCCTTTACAAAAGCTGTTGGAGAGCTACAAAAAACTTCTGTATCTATATCTTTTCATATATTAGAGGAGTTGAGCTCAATTGAGCTCATAAAGTACTGGAAGCACATCTGTCTTTAAGAAAACCTGGTAATGCATTTGGGAAAGTTTGGGATAAATCAAACTGTGTGGCACCAACTTCTAAAAGAGAGTTGAAAGAGGCTGAGTGCAGAGGATATTTTACCAAGAATTACAGTAAAGTACAGTGGAGAAGAACAGAGTAGAATAGAATATGGATATCCTGCAAAAAACAAACAAACAAACAAACAAACCTTTTTTCATCTCCCAAAATCTCTGTTATGACAAGGAGGATCTAGCAATCCTTCAAGTTTTAGAAAAACTTGGAATCAACTTCAGTATTTTTATGCAAATCAGAAACACCTGACATATCTTTGTGAACTTCACAGTGATTTTTGCCAGTTGGTTAACAAACACAGGAGTAACAGATGTATATATTTAGACATAAAGGAACGTTCTCACTAGAAACGTCTACACAGTGTGAATTTAGACAGTTCATGTGATGAGTGCACAGTGTCTGAAACTATATGATCACAGAGTTTCCTCCCTGCAAGATCTGTTCATGTCAAACACGCAGAATGGGTGATGTTCTCTAAATGAAAATGCGTGTCTGCATAATAAATGAAGCTTCTTAAGATTCCTGCTTAATCTACTGTAGCTGTATTAAGGAATGTGATGAACGAGATAGGAAAGAAAGACAGAACCATGGTTGAAGCAGATGAAGCAGTTAAATTCCATGGATAATTATATTTTATCTTTCTCTGAGGTCCAACATTATCCTGGGCAACTCAGTTTAACCAAAATTTGTACAGTTGTTCACTAGTTTTTCAAGCCTTAGCTCCAGTCTCAATGGCCCACAGCTAAGTTTAGGTGAAATACTCCAAAAGTAGTAAAAGCTTATCCTTGATGCACTGCCTATATGAGGTCAAATGTCAAACTATTGCTCTAAAATACCAGTTAATCATAGTTTTCCAAGGAAAGAACTAGAGCCTAATCTAAATAAATGCAGATATTTTTTCCTAATTTAATTTTTTTAAAGGTTTTAGTTCAACCAAATCCAACAGATTAACTAGCATGAAAACTCAAATAGAAGAGGGTTTAAAAAGGAAATAAAAAGAAAGAAAGAAAAAAAAAAAGGACAAAAAGGGAAATACAAATCTCTAATAAAGAGTGAGAGCCCACCATTTGTGTAAATCATGCTATAAGCTATTCTACCTACTGCTATTCTACCCACTAATACTCAGCATAGAAACTATATCTAAATGCTGAGCATGTGTATGCATGCTTCAGCCATATTTCTTAATAAAACAGTCACATTAAGATTTCATAACGGCATTTACTGAAATCTACATTTTCTGTAAAAATGTTCTTCCTCACATGGCAACACATAAATTGAGGATTTTGTTTAGATGTGTGTATCTTTGCAGGGCACTGGTGTCTTATGTCCTACCTTCACTCTGCTTGTTGGATGCACCATGTGGACTGCAACTACAGGTTTGCAGCAAGGACAGAATATTCATGTGAACTCTACATTCATCAGTAGGAAGGAAAATTAAGACTGCAGAGAAATACCATACTCTAGATACATCAAAATTTACGTGACTTATCCTTCCATTCCTTTCAAGCTGCAGTTCCTGCTCAGACTGCATCTCAAACTTACCTTTCAGTACTCCAATCTAGAAAGACAAAATAAAAGTGAAGAAAAATATTTTTCAAAAACATTTTGTTCACGTTAATTAATCTCAGGTCAGTGAAAACTACTATAAACACAACTGTGTTCATTGCTGGTTTTGAAGGAAAACTACAGTGAAAAATAGTTTGCTGTATAGGATAGATATTCTTGATTAAGCTGAAATAATTAGTCACTGCTTTCTTCAGAAACAAACATCATTAGTCTAAACAAGAAGGATAAGATTAGGCTTTGTTTATACTTTATGAAACCTTACACAAGATTTGCAAAATTTAGGATAATTAGACACTTGAAGAAATCATGAGGCAGACACAGCTTGGGTCTTTACACAGTCTTAATAGATGTAACTGAACTACAAGTTCATAATTCCTTGTAATACCAGTGGTGTTTGCTAAACTCGCAGTAAACACAGCATTATAAAGAAAGTCTTTGAGCAGGCGAATGGTACGTTAACAAGGGCTTCATCTTCCTAGGCTTATCTCAATATGCCACATGGAAAGTAAACCCAAAAGTAAGAACCGATTGCAAATTTACAATACTGTTGTCTGTGTGACCAAGAATATGATTCTAAAAGATGCAAACTTTCTGGAAAGCTTGGTGCTTGCTCAGTCTGAAGTCTAATGATGATGTATATTCAAATGTCACCAGTTAGCTATTGTGCTGCTGATCCTTTGAGCAGAAATGTCTTATTCCACAGTGTTTATCCTGTAATCCCATACTGTCAGGCCAAGAATCAGAACTACCAACAGCCAACTTGCCTCCAGCTATTTTACCTCCTCAGCAGCTTTCAAGAGGCTGTAATATACTGTCAGTACAAAAGCCACTGGCTTATTGACAGGTAGAGGGAAAAAAAAGAAATTTAGAAAAGCTGAATTATATATCAAGCAAGATAGTAATTACTTTATGAGTTTTTACTAGTTTTCATACAAAAATACCTAAAATATTTAAAACAAAAAAGCAAATGAGTTAGAAGGTACTTGCATTTAATAGGTTCTTCATTTGAAATGTTAGGTCAGCTTAAATTTTTTAGTGCGTAGATTATTATCACTATCACCTATGGGTTTAATGAATATAGGACTATCTCTACCATATGTCTTGCCTCAGTTAAAAATAATCTCACTTTTCCAAAGCAAGAAATGAAACTTGTTTTATATTTAATTGTATGGCTGTCTACCTACCACAAGCCATTTCTTGAGTAAAGCTGTGACTCTTTCTAACCTTGACTCACTTCTGTGCAAGTCCATGGTGCAGATGAGCACACTGATGGTCACGGCACCCTGTTACTGTGGCAGAGACCATGCCTTTGTGAAGTTCACAGCATTTTAATCTGCATCAAGCTGTTCTGGACCCTCCTCGTATGAAGAGACACGTATGTGAACCTGTGCGGGCTCCCACCACTAGGGGGCTGTGTGAACACGGTGTTCTTGGCCCTCGCTGGTTCAAAAGGGCAAACCTAAGTGCACTAAACTGCGACTCTGAAATAAATAATTCGGTTCCACTTCTTTCTCCTCTCTGACAGAAAATGCGTCAAGTCATGGCTTAACCAGCCCTGTGATTTTTTTTTTTTTAAATGACCATACACTACTCACAATTTTACTTGGTCATAAGTACTTATTAAAAAAAAAAAAAAGAAATAAAAATCCTTTTGAGTCATTGTCTGAGCCTGTAACACACTCTCTGCAGATCAAGGATCAAAACTAATCCGGGAGTTGGACACAACAAGACCTGCCACAAGTTGGTATGCATTGCACCTGACGAAGATATCTGGGTAAAACCCAGGAAACAGAGCTAGCTTTCCGTAGGAACAAAGAGATAAGCGTGAGATGAATCCTGCCAGTTGTCGTGAAAACCCAGTTTAAGCGACAATCGGGGTCAGCCACTCTTCTCTCCCGGGGCAGCCGCAGGAAAGGCACAAACAGCACGGACAGCGGCACAAACTACAGCCCTCCTAACTCGGCCACTAGCAAGACGTGCCAGGCGCGACACGTGAGGGCTATGCGGCCATGGACCACTGCCGGGGAGGAGCGCAGGGAGCGCCTCGCAGCACGGCCTGTCCCGCACACCTGCCCCATCTCCTCGGGTACTGCGGTGCCTGCTGGGTCCGCGGCGCCACTGACACGGTGAGGTAGGGAGGCAGAACGTCCCAACAGCCACACGGTATCTCAGCGCCGTCTGGCCACGCGGACGTGCTTCCACCTGAAGAACGTCCTACGTCCTCGTCTTAAGGTCCAGTCCTAGCCTTGCATTTACACAGACTGGAAAAAGGACAGCTCGCAGCCCTCGCGGGCTGGACACGAGGGACGACCACGCCGCCTCGTCCCCGAGACCCGCGCGCCACGCGCGCTGTCCTCCCGCCACCCCCCTCGCCAGGCCTCCCTCGCGGCGCAACGCCTCCCAGCCGCCCCGAGAGCGGGGCCACGCGGCAGCGCCGCGGCCGTGACCGCGGGAGGCCGCCGGGAGGGGCCGCAGCACCCCAGCGGCCGGGCGGAAGGCGGGCGGTGCGTGTGCGGCGGCTGCGCTCCCACCTTCCCCCGCCCGCGCGCCCGGCGGCCGTTATGTGTCGGCGCGCCCGAGCCGCAGCGTCCGCGTTCCCCCGACGCGGCCGGGGCAGGGTTTCGCTCGGTTTGGCTCCGTGTCACACACAGATGTGACTCTTGTCTGTTCCCTGCGAATGTACAACCGTGACGGCTCACCTCCTCCCGCCTCCCTTCCCCCTCCA
>JACDJE010000267.1:473171-489371 GCA_016647715.1 Pavo muticus
AAAAAAAAAAAAACCCACCCTTTGACAAAAATCTCCTCAGATCCCACACCGAGCAGCAGCGGCCGCCGCAGCAGAGCCCGGGAGCGGATGGAGCAATGGGTGGGGAGCGGGAACCCGGCGCCGCCAGCCCCAACTTTACCCCTGCCTAACTTTTCGCTTCCCTTCTAACGCTCCGCGCGGCTCTCCCTCTCTTCCCCTCCGCGGGGCTCGGGTGGCTCTCCGCGCCGCTCCCCGCTCGCTCGGAGCTCATAAGGAAGCGGCGAAGCGGCGGGCGGGAGCGCGGCCGGGAGCGCGGCCGGGGCGAGCGGGTAGCGGAGCGGGAAGGCAGGACGGGAGGGGAGGGGAGGAGTAGGGAGGAGGCGGCCGGTCCGCACGGCCGCGCTCGCCACGAAGTTGGCGGCGGGCGCCGGGCGCGTTTGACAGCTGGGCGCGGGCGGGCTCCGCGGCCCCGGCTGGCACGGAAAGTCCGGAGGGGAGGAGGAGGCGGCGAGGGGGCTGCTTCCCCCGCCGCGCTCTCCCCTGCCTCTCGCTCCGCCGCCCTTGCCCGGGAGCAATAAAAAGCGGTGCGGGGGTTCCGCTGCGCTCGCGGCCCCGCTCGCAGCCTCCCCCGCCGCCTCCCCTTTCCCCTTACCCAGCCCGACGGCCCAACGACAACAAACCAACCTGTGGAGGCTCTGACCCGGACCTGGGTCCCTCCTCCCATCGCTTCCAGCTCTCCGCTGGGAGCTTTCCCCTCTCTCTGCCTCTCTGCCGCCCGGGCTGAACTTTTGGGTGCTGAAGTTTTGGAGGAGTCCGAAGGAGAGGGAAAGGGACTCTCATTTCTGCTACTCTTTTTTTTGGGGGGGCGGAAAAAACAACAACAACAACAACAACCAAAAAAAAAAAAAAAAAAACCAAAAAACCACCCTCTCGCTTTTGTTTTTGAAACCTCGCTATATTTTTTTAGTCCAAACCACCTGAAGGTGTGAGGGTGAGAGACAGGAAAGCGGGGAGGACGAAGGGGAGGAAGGAGAGACGGAGAGAGGGAGAGTGGAGAGGCGCTGAAAGTCCCGAGGCAGCAGGAAGGGTGCAGGCACTGCCGCTGAGAGGAGATCGAGAGACAGGGGGTGCACTTGACAACCAGCATGCAGAGATGGTAAGAAGTTTCCAGCAGCCTTTTCGTTTTCATTCTAGCCTTTGCTTTGGTTTGATGTGATGAATCAGTGGTGCAGCAACACCAGCAGCCCCGCTCGCTGTCCGCTGTGTTTCACTCCACACAAACCAGCGGCCAGGCAGCGAGGGAGGAGGGGGTAAAAAATAAATAAGTCAGCCCCGTGCTGCGTGGACTGGGGGAGAAAATGACTTAGAGGCTGTGCTAAACTTCCAGAGAGTTTGGGGGGTTGCAATGGGATGGCCACATGCTTTTTACCGCCTCCTTCTCCCCGCTGATGGCCGGGGATAGTTCTTTTTTTTTTTTTTTTTTTAATGTGTCTGTGAAGGGAGGGAGAGTGAAGGTGGAGTGGGGCTGAGTGGGGCGTGCGGTGCTCTGATCCTTTCCGGACACCACCTTCTGCTCGGAAACGAGCGGGGTTTGCTCACAGCGGAAAGGTAACCCCCGAGAGCGGGGGAAGGAGCCGCGCGTTGGCGAGCGAAGCTTCGCCCGGGGCAGGAGGCAGAGGCGCGACCCCCCTCCCCCGCAGCCTTTGTTGTGCATGAGCCCGCAGCGCGCCGCTCCGTCCCCGCGCCCGCTGCCGAGGGAGGGGGCAGCCCCAGCCCAACTTCCCCCAAGTTTTCGTGCGTGCTTCGCGTGCTGTGCAAATGCACCTCTGTGTTGCAGCAGGGTTTTTGCAGAGGAGGGCTGGGGCTTCCGCGGCCTCTTAGTTTAAAAATAAAAAGGCGAAATGACGGGGGACCTCGTTTGGCTGGAGTCCTCTCATCTGGGCTTTGATGTGAAGATAGGTTAAACAGCTGCGAAGAGCAAACACGTCTAAAGAGCCGTGACTCCTCTGACGTGCGTAGTGATAACCGCTCGTACGAGCAAGTGGATCGACCTCGGCGGGTGATGAGTGGTGCTCAGCCCGCACTCAGCAGAGTGGTGCGTTCCCAATTGCTGCTGGATTACTTCCCTGCTTCAGTCAGCGTCTGTCACCTCACTCCGGGGATGTTACGTATTTGCCTTGTGTGTCTCTCGCATGTACGTCTGCTTGTGCGCACGCACACAAACTTACACGTACAGAATAATATACATATATATATATGTATCGTGTCTACATACATACATGCATGTATACATGGCGGTCAGACTATAGACAGAGCATATGCCTCTGTGTGAATGGAGAGCTTGAGATGCAGGGTTTGTATTTTTCCCTTCTCTCCCTAACATGACATGTCTTGTTTTAATGATCAAAGCCTCAATTGGAGTGTAGGAGATGCAACTGTCAAATGTAGGCAACAATAAGAAAAAAAAAAAAAAAAAAAAAAAAAAAGGGAGGGGGAAAAAGCAGCATGTGCCCAGGACTGTGGTTACAGTAACGCTGACAGAAATTAAAGTGGTTTTGAAAGCAGCATGCGATTTATGATGGTTCCCATTTACCCTAGAGTCAAGCTGTTGTAAAATTGATGCACAAAAGACATCATGTAATAATCCGGTGTACCCAGGATTAAAGTGGCAACGAGTGTCTTTTTGTGCGTGTGCCTGGCCAACAGTCAGAATGGTTTGAAGCAATTTTTAAGTAAGAAGTCAAAGCAGAATATTACGTATTTCTTTTCTTAACCCGTGTGTTAGCCATGCATGTTGGAATATTTTTAGGTGGAAGTGGACTTTTCTTTCTCGTTATCTTCCATTTCGCCTCTCCATATGACCCATCTCCGTAGGCAGGAATTTTAAAATGGGGTAGCATTTTTGTCATACATTCAGAGCACAAATGCTCACAGTGTAATTACTGAGTTCGTTTCAGACAGTAATATTTGATAAGCCTGATCAGCAGATCGGTGCAAGAATACAAAGTTCCTGTAAAAGTATGTGGAACGTTCCATGCCCTTAAAAATTGCAGGAATTTTTAATCTGAAATTTAATGGGGCATATGAGCTGTCTGATACGCTGCAGTTTCATTTTAAGCTGTCCGGTATTAATGAACCATCCAGCTGTGTATGTGTTCTGCCTTAAGTTCCTCAATCATGTGAATTAAAAAAATATGTATTTATTTCACTTAAGTATTTCAAGCGGTCCATCTTTACATGATGCAGATGCAAGAAAATCTCAGTGTAAGTTATACACTAATTGTATAGCAAACTCCTTGTAAAACTTGGGAATGTGAAGGTGTTCCTGAAACACGTACATCTTGTACATCTCGTATTAGGAAAGGCTTGCCTTGATACATTATTTTGTAAAAACGCAGCACCGGCGTTTTGGGGGAGCAAACTGTGCAGGCCTCTATTTTTAAAAACATGGTATTTTTATTACTGAGGTGTACGTGATTACATTAAGCAAAGTAAAGGTGCGGACAAAAGCAGAGATGACTATTGCTGTATTAAAATGTAAGTGTTACAGTTTGAATTTTCTAGCAAGTTTGTGAGTTCAGTGCTTTACATAACATTTTGTCCTAATCTTGCTTGCTGTCAGAGATGTTTCATGGTTGTGCAATTGCTGCAGTCAAGAATGCCAATTTGCATTCCAGGAGTGTCATTTGATTACTTTTATCTGTGCAGCTCGAAGACCAACCCAGACCTCTCATTTCATCTTGCCATGTCACGAGTCAGTGCTATGTCGTCTTTTAAAAAATCTCCCTGATTTAGACAAGAAAGAAAAGTACTTTCATGTTGCAGCCGCAGTCCCCTGCTAACTTGTCAGCAGCAGGATGTGATTCACTTGGGCCCAGAAGAGTGGTACAGAGATGAGGGTTAGGCGGTTCAATAAGCCCATGGACAGGTAGTGTGTGACGTCCCAAGAGAGCTTAAGTTAATGAAGAACAGGTCTGCTTAGTTCTTCACACTCTGACCTGGTGCTGTCCCCACAGTTTTCTCATTTGATCTTTCCCAGCAAATTGATCTTTTCTAGTACTTTTTTGCCTTCCAAGTTAGTCCTTGTGGGACTGAAATTAGCAGAGCAACTTAAGTTGGATAATACAGCTGTTCAGAGAAGAAGAAATTGGACACTAGCTCATAAAGGGGGAGGGGGATGTAAGCCATTCTTTCTGTTGTTAGCTGAGTTTTCCTTTTTTTTTTTTCCCTTTCTTTCTCCTAGCTTTATTTTAGAAAACTTCACAATAGCCAATAGCCATATGATTTGGAAGTTTGCTTTCTCTCTTATTTATAGTCTGTATGGATGGTCCATTGCACACTGCATTAAATGTGTATCCTTTAAATAAAACAAACATGCTTGCAGATTAGG
The DNA here is from genome assembly GCA_016647715.1 of Pavo muticus. Taxonomy (NCBI): domain Eukaryota; kingdom Metazoa; phylum Chordata; class Aves; order Galliformes; family Phasianidae; genus Pavo; species Pavo muticus. The sequence continues at coordinate 477,541 of JACDJE010000267.1, forward strand.
CTGCAGGTTTGTTTTGGTATTTGTTGGTTGAACTTGCTTGTTAGAAATGATTTGCTGGTCTGTAATGAGGCTTTTACAGTTGTCGTAAGACATTTTAAATATCAATTGCACATGCCAACTGCATTATTTATAGCCTGCTAAATAACTGTAATTCCATAGTATCCAATACTGAAATGCAGTGGAGATTAAACAATAAAAGCCATTACAAATGGTATGTGTAAATATTATGGTAGGTGAGAATACAGTCAGAAAATTACCACTGGCATTGCTGGTTTTCTGAAAAAGCAGCATATACAAACATATTGGTTTTAAACCAAGGCTCTCTGTATATGAAATCTGTGTTCTAAAATGGAACCATGGTATTGCCTATCATTCTTTCACATTATTTTGCACACAGTAGTTGAAAAGTGGAGTGGAGGTGTGTTTGGGTGTATGCGTGCGCACGTGCACGTGTATGTGCGTATTTAAATACATACATGGCTAGCTTGTCAAACCATGTAAGATTTCGAACTAGAATTTTGTAAATAGCGTATGTTGGAACTGATTAAGGGGGTCTTTAGTATGCTGCACGCCAATAAGCAGTATTTAACATTGTATCTCACAGCAGATGTTCTCACATATTATCCATGTCCTTTCAAGCTGTAGAATTGAAAACGCTGCTGAATGAAAACAAGAACACTTATTATGTAAGGGAAATACTGCTCTCTCTTTCCTTCAGTATTGCTTTTGAAAATGGGAAGGAAATGTAAAGGATCATTGGTCAGTTAAGCTCCTCTGCAGAGCTAGAGGGAGCTTCACGATTTTATTAGACATGTCTAAGGTAAAAAAAAAAGTAGAAAAATACTCTGAATCAGGGGATGCTGATTGCTAACTTTTTTCAAAGCCAGTGATGTACCTTTTAGACTCAGAGGTGACTCTGTTCTATGTTAGATGTGGATGTGTGTTACTGGGACTTACGGCTGACTACAGATGTCATCAATTTCAAGCAAAAAATAAATACAGCAAAGTAATTACAGTAAAAGAAATCCATGTAAAACAATGGATTCTTTACTAAAACAAAATCTATGTTTTTTCCTCAAAGATGGGAGTTTCTGTCAGAGTTCCTTTTTCCTTTGCATATCAAGCATGATCAACAAAATTTGGAGACCTTTTTTCACTGTGTATTTTTTATTGAAGGAGCCCTAAGTCTTGGTCTGCAAGTTTGCATGGGGCTTTTGTTTTAATGTAAGCTGTTAGCATGTGTTGGAAAAAAAATCGTCCGTATCTGGACACACAAAAAGTTCCCCATAAAATATAAAACAAACAGAGCATATCTGTCATTTCGGAAATGTGTATCACTTCCCAGTGTAGGAATTTGTACTTAATTTAGAGAAATAGCATTTAATATGGCTTAATAAAAAGCATCTGTTTAAACCTTGTATTCTCTGTCAGTTTCATCCCACCTAAATTCTGACATATTTGTTCCAAAAAAGCATTGATCATAAGTGCTGCTTAATAGTTATATGGCAGCTTTTACAAGCATTACTTTGGACAAACTTATTTACCATTTAAGTAAATGATATAATCCAGTGAGATAAACGACCAGATTTGTCTCCTTTATCTCTTGCACAGTAACTCTCATTATTTGCCTTGCTAGTAAAAGCCTTTATTTGTACATTATTAGAATCTTAGTACACTCAGGAGCTCTGTTGTAATTTAATGTAGTTGTTCAAAGAGGTTCTGTGATTTTAGAATCTTTTCATAGTGCTCTTACCACACGTTATAAATATGTATACTTTATACTCCAGATACATATGCAAATAGAATTTATCTTATTCCAGGTAAATCAAAGTTGTTGAGGGAGAATTCTTTTCATCTACAGTATCTTTGTCTGTACTTCCTCTTGGAATATTTTATGTGAAAAACACAAATTTGGATAACTTTGGATAATCAGATTTGTTTTCATTTGTTACTTTAGGGAGGTCTTTATGTTTCTTAAAAAACTTTTTTTTTGTGTGTGTGTGTGTGTGGAATTAAAACATCCCTCTATTTAATTAGATTTTTGTAGAAAATTGAAAAGACCTACGCAAGCTCTAAAAATATGTTGTCCACTGTGATTATTTTTCATTATAAAAAATAAGATGTCTGCTGTGAATCACAAACAAAAAGAAATCAAAATTCCATAAACTAATGACTGAAAAGTTTGTAAGTCACCATCATCTGGTGCACTGTCTGGAAGCTCAGCTGTGTTTTTGCAGTGTGTTACAATTGGTTGCGCCTACAGTTCTGCTGCATATAAAACTTAATAAAGCAGGCCTGTTAGAATTCTTCGGCTATGGGGAGCATTTCAGGCAGTATGCAAAGCATATTATGAACTGTTATCAACTGTAAATGAAACTGAGTGCATGTACAAAAGCTATCATGCTGTCAGCTGGAATCGCACTGAATTAGTGTTGCAACTTTATCATATTTGTCAAATATGTATTATTTTGAAACTTGTGATTTGAGCTTTTAGTCAGTGCTTTTTAACGTTCAGTACAAAGATGTAACAGCAAACAAAAAACATTTTTCCCTTATTGTGACCTGACATTTGCCAAAGTGCCCCATGCTGAAATTTCTTTTCAGTATCTTTTTTTCTTCCAAAGCCAGACATGTACCCAGACACAAAAGCCTCTGTGTATAGCAAGCTGTTTTAAATATTGTGACTCGACGATGTGCTGTCCTTTCTCTGCTTGAGCCAAGGATCTCTGCTCAGTGTCTGTGGATTACCAAGTCCCTTCTTTATTGTACCTCTTGTCAGCTATTCCTATTCATTTAACCTTTCATTAGTGTCTGTGCAGCTTCACTGTCTGGAAAGGCAAGAAAAAACCTAAAGGCCTACTGTCACAGTTATTAGATTTCTCGGTTACATCCCGGCAACCATAAAGGAGTAAGAGTCAACACTATTGTCATGCATGCTGCTGTCCTGGGGAGCAACTCTTCTGTGCATGTCAAGGACATGTGCCACATGTTGATAATGCATCCCAGGGATAAATGCGCGACATGGGGGATAAACCAAGGCTGGCACTAATGAGCTTTGTAGGAGTTATTGCAAAGACAAACAGTTGTGAAGGAATTTTGCTTAAAACGCTGAAGAGATGGACTTGCATTAAGTGTTGCCAAGGCTTGCTTGTGAGGTTCTTGTCAATCATGTTAGTTTCCTTTAAGTTCCATTTACAAGGGAAAAAGTGTTTTCTGTGACTACAAAATGAATTGTTTTTCCTTCAGCTAACAGGATAAAAAGTGTACTCAAAGTAGTACTCAATAATTTTTGACTTTTATTTTTCTTTTTTATCATTTTTGGATCAAAACCTGCAATCCATGCAAATTACTTGAAAAGCAATCTAAGAATATGAATTACAATGTATTTTGACACGTTCCTTTAAGGAAAGCTTCGAATTCACTCTAGGTATTGTAAAAGCGTTGACGTAGATTTGATGAAGGCATAAATTTGAACATATCTGGGTACATCTAAGTAGTTTCACCTATGTTTCCCACCCTAAATAGTATGAATAGCCAAAATTAGTAGTTATGAGACTGTTCCCTCATTTCACTGAGGTGTATCTTCCACTTAGTCCAGTGCCATATTCGTATTTATTTTGCTTCCACAGTTCCTGTGTGGCCCATCGTACAGACAATATTAACTATATCCAACTGAACTCCGAGCTTTCAGTTTTTGCAATGGTAAAAAAAAAAAGCATGCTTTTCCCTGACCTATCTTACCTTTTAGAACATATTTTAATCACATTTTTATAAGTAATGTTGTAAGGATAAGATATGCAATTTTGTTTGACTTGTATAAGGAGATTTTTGTCTAAACAAAATTAGACCTACAGATTAATAGTTAAATTGTGACTGAATTGTGCCCACTAGTTCTCTGTAAGGCATAAGACTCTAAAGTTGGTGCTATTCTTCCCAAGGTAAAAAGTGGGAATAAAGCCACTGAAATCAGCTGAGTTACAGCTATTTGAAACTGTTGAATAAAAGTCTCCTCCTTTGCAGTTTCCATGTGGCATCCTAAGAGGTTTTTAAAGATGATAAATCTAGTGGGCTACAAAAAAATTCTTACGACTTCCTTACATTGAATTCTTCATAAAGTGTCAGTAATCATCATTTACTGATAAAGATGCTGAGCTTTTTATTCTTTTCTTTATGAATTCTGGTATGAAAGAGGCGAAGAGAGGCCACATCTTTTACTTCAGTCAAACACCGAAGGCAAAGTTACCACCAGTGTAGTAGTTGAAGGCAGCAACAAGTTCCTCCAAAGGAAATTGCATTTGAGAGAAAATTCAGTAAAAATTATTTTATTCTTCTTGCTCAGACCCTGGAAACATTTGTACCTCTGATACTGAATTCCAGTTTCCTCAGATTAAAAGAGAAGCTGTTGTATTTTGTGATTTAAATTAGAAAAATATTTAAATAGAACAAAATATTCAGACATAGCTGGAACAAATGCACTAGTGCCTACTCCATTTAAAACATCCTGTCGTTATTAGACTGATATTAGCTTTGATGAATCTAAAACTTACTACATGGTTCCCAAATCAAAGATGAAAGGGCCAGTTAGGAATCAAATAAATTTTCCTGTTGAAATGTAGCATTTGACATTTAGAAAGATGTGCTCAGCATGATGAACCACTTCTCTTTATGGAAACTTGCCTGGTGATTTTTGCACTAAAACTACTTTGAAATTGAATCAAACTCTAATAAATGTGAGGTAAATTAACTTGGAAGTCCTGATTAGTGCCATTTTGAGCTAAAGGAAATATATTCCTGAAAGCTCTTCTCCCCTCTTCCCCTCTGTTTTATTGTTAATACATGCCAATTTTCATTGCTAAGTAATTACATTTGTTCTTTTGATAGACTTACTAGTCTAAATCCATTGTCTTTGTGTGGCAGTGTCCTAGTTTTGTTAAAGAAAGATTTTGTTATTCACCTTACTGTGAAAGCAGCTGGTACTGGTCAAATAGCCTTATACTCCATCTATACTCTTTCAAAGAGTTGTCATTATTCTGTAAAGCAATCTACAGTGTACAGTACAGTTTGGCATTGCTGTTATACTGATCTGATGCCAATTACATGTTTCTAAAAAGCTATTCAAAATACTTTCCGTAATGAGGGTCTGCACAGAATCGTAGGGACCAGCACTGGAAATTTTTGCTGAAAATGCTAAGAATTAGTAATGAATAATAATTACAAAAAAAGTAAATATTAGTAAAAACTTATAACTTCTGGTACTCTGGCAAGCCATGTCCATATTTCAGTTATCAGCTATATTTTGGGTTGACTTTTTGAAGATACCTTATTTCTGATCTCCCGTGCAATTTGCCTGGTCAAAATAAATGACACTACGAAGCAGCTGAATAAGTGATTAAATATGGTATTTAAATAGGCTGAGGAATTTATGTTCTTCAGTACACAAACTGGCATTTAGATTTTTTCTATACTTAGGTGCACATATTAAAAAGTAATGTATGACATTGCATAAGTAATGTAACTAAAAGCTTCTGAGGGATTTTAAGTATAAGCTGATTTACCATCCACATGGTAAGAGAGCTAGCAAAAAAAAAAAAAAGTAGGAATAGAGAGCAATAGCAGGTAAGTGATGTATGATTAAAATATTTTGACTCTTTTATGTTGCTCTTCTTTGTTAGCTTTTAACTTCAGAAAGTAAGTTATGAACTTCTCTATTTCTACTAATCAGGAGTAACTTGTGCTACTTACGTATCAGCGGTGAATCTCACCAACCGGTATATTTGCTTGATTTATTATTTCAGTTAATTATTTCATAAGCAAGAAGTTCAGTTGTTGAGTGGACTCTCCTCTGAAAGCAAATATGCATTCCTTTTTGTCACTTTTTTTGAATGCTTCTCACAGCATGAGAGCAGCAAGGATGGAAGTCAGCTACTTAGATCTTCATAATTAGGCTTGGGGATCAGAAAGTAGCAAGAAGCTTATCATCATCTCCTGCTAACTGATAATTTTCATGAGCTAATTTCACAAGTTTGTTTCATGACTTTCATTAATGGAACGGTCATGTAGCTCTAGTCACCATAGCAGGGCAAGAGGCATGCCTCTTCCTTACTCTGCACACCTTTCCAATCTCTCATATTATCTGCATGTGCAATTTTGTAGCCCTCTGGCTATTAAATGGTTCACAGGTGTGGCCAGTAGGATGGGACGAGTTTTGCATAATGTGTCTTTTATGAAAAACGTTCAGCAGTCACCAGGCAATATGGAGGATTTGTGAGTATGTTAGATAAAACTCTGAAGTATGCAGAGAGTTACTGTCTTTCCATTGTCAAACACTGAGTGTCAAAATTCACTCTGCCCATGCAATAATGGCCAGACTTTTGAAGGATCTAGCCACGGGATGCTGACTTGTTGCAACAGAGAAACTAGATGAGTGGTGAAGTCAAGAGAACTATTCTTGTTCTCACCTTTACGGATTTAAACCTTGGTTGGGGATGCGATGCAGTACAACTGTCCACCTTCAAACTTCAGTTTGAAATGTAATCTGTTTTAAGGATTGTTATTGCTCTTGTGGTGATACGTTTACAATAAACCAACATAAATTTAGGCTTTTAACAAGCAAAATATGCATGTTCCTTATGCCTTACATATTGCAAGAATGATTTTAATTTAACATGCTTTTTCTTTTTAAAAATATTGGTGGCATATCTGCCAAGATCAACTACAGATGTAGTGGAAGTTTAGAATTTTTGCCGCAGCTTTCCTGAGAGATGTGTGCTTGTCTCTGTGTCTGCCCATATGCATGTAGATGTGCAATATGTTATTCTGTGTACATACACAATATGTTATTACACATGTCTATATAAATAGTATAAATATAAATATATATATAAACCAGACAGACATGCATACACACATAGTACATATATACATGCATACAAATAAATGTACATTATGTACAGAAGATTTTATGGAAAGCTACTTATGTTATCAGGAAAGCTTTTGGGACAGTTCTGGTTCTTGACCTACATGTAAGAAATAAATGAATCTTAACAGATATGTGTGAAAATAAGTGCATTTCTAGAAGGGAATCCAAATATTTTATCTCCCTTTATCTTAGGAGAGCATTTTAGGAAATAATGGTCTTCCCTTCTCTCCTCTCCCTTCTCTTCCTCTGCTGTCCCCTTCCCTTTCCATCTCTTCTCTTTTTAGAATTTTGATGACTTCCATTTATGAACACAATATTTTGTAAAAGGTGTGACACTATGCCTTTTGGCATACATTCTACAAGAAAGACCAAAAGTGGGCTGGCCTTTCACTGGCTTGCATAAGAGGATCTTCATTTATCTTGGGTTCTCTTGCCATTATAATGTACATTATCATGGGAGTGTTTGCACAGTTTGCAGACTTAGTTGATTACCACTATATTATAAGAAGTATCTGTATTTTCTGTGAAAAAGCTTTAGGTCTGTGAAGATTTGAGTAACTTGCTATTCCTAGTTCCTCTTGGGAACATAGATGGTTCTAGCTGAGGCTCACCATTAAATAACAGAAATAGGCGTTGGCAAAATACTGTGCCAGGATGGAAGGAAGCATAGAAAAAGTTCAGAAATCAGATGATAGTTAATGGAACCTCAGTTCAGTTAATATCGTAGAAAACTTGACTTAATATCATATGTGTAATCGTTGTGTTGCTGGTCACTGAGGTAGGTATGCAGAATGGCTGGGTCCTGTGAACAGATACAGACCTGTTCTGTTCTGTTTCAGGCAAAGCAGAACTTAGTGCAATTGAGGCACCATATGGTTTAATTGGAAGTACTGGGTGCTTTGTTAGAGGGTTTGCACTGTGCTCACTGCTGGCCTTTGGTAGTTAAAATCTCTCAGTAAACTAGGGTATTGAAATTTCATCCAAGGATGCCAGGAAAATGTGTTACAAACTTTGAATCATAGGACGAAGTCAGAAAGCATTCTTGGACCTTTCTCAATTAGAAACATGGGATGTGTGCGGCAGTTCAGGATAGAGAGTGAACGAACTTCACGAGCAGTTTATTTAAAATGAGCTGATGGAAGGGGTTTTTCTCTCATCAAAGCAGTCAGTGGCAGATTTCACACTGCTTTCAAAAAAAGCTGGGACTTTGTAAATTCCTAATTCTTGTGATACTGTTACTGCAACGTAACCTCTAGTAGGAATTTGTAGCTTGTCGCGTTGATGTTGGCTGTCCTGGCTGCGTGTGGTTTACGTGGGGAAAGCTACATCACATGAGCTGCAAGGTAGCTGATAACACTGTGAATCTGCCGCTTGGTCACCTGACGATTTCTTCTTTGTGTAGTTGTCTTTTAAAAGTCCATGGGCATTTGGCCTTTGGATTTCATGAACTTAATCCCTAGTTTTCAAAACAGAGCTGGAAGATGGCTGGGCAGTAATATTAACACTGGGAACTTGAATCATAAATATTCAAGACTTTTTAAAAAAATGTCTTATGCTAAAGACAGTCACTCCATGAATAGTATCTGACTCATTATGGTAGTTGTCCAAAACCTCATGGAACTGAAAAAAAAAAGAAAACGTTGGAAAAGAAATTCAGTATTTCTTCTGAAGTTATGAGACTGGTAAGAACTGAAAAAGGGAGGCAATTTTATTTCAACTGATAGTTTCAGAGATTAAAAAAAACACTGAATAGAAATCAGTCAATGTGTGGTCTGCGTGGTATTATCTGCTGTAGCATGTAGTCATAAGTTGAGTGTGAAGCGTGGAAATGCGGATGATAATGTAATTCTGTGGTGTATTGTAATGTTCTCAAAGTACAAGTCTGTGAATAAACTTGATGTGGATGATGACTGCCATGCACACCTAGAGCCCTGTATGACTGTTTGTTGTTCTGATGTGGACTGCTACCCTGGAGTGCATGGAATTACAGTACCTACATATTTATTCATGCCTTTTGCATGTAGAATCAGAGCCCAAAATATGCAGTGTGAAGTCTTTGCTTTATATGCAGCTAGTTTACAAACTGTTGTATCTTCATGTGTGAGAAAGATTAAGATAAGCAGGAGTCTAGTTTCTGAGGAAGGCACCATTCAGACAGGGCTAGCACAGGTGAATACAGGCAGGTATTTTTGAGGTATGCTCAGATGCTGTCAGGTTTGTTTCTTTCTTCTCCAGGAATAAAATATTTTTTTCATGCTATACTCGCGGTTTGGATTTGTGCTGAATAGTTATAGTAGCTCATCCAGCAACTATGCAAGTTCCACACATTGCTTTTGGGATGGTATTAAAAGTATTGATTTTAACTGAGGGAGTCTTAAATTGTTTAATCATAAGTGCCACTCTAACTATGTCACCACAGTTGTAATCAATAAACAAACTCTAACTCTTTCAGCTTAAAAGAGAATGAGCATCTACTGACATTATTCTTCACGGGAAGCCCTGTCTGTGGAAATTTTATTTCTTCCATCATACAAGTATGGTGTGTGACAGCACAGGCACACTTTCCAAGCATTCAACAAGGTCCGTATTTTTTTTGTGGTGGTTTTTTTTGTTGTTGTTGTTGGGTTTTTTTTTTTTTTTTTTTTTTTTGTGACTGAAGAAGAAGAAAGAGGGTTATTGTCAGGTTTTGTCTAGAAGGGACGTGATATTTGCTGACAGAAGAAATACTACTGCCAACATCAGTACGTCATCTCTCTAAACATGAGCTAAATGGATGGAAGGAGTATTACTATACCCATCTGGGGGAAGTACAAGGTATATTTTTTTTGTTTTAATTGTGACTGAGAGTGTGAAGTTAAGGAAGTATTGACTTTTATAAAATAGTTTCTAAAACTGAAGTTTGTGAATCAAGAGCATATAAACTGTTTTCTAAACACTTGAAACTCTTAAAAATACTACTATGTTTTGTGCAAATAACAATTGAATGCATTTTACTCTGGAAAATCCCAATAATTACTATTGTTTTAACTTAATGCAAGCTTTCAGGATAGCTACCCCAAAGATTTCTGTACTCAGAATTTCTATTGCAGAGACAGGTTCAGTGTGTTCCCTGTGGGGAAAACTGAGATCAGTAAGACCTCTTGCTGAAAAAAAAAAGAAGACATTAAATGTGCTTCTTTATAGGGAAGGTGGTGGAGGAAGGAGATCCTTTCAAACATCTAAGCAAGCTTATTCAAACTACTTGAAGGCTATCTCCTTCTGGTGAATAAAACAAGATATCCATAAAGTTAATCCTTATTATTCCCGTTATATTTCATTTGGTGTCTGGTTGGTTTCATAAATTAAAATGTTCAGAGACTAGATACCTAACTGAGCTCTCTGAGTTTACTTACTCTGAATTTAGTTCTAAAGACCCCTCAAGGGTGTAAGTTGAAGGTGTGTTGATGATATGTCTTTGACACTAGGGTTCTTTTCTTTTCTAATGCCAAGGTAAGTACTACTTGTATCATCCTTGCCTAATTTATTTTAGAATCAATAGAAATTGGTGTTTCATCCCAGATTTAAGATCCCATGCCCAGAGTCATTAAAGAATTTTCTTTGATTTATATAAATGTTTTATCATAATGTAGTCTTTAGGGAAGAATGACACTCTTTCACTGAAAGAAAAGAAATCATTCAAAGGATTGAGTTTCTTTTTCTTAATGTGTAATACAGCCCATTTTAGTGCTGCAGGGCAATATTTTTTTCTTTCCAGATTATGAAGGGTGTTTCAGCTGAATATGCTCATACCTTTAAAAATCATTTGGTGTGAGAACTTTTAACGTTTGAGGGTGTTTTTTTTTTTTTCTTTCTATAATGCATTATACCTTGCCTTTGAGCCTTCAATTTAAGTCTTCTGTCATATACTGCCAAAAAGTTTGTTCAGAGCTCTGTCTGTGTTGAAACATGCATGCCTGTCCCAGTGTCATAACTAATTATATACCTTGTATGCTTACTTCTAGTAATTGGAAAGTAGACCTACCGCAGGATACATTTTAGTATTAGATTGTATCTTGGGGACATGCTACAGAAATCAAGTTTTCACCAAGCAGCAACTTGAATTTGTAAACAGATATTACTATTTTAAGTGCTTCATCTCATGATTGTTTCTTGACATCTATGTGTGTTTGTTTTAAAGTTGGGGAGAAGGTATTTCTGAACTGTATCTCTGCATGCATAGTAATTATTCTTAACCTACTTCTCTTCAACCACAGTATTCTGAAGTATCTGTTGTCTCTAGTTGAAAAGGAGGACTCTTCTTTCCATAATGGCTCTCTGCAATTTTTTTCTTGGAGGTTCAGATCTTACCAGAAAACGTGTGTGTGCACTGTGCCTGGCTAAGTTCTGCTTGGCTGCAGTGCTGTTTTCAGTTCCTAACTTAACAAGAGAGAGAGGGAGGCGGGGGGGAGAAAGAGGGAGAGACTGGCATTTTGATCAGGAAAAAGCATAAAAGAGATCTAGGGAAAACTAACACACATTTTATCTTTTCCCTTGCAGCGTCATTTGCTTGTGTTTTGTGTTTGTGTATGTATACATAAACATGTACGTGTATGTCTATCTATACATTTTTGTAGGTACATGCAGAAAGACAGAAGGAACCTTGTGGTTATGTCTAAAGTTTTACTTTGCATGCTCACAGCTAGACTAGCAAACAATGACTTATAGGCATCAGCATGTATAAAATATGTGCTCCTTGTCCATGCCTGCTGAATGAAGACTTTTCCAGTCTTAAGTCTGAGAGCTTCACATCTTGTCGCAATTAAAGTCTTACAACTGAGCGTTTAATGCAAGTGGTAGATTACATTACATTATTGTCAGGATATGTTCTGATTTTGTTGTTGCTTTTTTTCTTTCTTTCTTTTTTTTTTTTTTT
>JACDJE010000267.1:489403-496903 GCA_016647715.1 Pavo muticus
TTTTTTTAATTACGATACCACATTTTATGGGAGTTGCATGGGTAGCTGCTCTTACTCCTACCTTCACAGAGTACATGTCTGTTTTACTCAAACTACAACAGTAGCGGTTGAATTTCTTCTAAAGGCATCTTTAGTTTATTTTAAATAAAACAGGAAAATAATGTATATATCAATGACAGTTTTACAGGAAAGCTTTTTTTGTTTGTTTGATAAAGAAATAAGTACTTGTTCCTCATTATGGGAGACTTCAGGTACGTTTTCTTTTCCAAAGAAAGGTTTCTTAGACAATTTACTAGTTACTTAAGTTTCTGTGTTATCTGTTAATTTCTGTGTTCAGAAAGCAGCATGATTTTCTCAAACTCTTTTATTACTGTGTATGGTGTGGGTTGCATTAAATCACTTACTTTGAAAGTTTTTGACAACAGATTGTATATTTTAAGCAGTTCATGTATCTTGTCAGGCAAATTTATCTTCCACTTTCCACAACAGGCATTTTCAAAGGTTCAGAGAAGGAGAAGACTGGGTCAGTTTGACCAGGGAAAGTATAATGCTGTCCCACATTCCAGTTTTATGCAGTTTTAGAACTGGTTTAATATTTCTTGCAAAGAAAGGTATGAATGTCCAGCATATAATATCCTTAACTGATTTTTAAACTACAGATTTATTTTTCAAAAAGTTGCAAAATTTCAGTATCCTAATTTTTTCAAAAGAGTAAAGTGTTATATATCTCAATACAAGAGAACACATTTTATGTAAGAGTTATTTTAACGTGTATCTTGTTTGAACTTTAGCCATTTTATTCTCTCTCATCTGTTTTAACAACTCTCCACTCACCCATGGGTTCAAAACACTTAACAGGAAACTAAGCCAGCTATTTCAGTGATCTGAAAATTGGAGATAGAGTTGTCTGAGAAACACGAACATCTTACTCAGCCACTAGGGAAGAAAAGAAGCTGGGTATTTTCCTACACTGCAATCTGGGGAATTTGTCTTCTGTATATATCATTCATTCTTCTCCCAGCTGATACCTTTTTTTTTTTCTTTCTTTTTCTGTGAGAGAATAAGAGAGTTTCATCCATATCCTTCAGCCACATAACTATTTGAGACTTCTTTCTGCCAGATGAGAGTTTTATGGTTTTCAGCTTCTCCCCAGGCTTCTGATTTTCAAGTTCATCTGTACTCTATAACCTTACCTCAAGGTTTCCAGAGCAATAGCAAAGAGAAACTGGCTTGAGAGTTTTCAGTTCTAGTTACAAGAGTGTTAGTTATCAATGAAATCAAAACTACAAGCAGTGGAAGTGGGCCACAGAACTATGAGTCTATAGAGTCAAATAAATTCAGCATCAGTTCTACTAATTTTGTGTTTCGAGAGGTCTGCCATGCCACAACAGCCAATATTTGAATTACAAGCTCCAGATTTCTTAGAAGTTAGTAACTCTTGCCTGGAAAAAAGATTCCCACTTTCCCTCAAATCTGAGGTTTTCAAATTTTGTCAATTACTGTATATTGAAATTTACATATAGATGATTAGAAGATAAGTTCATCAGTACAGTAAAGATGAATGAGACAGTTAATAGTAGTATTGATAAGCTATATGTCATTTGACAACAAAAGGAGACACTGTAGCAGTAAGCTAGTTTTTTTTTCTTTGTTGTTGATAAGGACAAAAATGATTAAGCTATCTAAAATAAGCAGTAGAATGCTGTCTGGAAGAAAAAAATCATTTTCGCTTGTAATGAGAACTGTGGCAGAAGAACTGTTTGGCCTGTTTTTTTTTTTTTTTTTTGTAACATGTAGCTAAACATATAGCAGATTTATGTCCTTGTTGTTCATGTGGTAGACCTTGTAACAGTTATGTTACTCAAATGCTTAGAACATAAAACAAAGGAATTGATAATATCCATTATTGTGAGAAAACAATACAAAGTTTTGCCTTCTCCGCTAGTTCTTCTAGCTACTCCCATACTAATTAGTACAGTGATAAGCAGTACAATAATTGCCATTTATTCTATGGTACTTTTTCTTAGGGGAGAGTAAAGCAAGATCCTCTGTGAAAAAGTGAATTCCGTTTAATTTGCACAAATATGGCATGATTTTGAAGTAACCATGTTTAAACTATGCAGGAATGGACTCAGCTATGAGAAACGGGACTGAGTTGTGGCCGTATTCAGTATCTTAGTTCTAGATTATGAGTTTAGAAGAAGGTTTTGTAACACTGGTCTTGTAAGTATGGTACAAATAGAAAAATACAGATTTGTTTTACCAGTGGTCATCCAGTCTTCTGCTGGTTTGTCATCCACTGCCTCATTATTAAGCTTCCAAACAGGTTTTGATACGCATGCATAAAACTTCTTCAATGTCAGCATTCTTTTTGAAGGTGACTTGTACTGCTTTATATTTTATTCATCTTGGTGATTTGATTTTTAAGCAAGCTTACTGCAGTTTTTTGGATGTGTTACGGCACTTACAAAAAAGGACTAGAACACTGGCGATATTCAACAACTTGTCTAATGCCATCTTACTTAACTTTGTGTATTAAGTATATAAAAACCAGAGCATATAATACCTGCGTCTGACATATATAGTGGAGGGCACCCGGCTGGAAAAAAACCAAAAGACTTGTGTGTATGGCAGTGCTATTGTCTTCTGCCTAGTGTGCAACATATTATTCTGTTAGGCCTCTTGGGAAGACAGAGATCATTTTTAAGCTCAACAAAGTTGAATTACTTTTGTTGTGCAAAAATCCCTAAAAACAAAATCCCATCAAGCCAGACCCCCAGCATCTGGTTTTCATCTGCTCTGATTGTATCAAGAGGAAACAGTCCCATATAGATGAAGAGTTGTATTCACCATGAATTAGATCCCTAGTGTGTTTGTAAGGATTGAAAGAACCACTATCCAGAACTCCGTGGAACACTTGTCTGACACAGTGAATGCAACTTTTTTTTTTTGTTTGTTTCCTAGTGTCACATTTATATTTCTCGTATTTTTCAAGAGCTTTTTTGAAGCTAAATAGATTTTTTTTTTCCCCAGAAAAAAATCTGGGAATTTTCATTGTACACACGGAGGTTATGCTTTCATAAAAGAAAAGTGCCGTCTGTTATTTGATGCATTTCAGTACCATCAGTACACTCTCAAGGGGAAAGTGTGGGTCTGATCCTCCCCATTACTTGTTCCCCTTTTCCCATTCCCACAAATGCCTGCCAGACCTGTGATAAAGTAACAAAAAATCAGTTTTAACAGACTCTGAAATGTGATTGGTGCTGTCTGGACTGGGAAGGAAGGATTCCAGAAACATGATAGATGGTAAGATGAAGCCCTTTCCCGGTGCAAAATGAAGTCCGTGCCTAATTTGGAGATAACAAAACATCTGGTTCCTTGACTGATCTAACTTACTCTGAAGATCTGCAGAGGACTACAATATGTCTTATACATATTTAGTATTTTGGAGGGCTTAAACTCCAGCTGTGTTCCCTCTGATAAATGATGAGCTATAGAGAGAGAGATGAGCAAATTTCAGGTGTCTCTAAGCAAAAAGCAACAGAAACAAACCAAATTAGTGACAAGGAACATCTTCTAATGGATTTATTTTAAATAAAAAGTGCTTTCCTGAAGCCTTGATATTTATATCGGTGGGAAATGAACTGTAGTAAATTCAACAGGTGCAGGTAGGGGCAAGTGTCTTCACTGGTTGAGTAAGAGAACAGAGTTTGTATTGGAGTGAAGTAAAAACAAAGCAATGTAGCTGCTAAACAGTCCAACACTCTTTAAAACTGCCCCCAAATCAATGTAAGATACAATATGTTTGCAGATTTTCTGTCAGTGTATTAATAAGGGTGTAGATTTGTCTCCCTGACTTCAATTGAGATTTTGTTTAAAATTTTTTTAGATTTTTTATCTGTCTTTAGTACTTTACTGAGCTATTCCCTGTGTGAGCTACCTTCTTATAATTTTGATATGCTTCTTTCATTTTATGATCTGTTTTCACTACTAGACAATGCCTGATATGGACGTGTTGACTTTTTTCTCAGAAGACGTCAATCAAGTGAATACTACAAGTTGAATTTAATCCCATGTGGAAAAAGTACAACTTTTAGCACACAGATTTACAAGATGTAACTAGCTTCCCATCTGGACTATCTGACTACTTTGTGAGTCTGCAGACTTTTACCAGTTACAGCTCTGGTTTGTCTACACGAAAAAATTTCCTTCTCCAGATGTAGTCTTAGTTAGAAGCATTTGCATTCTCTTGAGCCCCTTTACATGCTCAAATGCTTCTTCTGAACTCTTAATTAAAATAGGTGATTTAATTAAAGCATGGTTTCCCTTACTCCACTGTCCTAACTAAACTTCCAATCAATCAGTCTTTTTGATTGTTCTGAATAGTAAATGTATGCGTGCCAAAACCCATGAGAGATAAGAATAAGTAGGTTGTCTGCAGAACATCTGAACAAAGAAAATGAAATTCTTCCCAACGTTCTGTATGTTAGAGGTACCTATAATTCAGTTAAAATGCGCAGAAAAATGGATTTTGAATACAAAGCCTTAGTTTCTTGAAGATGGCAGTTCAGGTTATAAAAATATGCTCAAATGTAGCATAAAGTAACAGTTTGGGACTGTGTCTTAAAACTGCTCAGAAATGTTTGTCCATATTAACCTTAGTTCACTAACTCAGTCTTTTCCGTTACTTGTTGTAGATAGAAATGACTGCCAATAATGCAGTGCTGGATATTGAGAAATGCACAGGCAGAATGATGCATCCTAGCTAGGTTCTGTGAACTATCTATGGGGGACTAAATGTCCTAATTGGAAAATGATACCTTGCACTTCCCTTGTCCTGCATTCAGTCTATGATATGTTATATAATACGTTTATATACGTCTAATACGTTTATATGCGTATATACATCTATAATACGTTATATTACGTTTGTTGAGCTGACAATGGCTAAGAGCCAAACTACCATCCAAGCAGGTCACACCTTCTTTCCGGACTCTTCTATTCCTTGCAAGCACAACAGGAAGGATGAGGAATGAGGGCTGTGGTCAGTCCACACCAGCTGCCTCTTTCTCCTCATGCTTTTAGCCTACTCTAGTGTGGGTCTTTCCGTGGGCTGCAGTCCTTCAGGAAAAATCTCTCTCCATGGGCACAAGTCTCCATGGGCTCCACGTACCTGACAGTTCCTTCAGATCCCTGCAGCAGGGGATCCTGCAGTGGCTGCCATGTGGATGTCTGCTCTAGAGTGGCCCACTCCTAGGGTTACGGGGGTTAAGCTGCTTCACTGAAGTGGCCTCTACTGGAGAACCTCCTCCTGCTCCTTCTCTGACCTGTTTCTTACCCTTTTTTTTTTCACACCTCATTGCCTATGCAGTGCTTTGCCCAATCTCATTTCTGCCAAGGCACCCACATGTGGCTGCAGGGCCCAGCCATGCCCCATGGCGGGACTGGTGGAAGCGGCCGTGTCTGACATGGGATAGCCCCAGTCTAGTCTCACAGAGCCCCTGCAGCCCCTGCCTGTGCCTGGACAAGGACACAGAATGCAGCTTTAAATTAATGTTATTACTGTTGTAATACTGTTGTATTACTGTTGTGTTTGTTTGAGAGTTTATTAACTGATAGTATTTTGTGGTGGTGTACTCAAGTTGTTTGGAGCATTTTTACTTGATTCTTTCCTTAACTTTTGTGATTTGTAGATAGGCTGCCCACACCACTTAATGTGGAGGGAATCTAATTTATTCCACAGAAAAAGTGCTTGCTTGTTTGCTTTCCTATAACTGTACCCTGAGCCTGCGTTGGCCCAGTCAGGCACTTGAGTAGGCACCTCAGGTATAAGCAGGGTCCAGTGCCTACTAAGCACAATGACTGAGGCCATATGCAGCTGATCTATTTGGTATTGCCAAGAGTATTTTAACTGTTATACTGATTGCAGGTGAAGAAAAGTTCCATGCTTAGAATCCATTATTCCTGACTCGATGAAAAACAAAGTGATTAATTCTAGTCTTACAGAATATAGGAGTCTGACCTCTTAGTGCTGCATGATATCTAGGGCCTTAAGGTCTTGTTACCATGATTAGAATTTAACATTAAACATACTAGGCTAAAAAAAAAAAATCATAAGACAGCATTTTTTCTTTTGTTCTTTTTAAGTATTTTTTTCTCATTCATTAACTGTTAGAAGTCTGTGATCATTTACATTGCTTGGCTTGCTGTTTGGCAGCATTATGTTTTGCTGTATTTTCTTGGAAGGCAAAGAGTTTCCTATGAAAGGCGAATTTTTGGCTTTCTACAGTCTTTTCCCAATGAGGTCCCATTGCGTGAAAGATTATGTGAAGAGATCAGCAGTGATGCAACTTTGTCTTCTTGCCATGTATCTCTCCAGATGATTAGTTCTCTGGCTGTCTGGATAATATTTTTAACTATATCTAAATATGGAAACAGGGAACCCTGCTGAAGATTTGCTAATTTGCTGCTTATTACAGCTAGTCCATATCAACTTTCATTATTGTCAACTAATAATATTTCTTTTCCCAGACCTGCTGATACCTTACTCCAAAAGAGGTAATCACAAAATCTTTGAAACCTTCTCAGGTCAGCCATCTTGAAAAGTGCCACCATGTGATCTTCTCTTCCAGTTAATTGAAATGTCAATGTGTTTTGAAGCCAGTTTCATTTCTAGACAAACAAGAGCTGTGAATTGTTTGCAGTCAGGCACTTTGTAAGTGCAGTTCTCTCTAATTAACTGAATTCTTCTGTTTCCTCTTAAGTTTGGAATATGGTACAAGAAATTTCTGGTATGTGTTTTTTGGAGGAAGGGGTCGACGGTGCTTTTCTTTTCCAGGTTTATATTGTTTGAGGGATTGTGAAGCCAGATAAATAAAGTAGGAAGGGATCTGGCAACGTGCACTTTTTTTTGTAAACTCGTAACTGAGGAATAATTATAAAATTAATGACTTTTGATACTCAAATATTTATTTAAAACCTGTTTAGCAAACAGACAGATAAATAACTTCTTAAAAGACCGCATGAGTCTGTTTTATGACTGTATTTTAGAGTTCTTCTGTACAACTTTTAATGTTAGACTTTTTTCAAGATTTTCTTTCTCTTTTTATTATGGAATGTATGGAGGAATTCCTATGACATGTTAAATTTCACTTGAGTTTAGCAGAAATTGGCCCCAGATGTAAGTTTTCTTTATCCAGCCCCAGAGTGCCTGAACATAGAGTACTTCTTCCAAAGGCAGAAGTTGTGTGTGTTCCTGTCTGAAGTCTTGGGCTGAGCCAATCTCGGCTGCACAGAATAAATTCAAGACCGTTTTTCTTGATATTTTGCCTATGGATTTACTCCTGCCTCTGTGAAATACGGCAAAATGCTTGCTTAGTGCTATGGTGTTATACCGATCTCCTTAGGCCACAGCGTCATCTGTTCAGGCAGACTATTTTACAGTCCATGGTATCTTCATAAGGGCCTCATCCAGGTGCATGTTTGTGATTACCAATTTTT
>JACDJE010000267.1:499403-516903 GCA_016647715.1 Pavo muticus
TTATTAACTGGAGTGAATGTTAGGACCTAAATTAGATACTTAAGTATGTAATATGCAGGGGCTGAACTCAAGTTAGAATGCTGAGGATAGTTATACAATTATGTTACCCTCACCAGATGTAACTTCGCAGTAATTAAATCTAATGAAATTTAAGTATTGTAGTCAGTGTTTTGGTAGCTATTTCCAAGTCCTATTGGTAATATCACTTAAATCATGGTAATTAATGCCAGTTATCTGGGAAATTTAATAAACAGAAATAAGGTGCTATACTAACCCTTATTCTTAAAAAAAAAAACTAGATCAAACAATTAGTCTACCATCAAGGCTTTTCTGTTTTCATTCCTGTCAGGGCTATTTTGTTATAATTATGTCATCACTGGAAGTTTTTTTTTCCCTTCCTCCAAGCAATGTAATCTTCCTCTTCACATTTAGAGTGCAGCTTTCCATCTGCATTTCACTGCTTTCTTTGGAACATGCTTTTAATGTTGGGTTGTTCAGCTGTGGACTTCTGTGGAAGCTGATGAGAAGAGGATGCTTATTTAGCAATAATCCTCCCACTCCTTGGAATATCTAGAAAAATTGATCGTATTGCAATTTGCCCATGTATAAATTTGAGTATCCCTTTGCAGTGTTAAGTGGGAGAAACTGCATGGAAATCTGCCTTTATAGCATAGCATGGAAGATTTGTGCTATGAGGATGGACCTTCAGAGAGCTTTTGAACTAGAACAGATTATCATGAGCAGCATTGAACCCCAGTCTTGGATTTCATTCCCATGTCAAGCAGCAGTTCTGTTAAGACAGCAGAAAGCAGCAAGCAGCTTAATAACATCAAGCAGATACTGTAATTGTGTTGTACAGATGGCTTGCATGTAATATCTAAATAAATAGTAGGTTGAGAATGGTAGTGATAAAGCCAGCTAAGATGGTTTCCCCAGTTGTGAAATGTTTGTGTAAAGAATGACCTTTTTTGTTTTTGTTCTAGCCTGACAGCTGAAGATGCTTTTAAAACCTTCTAGTCACTTAGAGTGAAGCTATACAACTCTAGTTTGGTAGCTTTAAAAGGCAGATCATATCCATCACTGAAATAGCAAGTCTCAGGGTTATGAGAGAAGACTGGGGATAGGAGATGAGAGCTGCTCAGTCCAGTTTACATTTGTCACTAGTGACTAGCTTTTAAAAAATGTATTAGCTGTGCATGGTGGTAAGTAAATTCCAGCTGCAGGGGATTACTGCTCTGAGTGGGTCGGGGAGCTTGGAATGCATTCAGTTCCATCAGGGGATTTGTGTCCCTCGTCATTAGCCTTAACGTTACTAAAGCACTAAAGATTAAGAACAGACCAGTGTCACCTGCTCAGAACTTTGGAAAACTCACCAAAACCATTATAAACAAGGCAAAATATTACATAATATAAAAAGAAATTCCCATCGGACTTCATAATTAAAAAAAAAAAAAATCCCAAAGACAGTTCTCACCCTCTGGGGAAGAGAGTATACAGCATCACATTGTGGAGATGGACAGTATCTCTTATAAACCTTCTATTACCACGTAAAAGATTATGAAAGTGGCATATAAGAAATAAAAGAAAATATCGGGATTTTGGCAAAACATAAGGTTTCTGAAGATTAATTATTCTGCTTACTTATTTAATATGTCATAATACTAATTTACACCACAAACACCTCCACAAATGCCTTCCTGTTAATGAACATTTTTGCGGGGAGTTTCAAAATCAAGATATGCTGCAATTCTCAGGAAATACTTCCAAGGGCTTTAGTCTCACAGGTTAGGAGTGAAGAGTTTTACTGTGTTTTTTCAGGATACATTTTTTTTCCCCTCAAGAATAAGGCAAGTGAGCACCACAGAGCTTTACTTTTTTCAGGGATTTTGAAATTCAGCTTACATGCCAGCAAGCAGTTTAGTGGCAGGAAGTCTTTCCTAGTAGTGCAGCCATGAACTGGTAAATTAGAAGCATCTGTAAAAATTTAGAGGGAGTATCAGCTTTCTCAAAGCTCCAGCCCAAGACTAATGAGGTGCAAATGATAGCGCTGCATAACCCTTCTCCACCCCAATTGTGGAATGAGATATTGCGACAGAAAGAAGTAAAGAAATGAGACAAAGATTTCAAAACTTACAGTGCCCTGAAACAAATACAGGGTTTTCAGTAGACTTTCAAACGATTGAGGTGGGCCAACCTGCATATTTTGCTAGCAAGAAATTCATACCTCCTTCCTCAACCGCAGACATATTTCCATGGCACCAAGTACTGACAGATGGAGGTTGTGGAGCACTAATTAATTTTTTTTCTGCATGTGTGTGAAATTTTACCTGTTGATGTGATTGTTATTACTTACAGTTGCTCTGCTAAGAAGTAAACTTCTGCTAATTTGCATCTCTGATAGATCTTCTCCTGTGCTCCCGCTGCAGAAAGAGAGGAAGGGGGTAGAAGTGTGATTTGTTTGAAGGAACACATCTGGGGTGTGATCTGCTGTATCTTAACACCAGATGGCAGGTTTAGGCTGACAACTAAAACCCAGTGTAGCCCGGTCAAATGGCATCTTAATCTCATACTTTCTCTGACCATACAGAAGAGGGACTACTGTAAAATCACAGCAGTTATTTGCACTCAGAAGAAGTCTTCCTCCATTTAGTACTCTCTTGGAGTTTATTAATTTTCAGTGCTTCTCACCTCTTCAGTGTTTATAGGAAAGATTGCTTCTCCTTGGCAACACCTAAAACGTTATTGTGCGGCTCATACCTTCTTCCAAGTATGTGTTGTGGGGGCAGAGGTGTGGTGCCTTTAAGTGGCTGATTCTTGTCATAACAGGTATGGCATTAGCCCTGCTGAGTAGTGACTAGAAGTGACAGCATTGCGTTTGAGGTGCCTGGAGGGCACTCAGTCATCACTCCTACACAGCAATGTGCGTTTGAAAGCTCTGTATACAGTTGCTTGCCAGTGTGGAGTGTGCTCAGTAAAAGCTAAGAAGACAGAGGTTTGATTCTCGTATTCTTTTATTCACCAGATTCCCAGAAGAAACTCCTAGAAAATCAAGAGCAGATCTGAGCTGTATGCTGTTTGTTCTCCTTTCTTCTATATTTGTATGTGCACATAAGGTTTTTCCACTCTTTTCCCCCTCCCATCCTTTTATTTGGGCACTTAAGTGCACATCTTTCAACTTCAGGCCACCCAGGTTCTACAGTTTTCATCCATCTTCTCTGCACTCTCCTTAGCTCTTGCAGATTCCCAAATTTATTTTCACCAACCTCGTAAAACAGAGTGCTTCTGTGATTCTTTTAGTTGTGCTTTATGTTCCTTTGTCAAGCAACAAAACATGTAGAATTAAAAGCAGAAATATAACTATTAAGGTGTTACAGAATCATTGTTCTTGCTGAGTAAGTTTAATGCTGAACAGTATAGGCTTCCAAAATGTTTTCCTTGAAAATGAATACATTGAGTTCTTATTCCTCTTAGTTCAGTAAAAGCATAGTAGTGGAGATTAGTATAAAAATACCATGAAATACCATATTTTATGTGAAAGGTATGTGTCACAGTATTACATTTTTTATCGAGCATGAGATTTTTATTATGTATTTTTTAACCTCTATTTTTGTAATGTGTCTTAGTAACATCAATCAGCCTCTAAACTAGCCTTGGGCACTTTCCTTGTAAAGTTCTTAATGGATTGCTTTTTTAAGGATTTGAAGTTAAGTAATTTTAGAAGGCCACTACTGCATATATGGGTTATAGGTATGCTGCTACAAGTTTGCCAATATTTTGATATTATATTTACATTAACGTGTTGTTAATGATTTATTTCCAGATGTAGTAATGCAGAACTGAAGAAAGGAGAATGGAAATACCTGTCCTGTAATACTAAACGAAAATCTTTGCGTTTTAAGTTTTGAAAATTGTTTTTGAAAGCACTAATTAAGCTGTAAGTTTGGTGGGAGGCAGTCAGACTGGACTGATTGTGAGAAATTTGCATTTGTGAAAAACATGTGTCTCTCTCACTATGAGCTCCAAGTGAAGTGCCTCAGCATAGATTCCTAAGCTGACTTTGGCAATGTTAAACACACTTTCTGGTAGAAGAAAAATGTTTAATGTTGACTTAAGTGTTGGAAACAGTGGACATGTTCTTCACTAGTAAGCATAATTTTTTATATTTCCTCCACTTTTTTTCTCTGCTAGAAATGCTATTTGATGTAAAGGGTAGAGACCTGTGTTATTTATGTTTATATATGCCAATAGGAGCCTTCATTGTTATCAGAAAGTCTCCTGTGCATTTCCACGATGAGAGATTCATGAATTGAGTCTGAGTGATTCTGACGTTCTAAGGATTCTTGATGAGTCTCTTCAGGGTTTTGGAAGGCATATAGCTGGCATGCAAACACCTTATTAACTGTGATGTAGTTTTTCAGTGCATTAAAACAAACAAACAAACCTGATGGCTGAAATGTGGGAAGTTTTAAGACATGATGATCTCTGCAAAACAAATTACTTGTGCATGTAAAACTACGTTCTGACTGGATTCACAGAAAAGAATACTAGCAGTAGTAAAAAAATTTCATTTTAGGAGCAGAATAGATTGAGAGATGGATAGTTAAGGGATCACTGGAGTGAATGAAGTGGTCTTTGAAGCCCAAAGGGCTAAGTTTTTTTTAGAATGAATTAATTTTAATACTTTGGGCCTAGTCTGCAGAATCATCATGTATTAAACTGGCTCAGTGTGCCGTTCAGATTAAATAACAGCTGGAAAATTCAGATTTAAATCAGAGCTCTAGCTTTGAAACCACAGATCTGGTTGGTCCTCTCCGTGACTTTGATTCAGGCCTCTTTCAGTGGTTAGTAGTGAGCAACTAACTACATGAGTTGGTTTTTTTTGATAAATATGCGTACTTCAGGGAGAAAATTATTCAGAGCGCTCTTACCTGAGGAAAAAATCCTCAGTAATTTATCAGAAAATCTGATCGTACCATCTTTAAATGTGCCAGAATACCATTCTGTCCAGGGATGCTGTTGAGAATCTTGCTTATAAGGGTAGTTCAAGACTGGGAATTAAGCTTGACTAAGTAAAAAAGCTTATATAAGCAGACTCTGGTGAGAAAAAAAAAGCAAGAGCAAATCATGCATACTGCAGAATGTAAGGGAGTCGCAGTGGTAAGGAAATGGTTTGGTCCTAGAGAAGTTTTAATGGCTCCTTGGAATGAAGTACATCCTATCTAGGTAGTGTCATATCACGAGAAACTTCAGGTTACACAAAACCTGTGAAACAGCAGTGAAATAGCTTGAGGATTTAAAGAACTGTTTAAAAAAACTGTGTTTCCCCTTTACTGGAGAATTCATTTTCCTTTCAGTAAATTCTCACCAAAATAATACTCAGTCAATTTTCTCAGATGACATCCAGTTGCAGTTGAATTTTTAAATACATTTTGGGCCATTTATATTATCTGTATTTATTCCCTTCAACTTTGATACCCTCTTATATTTTCAGGACTTCACTTTTGATTCCTTCCTTCAAGTCGGGGACAGGAAGATCTGTGGTTTATTCTGGAAATAAAACCAGTTCTACTGAATGAATTGTATAGTGTGTGTAAGGAGGTGCTCGTGTGCATTTCAAAAACTTGCATATACTTTCTTTGAAAGCTAGTCATGTCTCCCTGCATATGTTTATACTCTGCAGAGCTCAGAGTCCGTTCACAGCTTCTGCCTTTACATCTTCATGCAGATTAGGTAATGTAAAACACAAAACCTGTATTCTTAGATAATCTAGAAAAGGGTTAATCAAATCAACAACTGCTAAAAGGAATCCTTAACTGTAGTGCCTAGCCATTGTTCAGGCATACGGTACAAATGTGTTCTGCCTAACTTAGCCAGAACAATATCTCTAGCTAGTGATTAGGATCAACTCCAACCTTCACCTCAGGCAAAATTTATGCAGTTATATTACTGTTTGTCAGGTAATTAAAGGAAAAAGAAGTATCAACCTAAAGTAAATTTAGAAAAAAACCAAACGTGTAAATAAATTGATATATGTTCTAGTTGAGCAAGGAAAAAGTTGTCACAGGCTTCAGTAGCTGGCCAACATTTGGGGCCGGGATTTGCATATGATGAATTCATGGATGCTAAGCCATATTCTTCTTTCAGACTTCTGTGTAGCTTAAA
Source organism: Pavo muticus (assembly GCA_016647715.1). NCBI lineage: Eukaryota > Metazoa > Chordata > Aves > Galliformes > Phasianidae > Pavo > Pavo muticus. The sequence goes on from JACDJE010000267.1 coordinate 505,566, forward strand.
GATGTGGTGAATCTCCTATTATTTACAAGTTATGGTGCCTTTAAGGGAAACGGGATCACTGGAGCACGAAGCAGATGGAGGAAGACCTCCATCGGGAGGCCCATGTGAATCGGGATCTGTCACATGTCAGCCTCCGACGCTCCCTGCAAGCTGCCCTGTGCGGGCTGATTGGTGGCCCAGCATCGGCTCTCTCTTTCTGTCCTGACCCTTTCCGCGGAGGAAGGACTTGTTCCACCGCATCTGCCTGCCTGGGATGCCCTCCTTTGCAGCTAGGGGGTGTGCAGCAGATTTCACAATCCTGAATATGCCTTGAATTCCCTTGCTACTTGTTTGAGGCCAGAGGAAATCACTGCTTGTTACCTTGTCAATCTCAGTTATCCAAGTCAGGATTAAAAATATTGGAAATATATTATGATGACATACTGTAATATGATTTCTGTAATATTTTTTACAATGTTTACAAACACTGTTGGATGATCAGCTATTCAGGGGACTCCAAATGCATCCTGATGAGAATATGAACGATGGCTATCAGTTCATATCAAATCAGGCAACTGATTTCTCTGTAGGGAACGTGAATATAATACTGTGTTTAGATTCACAATTATAGGTAGAAACAAATATTATAAATAATTTTTTAACAGTGTTAGAGAAGAAGAAAGGAAGAATGATTGCATGTGCTTAAATTTACTTTTCTGCCCACTGGCCAGTGGTTATGTTCATTTTACTGACTCCAGTTTAGCTACAGCTAGATTTTACGTTGTGTTTAAAAGAGAGTTTGCAAGCATTTTGAAGCTACATTTAATCTGTTGGGTTTTGGTTTTTGTTTTTTTTTTTTCCCCTATTTTTAGAAGCAGTCTTAGCGTATCATAATTTCTCATCAATGATAAATCTTCATCAGTAGAAATTTCTCAAACCTTTGAGCTACTGTGTTCCCCGTACATATTTTCAACATATTGATGCAAAATATACAGACATTACCTGCAGTATTCCTTTCTTTTTCCCTTTTGAGTTCTAAGCTCTTGATTTACTACAACCTTACTTTTTGCTTCCCTTTATCTCTGCAGTGGCAGCAGGATGTAATGATACTTTTCAGCCTACTCATTTTCTGTGGTTTATATTCTGCCAGGTTCTCTCAGTCTTTGGCTTGTTTTAGCTGAGTCTTCTTACCAGCCTCTCATCTGAGTACTGGAAAATGTAGGACTGCTTAGCCACTTGTAGAAGTTACCTAGATATACCAATAGAAATTATATAGATTAGATTAGCTATATTAGATTAACACGTGTGTTCATGCATATTTCTCTGTAGGCTATGGATCCTGTGTTAATACACTAATATCTCCATCATGGATTTAAGAGGCCTGCTTCTCTTTATTGTGCTAATAAGATATTTATGGGTAGGGAGCCATGTATCACAGTGCACAGTTAACTGATCTTTTGCCTCTGGAGAGACAACTTTAAAACCTCTGAAGTCAAACTGAAAACAGGCTTACAGGTTATGATCCAAGGCCTGCTTTGTACCCCCCTACAAAACAAGTTGGCTGTGCAGTTCTGGCAGTCTCTGCTCATGGAAAGTCTAAGAACATCTAATAACAAAACTAGAGTTGGTGAAGATATGGAGATGCTAACATAGCTGACTGCCAGATACTTTTGATAAAATTATTACTGTGATTCTGGTCCTTTCCCTAACATGAAAATTCCTTGCAAAGTAGTATGCACTTTAGAATCTTGCACAGCCTCTGTTCTAGGTGGTGTTCAGAATTACACAGCCCATCATGAACATGGTTTTACAAATGATCGGTTACAGAAAAATTTAAGCTGTTACCAACGCTTTCAAAGTTCTACCAATATGAAGCTTGCAGAAGCAGATTATTCTTGAAGCTCCTGAGCACAGAGGTATCCAGCTATCACTACTCTTGGTTATGCAAATACTTAGCACTCTGCACTGTAAAGTGTGACAGCTTGGACTGTTTAAAACTCATACCTTTAAGAAGTATAAAATTCTATTACCTTCACATACAGGCAAACTGTTCCAGGAGGGTTAGATAAGTCAATGGAGGGCATTTACTTCAAGCATCCTGTTCTTAATGAAGATGACACTGTCCTAATTGCATTACTTCTGTCAACACCAAACCTGAAGTTTGGCAAACAAAAATAGCCAAAACCACCAAATGACCAAAATTCAAGTGAATCAGAAACATTTACGAAACTCTGCCTTTTATATACAGGTAAAGTTTTGTGTCATTTTAGAATGGTCGCACAAATTGCCTGTTGAGACCTCATGCTTATTCTGCTGTGTGTTACTTAAATGTGTTCTTTACTGAGAAGTGTGTGTATTTTAAAGGTGTACACAGACTTGATACTGTAATGCATAGGTAACCACCATCAATGTTCAAGCCAACTCTAATGTAGTGATATTACACAATTAAATGATATTGGAAACAAAAGTTCATGTAAAAAAGCTGTGATGCATATATGTAGCTTTCTTTTTGGTATTTATATATACGTAAAGCCAGATGATGGGTCAGGGTGTAGAAAAATACCCCACCGTGGAATGTTCTCTGATTCATCAGTATTTCCATAGGGCATATGTATGTATGCCATGACTGCATCTGTAGAAGCTAGTATGTCTCAAAGATTATTATTATATTTTTTTTTCCAGTCCTTTGTGGCTGAGACGAAGGTGTTTTCGGTAGTAGAGTTCCTACAACTAATTCAGTTTTGTTTTAGATGATGTCTTTTTCTTCTTCAGAACATCTGTATATTTTTGTCTGAGGTACTCCCTCTCCAGAATTATTCTTGTGATAATTACTTCTCTTCCTCTCTCTGAAAGGGCACCTCCATCACTTCATTTCCTTGCCCTGTTCCCCTTACAGGGGAATAAAACAACACTGTGTGAAAGGATTATGCAAGCCATGTAAAACTTCTGGGAAAAATAATCAGCTGTCCATCTCACCTGGAAGATCTGGAGGGTGATGGAGGGCTTTGGCTTCAGGACCAGACAAGGCAAGAAGTAATCTCAATAAAAAGCAATCAATACTATACAGAATATCCAATGCCTGGTCCTGGAAATCTGGCATCAGAAATCATTTCTGAAGATGAAATTTTTTTAAGCTTAGTCAAAGATTCCTGACGTACCTCACATTCTTCTATAGTCTGCCATTCAGCTGTCAAAAAATACGAGTTTATCGTTCATATCCAAGCTCATTTTGTCAGCTTCCTCTTGTTTCTCAAGCACATTTTACACAGTATGATTCCCTCAGAAAGAGGCAGTGCAACCATTAGCACTGTTCAACAGAATGAATTTTCATGAAAATGCTCAATTGAGCCTCCAAACAGACTTCTGCAAATGATGCTGGAAAAAAATGTTTAATGCCTCGGCCTATTTTCTCCTTTCTTGTCATCTCTTTGAGACTGTGCTGTCAGATATTCTTCTGACCTTCCCAAACAGCCTATAGGTGTGCAATACTGTACCTCACCAGTTTTCAGCATCATCTTAGAATCATAGAATCATAGAATGGCCTGGGTTGAAAAGGACCACAATGATCATCTTGTTTCAACCCCCCTGCTATGTAAATCTATCTATCTTACTCCAAATTCCCCTTCTTAATCATTTTCAGACACTTATCAAATTAAGGTGCACAAATTAATTGTTAGGAGAAATAAGTGACCAATGAAAATTTTTTTATATTGGAGGAAAGTTGCTTTAGAGTGGCTGCTTCTGAGAACCAGGGAAAAATTAGAGATATCCATCTGTCCTCTGCTTAAGAAGATTGAACTCTGGAATTAAAGTTCAGGTAGATGACACTGTTGTTGCTCTAGCAAGGAAATATATTTATGTGTATGTTTTTCTTAACCTGCAGGTTAAGGCTCTTATGTGTTGGTCTCTGCCACTTAGAATCATAGAATGATTAAGGTTGGAAAGGCCACTAAGATCATCGAGTCCAACCACCAGCCCATGCCTGTGACCACTCTAGACCTCACAGTGACATCACTTGGTGCCGCATCTACTCTCTTCTTGAATGCCTCCAGGGACTGTGACTCTCCCAAGTCACAGTCCCTGGACTGTTTTAATATGTCACTACTCTTTCAGATAAGAATTTTTCCTAATACCCAACCTGAACATCCCCTGGCGCAACATAAGGCCATTCCCTCTTGTCCTATTGTTATTTACCTGGGAGAAGAGGCCGACTCCCACCTCGTCACAACCTCCTTTCAGGGAGTTATAAAGAACGAAATGGTCTCCCCTGAACCTCCTCCATACTGAATAATCCCAGTTCCCTCACATGCTCATCGTAAGACTTGTGCTCTGGACCCTTCACCAGATTTGTTGCCTTTCTCTGGACATGCTCCACGTCTGATATCAAGTCTTCCTACTGAGAATTCACTGTGAAGCAGAGTAGGAACCTGTGACCAGCCTTCACCTTCCATAGTAAGGTTATGATGAAAGCATGACCACTGTGCTTTATATTAATAAGGTGATGTGAGATCCACTCCTTTCTGTGGGGAAGCACATGGTCTGTGGAACTGATGCTTCCAAGAACATACATGTGCCTTTCACATATCTGGAACATATAAGTATTTGCCAAATGTATTTACTGTTTCAAGGTGCAGAAGGTCACAGATGGGGAAAAAAGGATGATGCCCCATGTGTTGCTTTCCAGGACACAGGATAGCCTGAGGTCTGCTGCTTTCCTTCACATGTCAGCAAGAAATGCCAGTGCTTCTGCTCCAGGTTTCTCATATTCCTGATCTTGTGGGGAAAAATATTTAAACACAGACTCCCTGACTCATCTCTTGCTAACAGTCCTCCCCAAGGTGATGCAAGAAATAACATGACTGATCCTTTTGGCTCCAGTGCCAAGAAGTTCCTACTCTTTTTTACAGTGAACTCTCACATCCTTCCACATCACAGTATGAACACTAAGTGGCTTTCAAGTTTTAAATCTCAATAATTGGTATTTTCAGCAAGAGCAGAAAGAACAGCACGAATAGGAGAAACAGCAGTGTGAACCACGTTTTTATCATGAACAGCTGTGAAGATGGTACCTTGCTCATATCTCCATTACCCATGTGATTCGGGATTATTTTTCAGTCCTAGAAGATCTTGACCTAAAATTATCTTGGATGCATCTTCAGCCACGTCCACTGTGCATCCAGATCTAGTAGGTGTGTACTTATTTATTTATTTAATACCAGAGCTATGTGACTGGTTAAACGTGATTAGGATCTGTCTTTCAGTTAAGTGCCCTGCTTCCTACTGCGTATGGAATCTTGCTGGGTACCTCTTGTTGAAAAACTAAGTTTTCTGGTGGCTTTTTAACTATGACTAAAGTGTAAGGAGTTCAAAGCCATAATATTTGCCCACTTCCTGCCTTACCCTCTCTGACTTCAGACATCTCTATGTTTCTGTCCATAGGCCAAGAAATTTTGTTTGCCTCAGTGTTCATTGTTTCCACTCTTGAGATTTCAAAAGATGCTAACTGGAGTTCCAGTAATGCTTTAACTACCCACTTTACCATTGGAGAAGTGTCTTGACATCATGATTTCTCGGGAATTGCAGTCTTTATTCTCTTGTTTGGTGGCAGATGCTGTGTACTGGCAGACAGTTTAAAGAGGAAGGTTGGTTAGTTGTAACTCCTTTTCTTTGAGAGGCGTGTTTATAACGTGAGTTTATTAACTGCTTCTTCTTCCTCATACTTGGTCTCATATAATTGTGCAGGATGCGGCATGGGAAACAATGTTTTCTTCTAAGAGTGAAGTTATAATCTCAGGTGACTCATTAATTTTAGCAGTACAAAGAATCAACAACACAGCCTTTCTGAAGACAAGAACCAATATGTCTTAGTAGTTCCTCTGGTAAACTCTTCCACAACCTTGCTTGAGAAATCAAGAAGTGCCATGACCTGTAAGGGATTCTGTGCATATAATTACTTTTTTTTTTTGCTTTCTCTGAACTTCTGGTTTCCCTTTTTCTGACTGCTGAAACAAGCTACATTTAGTGTTTATGCATGACACAAATTTTGAATGACTTTTGAATTGCAAGTAGCACTAAAGTCTTAAGATTCCTACTGAAGTCACTCTACTGAAATCAATGAGAGCTAGTTACTGAAGTCAGTGAAATTGGGATTTCATGAATAATTTGTCCTCTAACAGTTGCCATTTTTTCTTTCGAGACAATTAAATGTTTCTCTATTCGTATATGCATCATATGTGTTACATAAATATGAGAGGAAACATACATACAGCTGTCACATGATGCATTTTGGTTTCCTTTGAGACCTGACTGTATGCTGAATACCATTATCCCTCTGAATGCCTTAGGACTTAAAGTTAATATGCAGTGAGAAGGCACTAGTAGTCCCTGTGGACCTATGTGGTTTACATTGGTAATTCACTGTATGAGTACAAATGATACAATGCTGAGTGACTCCCAACTTTCCTCTGGGTGTGGTGCTTGACAGATTGTTAAATTTCATGTTGGAAATCTTTTAGTAGGCTTCTTTCTATAATATTCTTTACAAATTGCTTTGTTTGTCGTTTGACTGAAGTGTTGTCATCAACCCTGCCTGAGATTTCCTTTATTCTATTTTCTTAGTGGGTAATGGGGAGGGACAAATGGAAGACAAAGGATGAGCAGACATGATTAAATATGTTTTCTTTCTTACATTGTTACACTTCTCAGAATTTAAGTTGTGTTTGTTGATGTTCACATTTAATGATTAGAAAACTTAATTTTTTTACAGTATCAGAGGAGGTAGTTTGAATTTCATTACTGATTTTAAATCTTTTTTTCCTGCAAAGGGATTTTTCTTTTTATTGGTACAGTATGATGAATAAAATGCTTGGTTCCTGCCTACCCGTAGGAGGAATGTTAAAGGTAGTACATGAAACAAGAAATGAAGAGAAGAAACAAACGGGACCAAAACACACAGTGTGCAGTCCATTGATCCGTGTCACCACACACTCTTGTTCCTAGCATATATTGCATAATCAGAAGAGACGAGACAAACCAAATCCTTTTAGTCCATGGAGGTTACAGTGTCCCAGGTGCAGTGCCAAGTGTCATTTTATGAATGCAGGTTGCTGTGTTGAGGAGATGCAGCCATGCGTTATGCAGAAGTCACCTAAAAACTATGCAAGAAGTCCAGGAAGGAATGATGATGCATTTTTCAGTTTTGTTTTTGTTTTTAGAAAATATATTTTTTTACACACAAAGCATTCATAGGGTGTCTAAGAGGGAGTGAGACTTCCATTTCCTTATGTATGGGAGTTTAAAATTGCAAGTACTTGACTTATCTATGCCTTTGTTACCATCTGGTAGGTATGCCTTGCAGCACGCATGCGTGTAGTTACATGTTTTTATTGTGTATGCGGGTAAACAGAAACACAAAATGATTTGCCCAGTATCCCATAGCATCCCATAGATCACTTAAGATCTGCAGACTTCACACCCGACGGCTTATCCTAGTCACTAGAAATATATCCTCTTAACTAACTTCTGCATGGCAAAGTACAGATGAGCAAGTATATAGAGATCTTTCTTCAAAAATTAGTATTTTACATTATTATTAACAACCTGTTACATGCTTCTTATCCAAAGGTTACCTCAGAATTAGGCAAATATGATTTCTACATGTGCACATGGCATACTACAAGGAGCAGTTACTTCTGGAGGAAAATATAAAAAGCAGATTAACTGCTTAAAGTAACAGGCTACATGCAGTAAGACAGTGTAGGGCAGATGGGGAAAGTGAGCAGTATCCAGCCATGCAGATGAAACAGAAGTGTAAATTTTATTAGTACTAAGCTTATGCAAACTCTCATTTTGGTTGGAATGCACAAATCAATAAAAAGTTGCGTGAAAAACGAGTTAAAGGCATAAGTTATTCATTAGGAGTATCTAGTCTTTGTGAAAAGTTTCCTACTCACAGATCTAAGAGCGCCTTACAGAAGAGAGTGCAGTATGGGAGGTGAGAGAAGCCTCAGAACATCTGTAAGTCAGTGCATTCCTTCAGTGATGCTGTAATAATTCACAAGTTATTTATTACTCAGTATCTTCAATTTCATTCTATTTCAAGCAGTTTTAATTTTTCATTTCTGTAACATAAAAAGCAGTTTCTTTCAGGGATAGAGAGAGGAGGGAGGGTGCGTGTCGTGTATGTGTTGACTGCTTTCTGCACATCTTCAGTCGTGAGGTTGGAGGAGACAGTACCAAACATGGGTTATACCTTGCTTCTTACTAAAGGAGATGAATTTTATAACACCACTCAACCATGATGGGGCTCTGTGTGTGTGAGTTAATGTCACTGTTAACATTTAGTTGCTAAGTTAGGCTTTGTTCTTAGTTACTTGCAAATGAGCAGAGAGAGTAAACCAGGCAAACCAATAAGATCTACTCACATTGGGCTCATTTTTCCAGTTTTAATCAGTGCTTTCATTTGTCATTGAATGCTATTGTTTATGCTGTTTAAACTAAAAAGGAGTCACAGTCTGAACTTAAGTCATAGTTTCTGAATAATGCAGGTTCTAAACTAACAATTCTGTTTCTAAACTATTCAAATTCTTTTGCATATTGCATGGAAACACACTAATGTGATTCTTATAGTGCACCTCAAACATACTTGAAGAGCGGCATTGTTCTCTTTTTGCTCCTAGAGACTGTTCTGCATCATCTGGTATTTTTCAGCCTCTGTTAGATTAGCTTACAAAGAATCCCCAATTTGTTTCTAAGCTGTATTTTCAAGATAGAGGTATGATTGGCTAATAGCTTCTGTGCCAGACTAGCTAGCACTACCTGATTTTTAGGAGGTGTAATGGTAGGAAATTTATAATCTAGCTTTAAAACTATGTAGGCTGTGGCTGCTGTTATCAGATGGAATGTTCCCACTGGCTGTCCCAGGGTTGTTCTTCTGGGGGTGGTGGCAGGATGTTCATTTTGGAGTGCCTCTGACTCTGTGCCCTGCTTTGGCTGGAGATCTGTGAGACCTAAGCTTGGCAATATTTATGCAAAAATGTGTGCGTTAATGAAGTTATTCTAGGGCTTAGAAGTTACTTTGATCATAGTCTGATTTAATGGTCAAACTTGGCCACAGAATTAGATTGTCTGCATTAGTATTTTGTGCTAGCTGAACAAGCACACCTAGTATCTTGTAACTAAGTGAACTGTACTAGTTGACAACTCTTTTGAACAGGCAAAATGTTTCTAATACCTAAAGCAAAATGCTGACTGTGGGGAAATCCTTTCAGTCATCCATCCCATATGTTTAGTATTACTTCACATATATGGTGTAGTAGTGTACCATCAGAGAAGTGGATTTAGGTTTTTTGTTTGCTTCTTAAAATCTTATTCCAGAAGATTCTCAGAACAACTTAGCTACCTAAATATAAAAAGACATGTGTTTATCAGACTCCTGCTATGGACTGCAATATGGAATAATTCTTCTTGTGCACATGCTACATAGTAGAGAAAAAAAGTATATATGGTTAGTTGAAATGTCGGGGGAAGTTTCTAAGTCAGGTGAAATAAATTTTTCTGTGTTTGTCTGGGACTTGAAGTACTTCTATGGTTGAGAAGGAAAAAAAAGGATAAAATCCAAAACAAATCAAATCCAGTAACAGGCGCTTTCTGATAATCCATCCTCTCCTTCCTCCATCCCATCTGTGCTCAGTATGCCTGCTGTCCTCAGTGTTTCCTCATTGTGAGGGGTTAATCTTTGTGTTTAGTACCTTGGTGGAAGCTGCCTGTGTGTATGTGTTCATGCATCCTATAGTTCTGGGCTTTGAAACACTGTTGGGTTACTTCCCAGCTGATTGTGTCCCTGTGTGGAAGAACTGAGTGATGAAAATGCACCGCTCAGTGTATGGTCACATTCCTGCAAACTGGCTGAGTTGAACTGTGTGAAGTTAAACCATATGCCAGTTTGCAACCTAAACCTGCATTTGCTCAAAATAGCGAAATTTAGAGCACTTAGAAAATTGGATTACAGTTCCTTTTTTGTGTTTGTTTTTGTGAGATGGAAATGGCAACAGTCACATACACCTGGATTATCTGAGCATTTGTTATTAAAAATGATGTTCTCAAAGCAGCACACTGATCTCTAAAACTACCTCTATTTTAGTATATACCTAGAATTGTTGATTCATGGTTACTGCTCTTTGTCCGTACTCACAGATTTGGCACGTACCAAGGAAAACGATCTAAATCTTATATATCATGTATAAAAGTAACGGAATGTACGAGAGTATTATGAAATGCAAAACACAAATAATGTAAACTAAAATGCTAAATGCTGAACTTTACCACGCTGTATCTACAGGAAAATATGTCTTTACAAGTATTTTGGGAAGCCTGATGCTACTCTAGAATTCATACAGAATTTTTAGTTGTACACATGTCAATTGGAGATCTGTATAACCCAGACACTGTGAATGAAACATATTTGACAGTCTTTCCAAAAGCAGCAGCCACTGGTAGATCTGCAGTAAACCATCCAAAACAAACTGTCACTAAAAACAGCAGTAGGCCACCACATAACAACCACAAGAATTAATTTAACAATTGCAGTGGTTACGGCCTTGTACATCCAGCGCTGCACATCCCTCTACCTCTATGTTTAAATTAATTTGACCTCCATAAGTTTCAAGAATTCCATCTAGGTATTTAGGTTGGTATGAAGATCTCTCATCTAGATTTCTCACTTTTATTGCCCTAGTTATTATAGTTGGCAAATAGCATTACCCACATATACTGCAAAAATAGTGAAAATATGCCTGTAGGTAAGAAACTCCCAATAGCTCTCCAGTCTGGGAAAGATTAATCTCAGGCATTAATTACAATTCAAAATGAAATTCTGATGTTATATAATCTATTAGTCTTGGCAGAATTAGATTTTTCAGATTTTTTTAAATACAAAATAGGAATCTGCATAAAAAAGTAAGCTCTCAGTTATAGTAACATGCATTTGCAAATGCTGTAACGTAAGAGAAGTGAGGAAGTAATGGATTAAATGTTTCACCAGCAAACTGGTGTTTTGGCAAGGGAGAAAAAATCAACACAGAAAGTTCACACAGTAGGCTAGTAACTTCCAGTCTTGCTCCAGCAGTTCTGAGTGGGTTTTGATGCTGTTTAATGGAATGCAATACTGTTATTGCAGTATTGCAAAACTCCGAATGCAATACTGTTATTTTCAATGCATGACAACTTAAAAAATTTTTCTTTCTCTTACGGAATTTATACGTGTGTAGCTTCAAAGAGGTGGGATTTGGTTTCCAGAAGTCTTGGAATTTTAAAACAGAAAAGAACTGTGAAATTCAAATTTAACCCTAAAAGCATAAAC
>JACDJE010000267.1:521903-572298 GCA_016647715.1 Pavo muticus
TCTAGAAGCAAAGCAAGTAGCTCTCTCTTTGAGCAGGGCAAGAAATGGGGATCAAATGACTGTACCTGTGATGCTATACTTTTCTTCCTTAAGTCAATCACTTCAAAGTCAAGCTATAATAAAGGGAAACAATTAATCTGAATGGGTTCAGGAATGCAATTTACAGGTGAAAGATTCTCTTTTAAATGATCTGCTTTTTTACACGTAGGCTACTTTCTTGATTCATAGCTAATGTATTCTATATTGTACAATGGACGGATGTGTAGTAATTCATTAAGAATGCAGGGATATGTAGTTATTCTGAATGACTAGATCAGATAACTATTGGAAGCAGTGTATGTTCCATGCTACATTGCATGGTCTGTGTCCAGCTGCTTAATCCCACTGTAAGAGGACACAGCTGAAGAACTGCTATAAAAAGGCAAGTATAATTATTTCAAGATTGGAAATAATACCTTCAGAGCTTGCTTGGGTGTTTCTCCAAAAATTGCCCATGCAAGATAGACAGACATGGAATTCAAGGGAAAAATCAGGTCCCCTGGTACACTGACTTGTTTGACATCTGTTCTTTAAGTTCCTCATCATTTGCAAGTTCAGCAACTGTCTAGAGTGTCTCTTTATTTTTGCTGCCTGTCCAAATTCCTTTTTCTTGTGGCTTCACAACCTCCTGAAGGGAGTGCTGAGAGGCTGAGATCCATGTGGTTCTTGCTCTGAAATCAGTTAAGGGTAATCAACAAAATAAAAATAGCATTCATTTATTACAGTCTTCACAGAATCAAAAGAATCATAGGTAATAATCTTCAGATAACTTTGGTGATCATGAAAGTAACAAATGGAAATCTCTGGAGTCTAACTGCTGCTAGTAAAGTGACCCAAGAATGCAGGAATGCTTCCTCTGCTTCTTTCCCTGCTACACGATAGCCCTGTAAAAGAGAGGACAGATACTTTGGGAGAGGAGAGAAGGATTAGTTTCATTCTCCTTCTGGCCTTTCAGTTGTTTATTGTTCCTTGTAATAAATGGTTTGTATTTACTGCTTCTGAGATGTGTGATGAAAATTTAGGCAGGGAAGATTCTAGCATAAGCTCCTAGTAAGACAGAGGTTAAGAGAATAAATAGTACTTGTGGGACAAAAAAAATATAGAAAAAAAAAGTTGTTTCTAGATTGAGTGAGAAAAGTAAACCTTAGTTCTTTATTCTTATTATGAATGATGTTGCTGGCCAGTGTGGAAGTTGCAGTTATGTGAAGCCTTGTCCAGTAGGTACATGAAATAAGTTCATAGAACAATGAAGAGCGAGCTCATTCTGGATACATAATCTATCTACCCTGGCCAACTATTGCAAATACAATTACTTCAGAGATTTCTTTCTCTCCATGTAGCTGTATAAAACTCTCAGTTGTTCTGTATATTTAAGAGGAAATGCTATTAGTGATTAACACCTAGCAATACCTTCAAAAAGCAAAGGAAGACAATGAATAGGGGATACATACAAGATTTTGTCTGATTATCCTCCTGTGAACTTCACAACAGTAGTAGCTGCAGTTACTGCTGAGCAAGCAGAATTTAGTTCAGATACATCCTGAAGAAGAAAAGACTACTTACTTACTAAAAGAAAGATGCTAGGTCAGAGAAGTTATTTAAGAGTTTATCTACACCACATATGCAACATCTAAAGTGGAAGTTGAACACATCAAAGCAGTAGATGTTGATTGAAAAATATATGGAATAGAATAATAATCTGATTAGCAAAAAAGCTGTGTAGTTCCATAGAGTGCTGGCAAGTAGAGACTTGGCTTTGGAATGGCTTCCACCTGATCAAGTCACTTCTAGCTGTATTATTTCAGATTGTTTTGTATAATCTACTCTTTGTGGTACACTGTGCACATCCAAACTACGTTTCACAGCTGTTCTTTCTTTCTGCAACTTCTTAAATCTACCTTAACAATCTCCTGCCTGACCAACCTCATCTTCTTCTATGACCAGGTGACCCACTTGGTGGATAAGGGGAAGGCTGTTGACGTAGTCTACCTAGATTTCAGCAAAGCCTTTGACACTTCTCCTGGAGAATTTGGCAGCCCATGGCTTGGACAGGTTCACTCCTTGCTGGGTAAAAATCTGTCTGGATGGCTGAGCCCAGAGACTGGTGGTGAATGGAGTTAAATAAAGCTGGTGACTGGTCATGAGTAGTATTCCCCAGGGGTCAGTATTGGGACCTGTCCTGTTTTGTATCTTTATTAATGATCTGGACAAGGGGATTGAGTGCACCCTCAGTAAGTTTGCAGATGATTCGAAACTGGGGGGAAGTGTCAATCTGTTGGGGGTAGGAAGGCCCTTCAGAGGGATAATGGACAGGCTGGATTGATGGGCTGAGGCCAATGGGATGAAACTTGCAAGACCAAGAGCCACGTCCTGCACTTTGGTTACAACAACCCCATGCAGTGCTACAGGCTTGGGGCAGAGTGACTGGAAAGTTGCATGGAGGAAAAGGATCTGGGGGTGTTGGTTGATGCTCAGCTGAACACAAGCCAGCAGTGTTCCTAGGTGGCCAAGACGACCAGTGGCACCCTGGCTTGTATCAGAGAGAGTGTAGCCAGCAGTAGCAGGGAGGTGAATGTCCCCCCTGTATTCAGCTCTGGTGAGGTCGCACCTCGAGTACTGTGTTCAGTTTTGGGCCCCTCACTACAAGAAAGACATTGAGGCCCTGGAGCATGTCCAGAGAAAGGCAACAAAGCTGGTGAAGGATCTGGAGCACAAGTCTTACGAGGAGTGGCTGAGGGAACTGGGATTGTTTAGTCTGGAGGAGACTTTGGAGAAACCTTATAGCTCTCTACAACTCCCTGAAAGGAAACTGTAGGTGAGGTCTTGCCTCTTTTCCCAGATAACTAGTGATAGAACAAGAAAGAATGGCCTTAAGTTGTACCAAGGGAGATTCAGGTGGAATATTAAGAAGAATTTCTTCACAGATTGGAACAGGCTGCCCAGGAAGGTGGTAAAGTCACCGTCCCTGGAGGTGTTTAAGGAAAGGGTTGATATAGTATTTAAGAACGTGGTTTTACTGGCAATATTGATGGTATGTGGACAATTGGACCAGGTGATCTTAGAGGTCTTTTCCAAACTTAATGATTCTGTGATTCTAATAGATGAGCCATTTCTGAATTTTAGTTTACATACAAACACTTCTTTTCTTTCACTAGCAACATATTTAAAGCACAAGATAAAAATAAGAGGTGTTAAATTTCTTCAACTGCATTTCTTTTATATGCAAGAGCGAGTGCTTGAAGGCTCACAGGTCATGTAAAATCACTATGGTTTGAGGAGTAGAATTGCACTAGCACAGGAATATTGCAGAGGCAAGTTTTTAGAACTGTGCTTACCCATTAGTAAGCTGTACAAAAATGCTCTTTCTATTTACAGCATCATTTCATGCACCTATCTGATCTGCAGAGGAATCACTACACTACTCATTTCATATTGTCATGATCACCATTACAGTTGTGGTTGTGTATTTGCAACACTGATGAAGTTTTAGGAGAGGATATATTGAAGATTAAACAGTTGTCATTTTACACCTGCTCTTATAAAGATACAGTTTTGCTTTTCTAAGGATTAATAGAATGAGTTACATTGGAGTTACCGTCTGATAGTCCTATAATGAGAAGGGGTTTTGCATGTTTTTTAAACCTAGCTGTTTTAAAAGTCGCAATACAATAAGGCACATTTTGAAACCGCGATGCTTAAAAGAGAGTATCAAACTTTAAATAGGATTAACATATGTTTGTACTTTGGTCACATAGTCGCATGTCAGACATGGACTCAGATTTACTCATGACATGTATGGAATTATTCCATATTCAGAAGATTGTATCACAGTTACAAGCTATTTTCAGTTGATTTTGTTGAGTACAGAGTACTCTGAAGTTACACTGCCATAATTGCTGACTCAAATGTAAATTGTTCCTCATTTTTCTGTTTTGAGATACTATAACTTGCATCTGCTCTTATAGTATGCAGACATAGGGAAGAACTGTGGTAACCTTCAGGCCTGCATGATTGATCCTTATATAAGCAAACAGTGAAATTATTAGAGAGCGAAATATGGAAATGCTCAGTCAGAATATAAGAATATGCAACCCTGAAAATGGAAACAAGGAGTATGGGGGCCTGAGGTGGTGTAGGCAGAAAACAACTGAAGGGCACCTGAGGTTTAGACCAAAACTTATGTTATGCTGCTGATGATTTGAGTAGGCAGTGTGACAAACTTGAAACAATCCTCTGAGCTCCTGTGTTTAATATTATAAATCTGCATCCTATTCTTCTCATTTTGCATATGCAAATCCTCACTATCTCTTTGTCTTAATGGTGTCTTGTCACGTCTCTGAACCATAGAGAGACAGTGGTTTTAATTTTGCTTCAGTTAGAAAATAACTGGAGAAAGTAACCAGCTCTATGAAAAATAGCCTCATTTTCACTTGCCACTTAACTGTAGAGAAATGGCAGCCATTGATTGTGATGACAGATGGTGGCCATTTTGCACAGGGAATAATACCTTTTTGCATGTCTGTCAGACTAGCAGAAAACATCAAAGTAAATGGAGTTATGATAAAAAATAATTATTATATACTGTTTCTATAGGTATTATATACAGTTCTGTTATACTTGAGTTCCAATTGAAGTCTCTTTCATGTTCTCATTAGAACTGCGGGACCTAAACTGCTCCTGCTGACATTAGAGTCTTAACCAATGTAAGGGTTATGGTTTCCTGAGATCTTCACAGTCTGTTCCTATGCCTCTGTAAAGTAATCAGTGGATATAAAGGAAGGGAGTACTAGAAGACAGTGGGCATTTGTTTAAGTACTTGGATGTATATAATAGCTTATTTTGGCAGTGAAATGGACCAATAATGTAGGAGAAACAGTTAGATATCCCAACCTGAACAAGGCCCCATTCTTATGCCTTCCTTGGCCTATTTTCTTGTTCATCTGTGCGCTGCACTTTAGTATTCTTGTATTTCCTTCGACGTGGTGTCCCTCCAACTGGTGCAGTACTCATCCCATATGTGTGTGCATGCATATTTATGATAGATTGTATATATCTATGAGCATTAGTTCCTAAGGCAACATTACTGTGTGATTGTATGCACACATACATATATATTTCTATAATAACAAAATGTTAAAAGTAATACCAGTGTAAAGTAAAAAGCTGTACCAAAATATCTGCAGCATCATTTTTTTTAATTTTAAATATTGCTTTCCAAATTAAAATGAGTAATTGCTTCATAGTCTGTGTTATTTATCACTGCGTGAAAATCAGTAGGATTGTCTGCTGAATAAGTATGATCAAGAAATGAAGGTTAATAGAAACCACGTTGACTATTAGTGTAGAAAAAAGTAAGTAGATACTTAAGTCCAAATTAATTTCTAACATAATTCAGCTGTAGCTTGTTTTGTTATAGCTAGTATGAATTTTGTCCTCTTTAATGTTTTGATTGTGATTTGTAGTCACTAATGAAAGATTAGGTAGAACTTGATCTTTCCTCATGATGTATATGAAAAACTGTTCTGTGTGTTTGACCTGGGAAAGTTATGTCTACATAGCAACACACAGCAATGCAAAGCAATACAACGATGTTTCTGTTGCTAAATTTACACGGGTTGCTCCAAAAGTAATGCCTTCTATGTATTTCCATGGAAATACAACTACAAAGAGCACAATAACACTATTTGATAGAGCAAACTCTCAGCTACAATGAACAAGAGCCTGCATTCTTGTAAAAATCCGTACCAGTGGATGTGACCCACTGTCACTGTCACCTCTGCTGAAATTAACCACTCACCGCTGCATAAATGTCAATGTGCATCAGTGGGTGCCATTTTTTTGCGTGGAGGAATTCAATTCCACACCTTTGCTTCATATGCATTCCTTGTCAGACCCCATTCGCTCAGACTGCCCGTCTGCTGCCATCTGCCACACAGCAACAAAACATAATGGAATATTGGCGTGAGGGTTCAGCCTCTACTGCCATACCGCCAACGTCCGCCTCTGACATTGTGGGTCAACATAATAACATAGGAGGCACTGCTTTCAGAGCAGCCCTGACAATTTTCTTTTTCCCCATGGTTTTCCCACTTCATGCTTTAATTCATAAAAGTTACTCCATGGAATGGGCAAAATACTCTAAAGCTCTCTTTTAGTTTCAGTTCTCGAAAATGCTTTAGCATTATAATTGCATGCTTTATTAAAAAAAAAAAAAAAAAAAAGTGTTAACTACTGATAGAGTATGAGTGTTTACATCTGAATGAGAAACAAAACTGCCAGAATTTTACATTCACACTGTTTTTTGTTTGCTTTCTAGTAGCCATATATTGTTGTCCCACCAAAAGCAACAATAACAACAACAACAACAAAAACCCCACAAAACCAATCTCAGTGGAATTTTACTTACCTTACTTTACTGCCAATTAACATTATATTTTACTTATGATTCTGGCATAGAGAAATAAAGACAAGCATTAAACACTTAGAGAAAAATGCCTCAGCTTCCTTCTGGACACCTCTGCCCTCTGTTAGCCTCCAGTTCCCTCACCACACATTGCAGCTCGAGCTGATGTGAGGTGATGGAGGTGCTGGAGACTGGGGTCATTGGTTCCTTTGATTTTGCTGCTTCTTGTTTCTTAGTCACCAGCTTTGGCATGGGCTCTCCACAGGCCAGTCCCCTCACAGGTGTACCTGCTTCTGTGTCTCTCTTCTGTCCCTGCTCAGGCGTCTCTGCTCCAACACAATCTCAGGCATCTCTGCTCCAACACAATCTCAGGCATCTCTGCTCCAACACAATCTCAGGCATTGCTTTGCCCTGTCACTGCTTAGGAATCTCTTTCTCTAGTGACACTTGGGCAACTCTTTGCTCCAACTCTGAATATTATTTCCTGTGGGTGTATCTCTGGACTGTGGGTGTAACCTCCTTCCCTGAGCCCCGTCTCCAGAGGCACCCTGGGCCCTGTAGTCTGTGCATCATGAGCAGCAGTGGGTGGGTGCAGAGCCCCAGCTGGCTGAGGCAGGCTGAGGGCAGCCCCTCAGTTTGGTACCCTCACTCACAAAACCTCTGCCCAGCACAGCAGGTGGGTGCCAGGAGGGTACAGGTCATGCTATACATGAGCATGCTCTGTACAGACAAATACTTCTGTGCACCTTATTCACTCTTCGTCTCTCAAGGAAAAGCTGTGTGCCATGAACACTGTATAAGCATCTTGCATGAATATGTATTTTTTTAGTTCTTTAAGGAAAGAATAATAATGGAACCCATTTTTAAATAAGTTCTTGTCTTATCCCCTTTAACTACCCATTCTTCGCATACTTCTTTTTCTTTGTAAAAACTTGTCTCAGTTTGTCTCTTTGCCTGTCTATAACTTTCATGTCCCGTTTTTTGTTATTCACTGGAATTTGATACATACCAAACATAGAAGAATTGCTTTAAAAATAGTTAAATGTTTTTCCTCCTGTCAGAAGATGTAAATGTTCTCAATCTTTTGAATGTAGAGATTACTCCTTTCTTTCTTTCATTTGAAATCACAGTGAAGCTAAAGAATGTTTTCATTTTGTCTTCTCCACTCAGTGACCTAATTTGGGATTTATCAGAGTATTTTGGTACTGAAACCATGAAGAAGTAACACTAGTAATTGAAATATACTGTGTGTTTTGCCTGTGCTCCCGTGCTCTTACTTCACTGTCCTTTGCTGTTACGCGGCATACTGTTGCGTTTTATATCCAGTTCCCTTTTACCTTTTTCCCCTTAACTTTACAGCACTATTTTCTGTCCTTGCATTGTATCCCAGCTTGCTTCCTCAGTAGCCTCACTTTCACTTACGAACCTTTCTGTCTCCAGTGGACCCTTGTCTCCTTCACTTGTGGAATCACAGAAATGTTTGAGTTGGAAGGAACTCTTAAAGGTCATCTAGTCCAAGTCCCCTGCAGTGAACAGAGACACCTAGATCAGGTTGTTAGAGCCCCATCCAGCGTGGCCATATATGTCTCCAGGGACAGGGAATCCACCATCTCCTTGGGCAACCTGTTCCAATGTTTCACCACTCTTAGTGTGAGAAAACTTCAGGTGTTCCCAGACCCCTCCCTTCTCCAGGCTGAAGAGTCCTCATAGGAGAAGTGTTCCATTCCTTGGACCATTTTTGTGTCCCTCCTCTGGACACATTTCAGCAGATCCATGTCTCTCCTGTACTGAGGACTCCACACCTGGTGCAGTACTCCAGGTGATGCCTCACCAGCGCTGAGCAGAGGGGCAGGATCACCTCCCCTGCCCTACTTGCTACATTTCTTCTGATGCAGCCTGGGATGTGGTTGGCTTTTTGGACTGCAAAGGCACACTGCTGGCTCATGTCCAGCTTGCTGTCCACCAATACCTCCAGGTCCTTTTCAGCAGGAGTGCTCTCTATCCTTTCATCCCCCAGCTTGTACTGATACTGTGGGTTGCCATGACCCAGGTGCAAGATGTTGCACTTGGATTTGTTGAACTTCATGAGATCCTTGTGCTTGAGCACATCTAGGTCTCTCTGAGCAGCATCCCATCCCTTGTGTGTATTGACTGTAGTACATTGCTTGGTGTAGTCCCCAAACTTGCTGAGGGTGCACTTGATCCTACTGTCAGTATCATTGATGAAGACATTAAAAGAGCATTAGTCCTAGTACAGACCCCTGAGGGACTCTATGTGTCACTGATCTCCATCAGGACATTGATTTATTGACCTCTACATTCCAGGTACGATCTCACAACCAGTTCCTCATCCATCAAATGGTCCACCAATCAAATCCATATCGTTCCAATTTAGAGAGAAGGATGTAATGGGTGACCGTGTACAAGGCCTTCCTGATGACATCAGTGGCTCTTGTCCGCTGTTGCAGTTATGCCAACACAGAAGGCCAGTAGCTTGCTCAGGCGGGACTTGCTCATGGTGAAGCCATGCTGGTTATCTCGTATCACCTCCCTGACTTCAATGTGCCTTAGCATAATTTCCAGGAGGATCTTTTCCATGATTTTCCCTAGCAAACAGAGTTAAGGCTGACTGTTCAGTTGTTTCCTGGATCATCCTTTCTACTCTTCTTAAAAATGGGTCTGACATTGCCTTTTTTCCAGTCACAGGGACTTCAGCTATGACTTTTCAAATATCATTGAGTGTGGCTTGATGACTACATCAGCCAGTTCCCTCAGGACTCTGGCATACATCTTGTCATGACCCATAGACTTTTGCTTGTTCAGGTTCCTCAGGTGGTCACGAACCTGGTCTTTGCTTACAGAGGGAGGGAGAGTTTTCTTCCAGTCCCCAGCTTCTGAGCATCCACCTGAGGAATGTGCGAGGAGCAGTTACCAGTGAAGATCAAGGCAAAACAGTTGTTTTGTACCTCAGCCTTCTCCTTGTCCGTTGTTACCAGCCTTCCTCTGTTGCTCAGTAGGGAGTGTATGGTGTGGTTTCTAGTAAATGTGCCTGTAGAAGCCTTTCTTCTTGTTCTCTGCACTCCTTGTGAAGTCCAGTTCATGCTGGGCCTTGACCTTCCTGACCCCATCCCTACGTAGCCTTCTGTGCCACCTTCACATAGAGTCATGGCTTCCTACTTGGACAGGTGTCTCCTAATTAACTTCCTTTGTCTTTCATACAAATCCCAGAGAAGTGAGAAATTCAGTGCTTCCAGGTAAGTGAGATAGCTTTCTAATGCTGCCATCTCAAGGAGACCTATTGGTACTGGCAAAGTGAGAATAAATATGTAAGAGGGTGGAGAGGCACCAGAACATGTTACCCAGAGAAGCTGTGGATGCCCCATCCCTGGAGGTGTTCAAGGCCAGGTTGGATTGGGCTTTGAGCAAACCAGCTTAATGGGAGACGTTCCTGTCCATGGCTGGGGATTTGCAACTAGATGATCTTTAAGGTCCCTTCCAACTCAAATCATTCTTTTATAAAACTACTACAGAGTGTTGAAAGGAGAGCTACAAGGATGGTGGAGGGTCCAGAGGGCAAGATGTATGAGGAGAAGCTGAGTTCCCTTGGTTTGTTCAGCCTAGAGAAGAGGAGACTTAAGAGAGGACCTCATCATGGCATACAGCTCCTCACGTCCTACAGCTCCTCACAAGATGAGTGGAGGGGCAGTGCGGAGCTCTGCTTTCTGGTGACAGCAACAGAACCTGAGAGAATGGCATGGAGCTGCATCTGGGGAGAGTCAGGTTGGGTGTTATGGAAAGGTTCTTCTTAGAGTGGTCAGGCACTGGTACAGGCTCCCCAGGGCAGTGGTCGCAGCACTGTGACTGACAGAGTTCAAGAAGCGTTTAGACACCCTCAGCAGTTTTGCAGATGACACTAAACTGTGGGGTTCAGTCAACATGCCTGAGGGATGGGATGCTATCCAGAGGGACCTAGACAGGCTTGAGCAGTGGGCCCACAAGAATTTCATGAGGTTCAGTAAATGCAAGTGGAAGGTCTTGCATCTGGGTCGTGGCAACCCGCACTACCAATACAAGCTGGAAGATGAAAGGATTGAGCACAGCCCCTCCAAAAAGGACCTGGGGATTACTGGTGGATGGGAAGCTGACATGAGCCAGCAGTGTGCCTTTGCAGTCCAAAAAGCCAACTGTATCCTGGGCTGCATCAAAAGATGTGTGGCCAGAAGTTTGAGGGAGGTAATCCTGCCCCTCTACTCTGTGCTGCTGAGGCCTCACCTGGAGTACCGTGTCCAGATGTGGAGTCCTCAGTACAGGAGAGACACAGACCTGTTGGAGTGCGTCCAGAAAAGGGAGACAAAAATGATCTAGGGAATGGAACACCTCTCCTACAAGGACAGGCTAAGAGAGCTGGGGCTGTTCAGCCTGGAGAAGAGAAGCCTCTGAGAAGACCTGATAGCGGCCTTTCAGTGTCTAAAGGGAAGCGACAGGAAAGAAGGGAACAGACACTTTAGCAGGGTCTGTGGTGATAGGACAAGGAGAAAGGGTTTCAGACTAAAAGAGGGGGAGATTTAGATCGGATAAAAGGAAAAAGTCTTTTACAGTAAGGGTGATGAAGCACTGAAACAGGTTTCCCTGAGAGACGGTGGATCCCCCTTCCCCAGACACATTCATGGCCATGCTGGACGAGGCTCTAAGCAGCCTAATCTAGCTGTGCATGTCTCTGTTCATTGCTGGGGAGTTGGACTTGATGACCTTTAAGGGTCCATTCTAACTCTAAGATTTCTATGATTCTATTGATTCTGTGACATAGTTTTTTTTCTTTTAGGTAGTCCTGTTTTAAGCCAAGAGTTGGACTCGATGATCCTTTTGGGTCCTTTCCAACTTGGGATATTCTATGATTCTATAGTCATCATCTCCATTTCCTTTTAAGAAGTTGCGACTGATTCTTGGCTACCAGAACTTCCTTAGAGGTGTCATTACTACCTTCTGGTGGTATTAACAGGAAATTTTTGTGTAGCCTTCATGCGTACAGTATGGCTTTCTGCTTGGACAGGTGTCTCCAAATCAGCTTTCTTTATCCTGCAATGTATCTGTTTTATACCAAACTTCTTTCCTAGTGCAATCTTCCACACATTTTGTCATTTCATCTTTATGAATGCACTTTTAATGGAAGTCAAACTTATTCAGACACATATCTTGATCAATAAAACAGCTGAAAATTGGTATTTTAGTTTTCCCAAAGGAATGAAATTTAGGGTTAAATTGTGTTACTAATGGAAGGTATCTGTGAAATATGGGTAAATTGACTGCAGTTTGTGGACTGTGGAACCTCAGTTGCTGCTTTTTTCTCAAAAAAGCTTCCAGGAATGACATTCAGTTTCTTTTAGGTAGCTATTGTTTACTTCACTTTACCATCCGAATGCTGAAGTTACTTTTTTTTAGACAGCATTTGAGAAACTTAACTATATTTTATAACTGAGGGATTTCCAATGAATGCACTTTTATACTTGTTTATATTTTTATTCTTTTCTGCGTAAATTCCTGAATATTAATATTCCATCCTACTCAAGATAAAGATGAAATTATGTATGTTACTAAAAATAATCACAATTTAGGCTACATAGTTGGCTGATCTGTGTCTAATTAAAGTGAAACCCCAAATAAAAGGTAGAGGGAATTAGGAGTTTTCAATTCATAATGCACCAGTTAACTCCAGTGTGGAACAGTATATTCATTTACATTTGTCCTTACTAACTTGCAGTTTGCTGTAAAAGCAGCATGTTACTACTTAACAGATCTGGGAAACCAGTGTTAGCCTCATATTTCCTTATATTTTCTTCACATTTTCTGGGGAGAATTATGCTTTTGAAGGAGGTGTTTAATCCTGCCATCAACCTTGCATCATGCTGTATCTAAGCATCTGTTTTATACTTTAATGCGTTCATTTTATCCTTTACTGTCTTCTTTCCTTTTATGTATTTGTAGAAAGCCTTATTATTCTTCACTATATTGCTTGCTGTCCCCTCTGATACTCTGCTTTTCTCCCGTGTAATTTTCTTTTTTTACTCAGTCTAGCTCCCAACGTGTATTTTTCCTTTAAATCATTTCTTCTTGATGGTTTTAGTTGCATCTACTCCCCATTTTTCATCAATATTTCTTCTGTTGCCTCTTTACTTTTGCCATTTAGTCATCTTGGGATTTTTGTCTCCTTAAAAAGAATGCTGTTCCATTAGACATTTGTTAGTACATCTTTGAAACAAGTCTATTCTTTTTCCACACGTTGTTCCTTTAAAGTTAATTCTTGACTTAGGTCACCT
Organism: Pavo muticus; assembly: GCA_016647715.1. NCBI lineage: Eukaryota > Metazoa > Chordata > Aves > Galliformes > Phasianidae > Pavo > Pavo muticus. The sequence goes on from JACDJE010000267.1 coordinate 534,660, forward strand.
AGTATTTCTTTTGTCCTTAGAAACTTGTCATTTTAAAATTTCTCACTGGTATGTTACCCTTTACATCCTTCTTCTCTTAAATTACCATGCAAGAATTGAATGCATTCTGTGGAGTTGTGCTTCCCTCCTAAATCTGTGGGGCAAGTGGGCAATGCAAAGTGTTGTTTCTGTAGTCTGAATAAGGTCAGCGAAAATATAGGAGGAGTGGAGATTAACAGAGGAGACTTTTCTGCCTCTTGATTCTTGGTCTGCTGCTGATCTGCTTGGCTTTTAATGTGATGTGAAGGATCAGTTTATGCTGGCCTTTAGTTGTTCATGACAGCACTTCTATTTCCTGAACTACCCCTCCCATGCCTGAGGCTTTGAAGAGAATGGTAAAGTACTACTGAACTAATTCTGCCATACTTGTGGAAATTCCTTTTATACAGAGGGAATTTCCAGTGATCCAGTTAAACTGCTTTTATGTCTTTTAAGCTGGAGTGATGCTTACTTAATTTAGAATTGATTTTCATTTACATTTTCTACACGTCGTGCTGTACTGGGACTGTGATTGAGGACTTTAAATGCTGCAGTACTGTAAGTGGAAATGAGATCATGACAAGACATAAGATCTGGGCAAACAACTTTGATTTGTGTGTAGGAAAAGTGTTGTGTTGTTTTTTTTCTTTCTTTTTTTCTTCTTACTACAGTATTTACAGATCACTAACAGAAATTATACCATAAAGTATAGCTTTTCTTGCATGACAGAAAACAATAGCAAATTTGGTTCACTAAGCTCTGTAATTAGTATTACATAATGTACATTTTTTTGTATGATCTAGCTAGCTGGATCTGAACATAGCCTTTCACTGTAGAGCACATCTTCAGGCTTTACAGATCATGATCCCTTTGACGCTTCATAGTGAAGTCAGTGTAGGGCTAATTTCTCTTAAAAACACATCTTACTGTGCATCTAAGAGCAACTATATGAAGCTCATATAGTTGGTATTTCATCTTTTGAAAGACAAGTCAGTGAGAATCTAATTTAAAATTTGTGTTTATTTTGATCAAGAGTGGAGGCTCGACATAAGTGTCACTTTTTGATTTAAGGAAGACTCTGAGGGTGACCTGACTGTTCAATGAAAAGAATATGTCCTATGTCAAGGCTGAAAGATCTGGATCAATTACCGTGTTTTACTAGCCATGCAGAAGTAGATGGAGCTTTTTAGTCAGTCACTGGTATTATTCTTCCTGCATCATAATATTTGAATTTGATGTTGCTTTTGGGGGACACTAAGGTCAAATTATACCCATAACTTCTGCCTGCCTGAGATTCTGCCATGCCACATTCTTTGTTCAGATCTTTCACATAGGTCTGTGGGTCTTTTTTTCCCTGGTTGTCCGTACTCGTGAGTGGTGGATACTACTTGAGAATTTCTTGGTTTTCGTGTTATTATTACTTTTAGCCCAGTAACTCATCCGGAGTAGCAGCCAGTAGACTTGATGTTTAAATTTTTACTCTACAAAAAAGGGGCTTGTCTCGCATGTGTTGCATGAATTAAAAATGTAATGAAAATGAATGAAAGCAAGCCCCTTCCCTCCCAGTTGCCCTGTTCGGAAGAGTCTTCTTCTGGAAGTGTAGAAATTCATCCATCCTGATCAGGGTGGTTTTTACCACATCAAGAAGTTCAGAGACAGGGTTTGTGCTGTAAGGAAAAATCTTTGTCTCAGTAGGTAGCTGAATGTATGGTTTGCTCTCTCATTACACTTATAAAACCACGTAATCTCTCATGCACCTCAGTGGACAATGAAACCATTGCATTCTTACCTAAGGGAGCTATTTTCAGAATCATATATGGACTGGGAATAGAAGGGACCTCATTTTGTCCATATCCTCTGCTCAAGCAAGACCTCCTACAGCCAGTTGCCAGGACCTTGGCTAAGACTATTCTTGAGATTGCCTTTGCAGTTGATGAATGGAACAGTCTTCCATCTCAGAGATATTTCATTCAGGTAATCTCCATTGTTCTCATTTTGAAGATTGAGGATTAAAAATATAATCCTTGTCAGCAAGTGGTTATGTGAAAATAAAATCCAAATATACAGACAAAACAGTGCAGCTCAGTGTCTCATGAATGAATTTGTGTTAGGAGGGCAAAAATAATTGTTTTAAATCAAGAAGCTTAATTTTCCATTAACTATAAAGTTCTTATAGCTCACTATAGGAATGAGGCGTCAGCCCTCTCTCATTTGCAACTCTGTTGTGGTATTCTGTGTTAAGATAGCCTCTGGGCTGATGGATATATTGCCCTGGTATGTTGCTTTCAAACTAAAAATCTCCCTTAACGAAATGGGAGTTGCTCTGATTCAACAACTTTCGCTGCATTGCCCTTTGGATCCATTACTACTTTCTGTCTGGCTGTCAAAATCTATCTTATATTTGTCAACACTTTACCAAGACTCTTTCGGAGCTGGGCAGCTATCAAATACAAGAATATTTGTTGTGTGGCAGTGATGATGATAAAGTAGTTCCTTCAAAGTCTGAAATAGCTTTTTTTCCTTTTTTTTTTTTTCTTTTAGCATTTTAAATTTTACAAGTTCTCATTATGGTTTTTCTTCCAGTGCACAAATAAGTTCTTTCAGATTGGTCTCATGGAAAACCTTTGTGCTGTAGTATTATCTACCTTTGTTGAAGGTATTCAGGATGCTTTGTTCACCTGTTTGTACCAAAAGCTTTATTTGGTTTAGTGAGTTGTGACTTAGGAATAGTTATCTATTTCACGTAAGCTAGTAACACTTATTATTATGAGGGATTATTAAGTATTCCTGAATGGCTACCCATTTCTGAAGTACCTCTGTAGAAAGAAGTTAATCATTCAACAGCTGTTCTTCTGTAACTGCTGTCCTTGAATTTTCATTCCTGAATAGCTGAGTGTGTAGACAAGCTCTCAGTTAAAAAGCCAGCCTTTGTGCAGTTATCCGTTCTCCTAAAGTGTTTATATTGTCTGGAGGTCATAACTTATATAAGCTAGATAGCTGGGATGGTGTAGTACATGAGACATCTGTTAAATCAAATGGAAGGAAAATAAAGCTATACTCAGCGGCAGCGTCCTGGGCAGAAAGGTCCACTGCTCTGGAAAAGAAGATACCTGCTGTGTTATCAATAGCACAGAGTAGAGTTCTTGTTTGGCAATGACAGAAATTTTATAGAAATAAGAGAGCTGCTCTGAAAGTAATGCCTCCTGTTTTACTGTGTTGACCCACAATGTCAGAGGTGGATGTTTGTGGCAGTTGACGGCAGTAGAAACTGAACCTTATCACCAATATTCTGTTACAGTTAGGTTCTTTGTGACAGATGGCAGCAGAGGGGCAGTCTGACAAAATGGGTCTGACGAGGAAGTGCGTATGAAGCAGAGGTGTGGAATTGAATTCTTCCATGCAAAAAAAAAAAAAAAAAATGGCACCCCTTGACACACATCGAAGCTTGCTGAATGTTTCTGGAGATGGAACAGTGGATGTGAGCACAGTGAGGCAGTGGGTGGAGCGCTTCAGCAGTGGTGACAGCAACATGTAATACCAGCCTCATTCCAGATCGCCATGCAGATCTGTACAAGGGTGGCATGCAGTCTCTTTTTCATCACTGGTGAAAATGCAGAGCTAATGGTGGTGACTGTGTTGAAAAATAGTGTTTTATAGCTGAAGATTTGCTCTATTAAAAAGTGTTATTATGCTCTTTGTATCTATTGTAGTTTCCGTAGAAATAAATAGGAGGCATTACTTTCAGAGTGACCTACGTACATTTGAATGTTGGAAAAGCATATTCCTGATATTTATTTATTTATTTTCCTGACAGATGGGAGTTCTCCCTTTTTTTCTTATACCACGTTTAAAAATAAAACAAAAAACTGTTCTCCATTTCTGTTAATGTCTGAAAGTTTCTTCACATCTGTCAAAAGTTACAGAGATGTGACTGAGCAACAAATAATTTCTTCTTATCTCTCAGCCACATTGTAGGCAATCTAACCTAGCCTGGATCTTGAATGTTTGTAGTTCTTCTCTTGGAGTAAAACTGCAGTGAGTAAAGGAATACTGCAAGAATCTTAGGGGTGCAAGTGAAAATCTTCCATTCTGTAGATCGTTTCCCTCTTCTGTTTTCCAGCTTAATAATTTTTTTCTGTATGCTGTAAATTCTGAATTTTTTTAAGTTTTTAAGAAGAGGAAAAGTTGAGCTTTTATGATGAGATGTATTTTTAATATATTTAGGTTATTAATGAATTTGGCTGATTATGTTATCCTTGGGTTTCTCAAAGGAATAGGCAGTACAGATTGTCAAAAATATGTCTTGAAATTATTCTTATTTATTGTTTGATCCTATTTTGTAAAAAGTCTTGCAAGCCTTGTATGCTGACTGACTGATTCAGTTTGGAGACACGCTTTTTGAGAGTAGTTGATCAGAAAATAAAAATCTGGATATCAAATCTTCAGGCCTTTAGGAGGACTGTGGCTAACTTCAGAAATCAATACTTCTTGAAATCCAGCAGTTTTTACCATGGAGACAGGAGCAAAAGCACAGATTAGGAGTCCCATCAGCTGAACAGCAAAGAGCTATCTATAATGACTTCACAGAATCACAGAATTGCAGGGGTTGGAAGGAACCCCAATGGAACATTGAGTCCAACACCCCTGCTAAAGCAGGAACCCAAGTGGACACCTACCAGGTAGGTGTCCAGATGAGTCTTGGATATCTCCATAGAAGGAGACTCCACAGCCTCTCTGGGCAGCCTGTTCCAGTGCTCCATCACCCTTACCATAAAGAGGTTCTTCCACATGTTAGTACGGAACTTCTTATGTTCAAGTTTTAGGCCTTTCCTCTTTGTCCTATTGCTACACCCCACTGAGAATTGCCTGGCGTGGCCCAGGCTGAAAGTTCAGGTTACTCAGCTCTTCCTCATACAGGAGATGCTCCAGGCTCTTTATCATTTTTGAGGCCCTCCGATGGACTCTTCTAGGAGATCCCTATCTTTTTTGATTTGGGGAGCCCAGAACTGGGCACAGTAGTCTAACTGTAGCCTCACCAGGGTAGAGTAGAGGGGGAGGTTCACTCCCTTTGTCTGCTGGCCATGCTCTTATTAGTACACCCATGACTTAAATGTATAGACAAGATCCAGTTGGATGTGAATTTTTCAGACATTTTTTATACCCAAGAGCCAGTTATTCTTCATTTTCACTAATGACATCTTTGTTTAATAATTTGAATTTGAAACTAAAGCATTAACATTCATAATTTTAACGTGTTGATTGGTTTGGTTGTATGACTACTTTGTGGGAAAGAGGAGGTTTTACAATTATGTTTGTGTTTGGATTTAATTTGTATGGTAAGTTAAGTATGAGATTTATGGAGTACAAGGCGCAGAATGTTTTATTTAGTATTCCAAAGACTATGAGTACACACAACATCTGAATTTGATCTTTGAAAACCAAGTTAAGAAAATACAGCATAATTTAATACTAATTGTCTCCCCTAATTGCACCTTCCATATGTTTATTTGCTTGTTCTATACTTATTACAGTATTTACTGCTTGATTTCTGGTTGTGTTTCACTTTCCAGTGATGTATGCATTACAAGTAATTTCTTTGTTTTGTTTTACTTATTTATTATCTGTTTTCCTTCTTTTGAAAACTGGCATATTCCATAAGGTTGAGTTAAGAGTTTACTGAAAAGAATGTATTTTCTTTTAAATATGAGAATGCATGGTAAAGGTGTAATAATTTAGAATTTCTAGGAGGACAAGATATGACCATTCAGGTTTGTTTTTTTCTGCAGTGCCAAAGTGGCACTTCAGAGCTAGAAGGCAGAAGATGCCATAATAGACAGGTTCTATCTGACTGTAAAGAGTGCTTTTAACCATCAGTTGTAATAAAAGGAATGTAATATCTCAGCCATATCAAATGCATGCTTTATTCCTTAAAATTGCAACTCTGGAGAGGTGTCTTCTGTTTCCTTCTCTCTGCGTGGAAGAAGTTGATTGTCATTCTCCTACTAAGTTGTTCTTGGAACATTTGTGTGAATATTCTCACATGTAGCTCAAGCAAAATTATCCAGATTTAAGTCAATTGGGTGCTTTGGTAGGGAGGGACCGGGAGAGAGGTTGTTTTCGGTGAGCTTGGTAACCTCACTTACAGGGGTGGTGATATGGCTCCAGAAGACATGAGTCTATCACTTAGGATTGCTTTCTTTCCAGTTACACGTGAGGAAAGCTAGTGAAAACTGGAAATTTGCATCTAAATTCCGTGATTAATAAGACATGTCTGAAGAACTTCTATTTAATTTGATGTGGTAATTAGAGAAAAAGTAAAGTGTGTTTTACGTTTTCTATTCTCGATGATCTTAGAAAATTTTACTTTCTGTAACTGAAGATCTTATATGGTACTTCTTATCATAGAGTCATAGAATCATAGAATCACAAGGTTGGAAATTACCTACAAAATCATCTAGTCCAACCGTCCTCCCATTACCATTGCTACCACAAGCTACTAAACCATATCTCGTAGCTCCTCATCCAGATGCCTCTTGAACACTGCCAGGGACGGCGACTCCACCACCTCCGTGGGCAGGCCATTCCAGCGCCTGACCACTCTCTGAGAGGAAAAGGTTTTCCTTATGTCTAACCTAAACCTCCTCTGGTATAACTTGTGGCCATTTCCTCGGGTCCTGTTTGTTGCCTGGGAGAAGAGCCCAAACACCTCCCCATCTCAACCTACCCTCAGGAAGTTGTAGAGTGCAATAAGGTCTCCTCTGAGCCTCCTCTTCTCCAGACTAAACAATCCCAGCTCCCTCAGCTGCTCCTCATAAAACTTGTGCTCCTGACCCCTCACCAGTTTTGTTGCCCTTCTCTGGATACGTTCCAGGGCCTCAATGTCTTTCTTGTAGTGAGGGGCCCAAAACTGAACACAATACTCGAGGTGCGGCCTCACCAGTGCTGAGTACAGAGGTACAATTACATCCCTGCTCCTGCTGGCCACACTATTTCTAATGCAGGCCAGGATGCCGTTGGCCCTCTTGGCCACCTGGGCACACTGTCGGCTCATGTTCAGCCAAGCGTAAACCAACACCCCCGGGTCCCTTTCCTCTTCACAGTCATCCAGCCACTCATCCCCAAGCCTGTAGCACTGCACTGTGTCCAAAGTGCAGGACCGGCACTTGGCCTTGTTGAACCTCATCCCCTTCACCTCAGCCCAGCAATCCAGCTTATTTAGATCTCTCTGACTGGCCTTCCTACCCTCAGGCAGATCAACACCACCTCCTTGGTGTCATCTGCAAACTTACTGAGGGTACACTCAATCCCCTCATCTAGGTCATCAATAAAGATATTAAACAAGATGGGTCCCAGTACCGACCCCTGGGGGAAATTCTTGTTCTGATTTGGTGAAGAAAGGAGGGAGTAGGGTAGGAAAACACTGGAGTCTGTGCATAAAAGTTTTGCATAGATGTGCTGTAGGCCTCACAGGATGTCCCTATGTGTGTTTCTTATGTAAAAAAAAAAAAAAAAAAATGTGTCTGAAGCCACATTGCAGGGCCTAGAGGAGATGGTTTACTTAAAAGTCAAGAAAAACTGCGATGAAAGCCTTTGGGAAATTTTAAAGCGACCACTAAAAGCAGAAGCTAACAAGCTAACTTAGGTTTAGTTCATTTGGTAGATGTTGCAAATCAAGATAAACAGCATAGCTGTTGAGCCTGTCTGGCAGAGCACAATTTCACTTATATACGTCATTATTTTCCTGGAATTTTTGGAAAACTCAGGTTTTGAGAATTGTATAGTGACTGCAGTTTGTATGGTTAACATACAGATATGATAGTAGAGAGGTGGCGTCAGTATCTATGTCCGCAGTGGTAGCCAACTGCAGAAGACACTTTGGTATGGGTCCTTGAAGAGCCCATTGCTGCAGAGTGAACGTCACAGAAGACATACTTCACATACAGATGAAATAGCAGCATATGAATTAGGGGATTTCAGACTAGGAAGGCTTTGTGGTCTTAATATGCCTATCATTAACGGTGAAAGTGCAATTCTGACAAACTGAAAAACTGCAGCGCTGAAAAGCTTGCCTACTCAAGTGTGTAACTATATTTTTTTTTAATTTATAAATGCAACCTATAGGTATAAATGTATCCATTAAACAGGTCTACTTGACAGGTGAGCAGGTGAGCTGATGAACATAACATATGGAAAGATGTGGAATGAGTAAGAGAAGGATGTGTTCTTGATGTAAACAAGGCACAACTCTGGAATAACGTTTGTGCAGTCAAAATATAGGCAGAAAGCATAGAAAGATTTAATCGCAGTCTATGGAAGATGCATAAGGCAGGCAGAAGATTTTATCAGTGCAACAAAATAGATTGTTTGCTAATTCTGAATGTATTTATCCCATTCCTATAATATATGTAATACAGTTTGCCTCTTGGCGAAATTTGCCTCTCAAGTAGTGTTCACATTTCATAAAGACTTGTGCATGTCTCATGAAAAGAATTCAACCCAAAATATCATTCTTTTTCAATATTGTAAACCTCTTTTATAGATTAATATGGTGAGTCAGATGAGCAGATTGAAAGATTAAACAAATCTACTTCTACCTCATGTGTCAGTCAGTCACATAACACATAGTACCAGTTTTCATAAACTTACCAACAATAACTAGTAACTAAGTCACTCTAAAGTAATGCCTCCTATTTATATCCATGGAAACTACAACAGAGCATAATAACACTGCTTGATAGACCAAATCCTCAGCTACAAAACACTATTTTCCAACTGTTTCTGTGACTCTCTACCATTAGCTGTACATTTTCATCAGCAGTGAACAAGAGCCTGCATGCTGCGCTCATAAAAATCTGTACCAGAGGAAGTGACCACTGTCACTGTCACCACTGCTGACACACAATGCACCGCCTCGCTGTGCACATCCACTGTTTGGTCTCCAACAACATTCAGCAAGCACTGATGAATGTCAGTGACACATCACTGCTCCGTACACACTTCACGTCAGATGCCATTTTGTCAGACTGCCCTTCTGCTGCCATCTGTCACAAGACAACAACATGTAGTGGAATACTGGGAGAGGTTCAACTTCTACTGCCATACCACCAACATCTGCCTCAGATGTTCTTGACCAACATAATAAAACAGAAGGCATTACTTTTGGAGCAGCCCTTGTATATTGCATTTCTGTATTACTTAGCAGAAAATGATTTTACATAGCCTCTACATTTGTTCAGTAGTGTACACTTCCTTGTCCTTCAGTTTCCTAGCTACAAAATATGGTGGCTAAAGCTTTTTTCTTCCAGTTCTCGTTTGTCTATACAGGTAGCCTTTGGCAAGAAATGTTTCCTTTGTTTCTTTGAGCAACCTAGAAGCTGTATAGTTTCTTGCTTGAGATTTTTAGGCAACAGCCACTTCTTCTGAAAGCACATACAGTGTACCAACTCTTACTTTGAGGATGATTTCTGTAACACCTACTCTTTTGCCTTCATATTTATAATTTTAAAAATTTGTTTGTTATGTAGGTTTTTCTCCAGTCTTTCTGCATTCAGCTGGTGACATGTATGTGTTCCATACTAAATGGAGCATAAAGTGCATAGTTCTCGAGCTGTGCTGGTAAACTGATAGTTTGGTTTTTCATATAGCATTTGCTCTGTGTCACTTGTACATGGGGTTTGGAGCCTTCAGGTGGAGGTGGCAGGTGAAGTATCTTTAGGAAAATTCAAGGGTAAGACCACAGAAAAGTTAAAATGTAAAAGGCTTCCTGTGGAGAGCCCGTCTGACATGAAGTTCATGAAAGGTGAGAATAAAGCACATTAATTATTGGCTAATAAGTAAACCGCTGCCTTGATAGATAGGAACTCTGTGACTGCATCAAACTACCCTCACAAAATCTCTTACAAAGGGACTAATTTACAGGGCTCCACACAGTAACAAAGTATTTCTGTAATTACTGTAGAGGAAAGTCCCTTGTTCTTTGTTGCTGTCACTGTGAGTAGTAATTCATAATCTTTTAGGTAGACTTTTGTTTTGTTTATTCACAACAAAGTTTTTTGCTCTTTGATGGTGTCACATGTCTGGTCCTTTTCTGCTGTCAGCAATTAAGAGATGATCTCAACTGAGCAAAAGGACTTTATGACAAAGGAAACATTTGCCTGAAATGTTCCCATGTGAGCCATGGGCATGTTTATGTTCTGAACAGGTGAAAAAAAAACAAGGCTTTTGTCAGAATGACAGGCAGGCAGCACAAGCAAAGTTTAACCCAAATCCTTTCCTAGATATTGGAAAGTCATAAGCCTTGAGATGACAGTGGCACATTCAACATGCTGTGTGATCTGGGATTCTGTTGCTTGTATCACTGTGTGAATGTGTGTACAGTGTAAACATTTTATGAACTGCAGTTTCTGATCCATCGGTCTGTCTGGGCAAGAATGTCCCTTGATACTAAAAAGAACAGCAATCAGGACAGAATTGGTCAATGCGGCATGTCTAATGGTGGGAAGATATTTGAAGGACTCACTATAGACACAATAGGCTCTCTAAATAGCCTCTTTGCACCCGGAGTCTTATTGCAAACAGGTTCATTAAGGAGAGACATTCTGACACACAGCATCACAGTAATGAAAGCAGCTCTGTTTTTCTAATATTGTGTCTTGCCACTTCAGTTATGCTGCTGGTACAAGATTTCCCTTGTGTTGTTGTATATTTCTCTAGAAAAAGAATCAGTCTTCATAGAATATACAATTATTTTGTACAGAAATATGTAACTCATACCTAAGAATCTGTCCTTCCTGTTTATGTGCACTAGTGCAAAAATAATTGGCAATCACATCTTCAAAAACCAAAAATGCTTTCAGCTTTGATTTGAAAGGTTTATATATGTTAAATTTGTTATAATGAAAAAAAAATTACCTATATATATAAATGCATATATATATATATATATATATATGTATATACTGTTGTAACGGTCTTTTATGAATACAACAAGTCGGAAAAAATGTTCATGACAAAATGCAAAATGAATATTAGTCTAATTTTTTTCCCATGAGACACCTTGATTTGTTTTGCTTCTTTTCTCTTTAGGCACTGAAGTATAAGTTCATAGAGAGTAAAATCAAAAGGTTATAGTTTATCCTACTTTACATATAACTGGTGTGTGACTTAAGCTGTTGGATTGGCTTAATGTATACTTTGAACATTATGACCATGGGGGGAAAAAAGGTAATATTGGTTTAAAAGTGGATATGGAAAATTTAATGTGCTCAAGTGGGAACAATGACATATTAAAAAAAAAAAAAAATTCATGACACAGATCTAATAATTCACTTGCCCCAGTAGGAATGGAGTATCGGCTCTGATGCCGCTTGGTAGTTTATTTTTATATACACCCCCGGTCCCTGCTGTATATCCTTCGTATGGGTTCCAGAGAAAAGAAAGAAAATAACCTGTAGGGAAATCAGCTTAGAAACCTTTCATTAAATACATTGTGTTTCATATCATGTCGTTCACAAAATCTCCAAGAAAGATAGAAAGTGTTATCAGACTGCATGTGTAAAATACTGTATTTGAATACTATAATTTGCTTTAAGATTAAAGACCAAGGGTATAGACATACTCGTTATTTCATTATTCACTTATGCTTGATGGATAATGCTTCAGGGGTTCTTTTCATTTTTTCTTGGCTAGCACACATTTGCAGTTTCAACTTTTTATTTAATACTGCAGAAAACATTCCCGTTCCTCGAATTTCGGCTGTCCTGCTTGTTTGCTGTTTAGTCACGTGATTATTGTTCTTTTGGAGGAGTTATATATTGCTTTAAAGTTTCTGGTTTTTAATTTGTTTTTCCACCCCAGTTTAGAAGTAGCTAAGTCGTACTAATTGTAACAGAAATATGAAGTTGCTTTTTGACAAAAATTGAGAAATAGACAGTTTTGGTTTGTAAATAATTACTTGAATTATCTCAAGCTTAGAAGCTTGTAAATAATCTTCAAAATCCGTCACAATTTTTTGACTGTTCATGAAGCCTCCTATTCTTTTGCCTGTTTCTTTCTCTCTTTTCCCTGTCTATTTAGATTTAAGTAGCTTTCACTTTCCTCTCATTTTGCCCAATTTAATATTTATTATTGCACAAAACACAGCGCTTTGCAAACTCCAAATAATTCATAGCAGAAAATGTGGCTGCTCTGGCTGCAAATTCCTCTCTGGCTATTACAGAGTCACAGAATCATATAATGGCTTAGATTGGAAGGGACCTTATAAATTATCCAGTTCCAACAGCCCTGCCATGGGTCACCCACCAGCTCAGGCTGCCCAGGGCCCCATCCAGCCTGGCCGTGAATGCTTCCTGTGATGGAGCATCCACAGCTTCTCTGGGCAGTGTGTGCCAGGGCCTTAGCACCCTCCAAGTAAAAAAATTTTGCCTAACGTCTGATCTAAATCTGCCTTGTTTTAGTTTAAAACCCTTCCCCCTTGTCCTGTCACTATTAGACTGTAAAAAGTTGGTCTCCTTCCTTGAAGTCTCCCTGAAGCCTTCACTTTTCCAGGCTGAACAGGCATCAGCCTCTCTTCATAGGAGAGGTGCTCCACACCTCTGATCATGTGTCCTCCTCTGGACCAAACTCCAACAGCTTTGTGATTTTCATGTACTGAGATCCCCAGGTCTGGATGCAGTACTGCAGGGGGCAGAGTAGAGGGGGATAATCCCCTCCATCTCTCTGCTGGCCACTCCTCTTTTGATAGAACTCAGCATACAGCATGCAGGCCTTTTGGGCTGCAGGGCGAACACTGTTGTCTTGTGTCAAGCTTTTAATCCAGCAGAACCCCCAAGCCCTTCTCAGCAGGACTGCTTTCAAGGTGCTCTTCTCCCAGACTGTACACATATCTGTGATTGCCCTCACCCTGATGCAGCACTTTATACTTGGCCTGAATGTGGCTGAATGTGGCTCTGGGCAGACTGGTCTAGTGGTTGGTGACCCTGCCACGGGCAGGTGGGTTGAAACTAGATGATCTTTGAGGTCCTTTTCAACCCAGGCCATTCTGTGATTCTATGATTCCATGAATCTCATTTGATTGATGTGGACCCACTTCTCAAGCTTGTCCAGGTCCCTCTGAATGGCATCCCTTCTTTCTGTCTTTTCAACTGTACCACTCAAACATTTGTGGGCAATGGTCAAATGGTTCAAATGGTTCCTGGCTAGTCAAATGGTTCCTGGGTAGGTTGCACGCTTCTCCCTTGTAATGTTGAGTGTCTATTGTAATGTGTGCTTCCTGAAGTAACCTGCAAAAGTCTGAAAAGGGCGCTTAAAATGCCTAGGCCTTAATGTTAAACTTTATACTTCTAAGAGCATGTGAGGAAGGCATTATATTGAGATGTCTGCACTAGCCTGTGCTGGTAAAATGACAAGTGCTGTATTCTGAGTTAAGGGCAGAGGAACTCTGCCTAATTTGGAATCAAGGTGTTTTGCTCATTGGGATGTTTTGCTCTTGACCTTAGAGGAGATGATTCTTAAGTATGAATTAGTTTTCTTGAACTATGTTTCTCTCCCTAAGCTTATCAAGGCCAGGCTGAATGAGACTTTGGGCTACCTGATCTAGTGGGTCACATCCCTGCCCATGGCAGGGTGTTGGAACTAGGTGATCTATAAGGTCCTTTCCAACCTAAGCCATTCTATGATTTTATGACTCTTCCAAGCAAATCACTGAAGAGGCCAAAGTCTGCTCTCCTGAAATCCAGTGTTGTGACTAATTTTTACTGTGTTTTGCTGTGTTTCAGGCTCTTCTCATCTTGAAATCTGACATCTCTTTGTCACTGCAGCCAAGGCTGCGTTCAGACTTCACATCCAAAATGAGTAATTTCTTGTTCCAGACTGTGAGATCCTGCAGAACACCTCTCCTCATTGTCTCCATTGTTTCTTGTGCTAGAAAGTAGTCACTGATGCACTCCAGGAACATCCTGAATTGTTTATGCTCTTCTGTTTTTATTTCCCTCAGTAGATACTGGGGTGGTTGAAATCCTGCATGAGAGCAGGATTGTCTGTGAATGTGAAACTGCTTCCAGTGGTTTATAGAAGGTCACATTCATCTGTTCTTTCTGGTCAAGCAGCCTATAATAGACACCCACTACAATGTGGGTCTGCTAGTTGTCTGCTCCAAGCACCTGGCCCAGCACCTTTCAAGGATGGTGGCAGTGTGGCAGATCACTTAATGTGCAGTCCTTTTCTTTGCAGTATGCTGGCAGTCTTTTGAAGAGTTAACTTACAGCAGACTTCTGTCACACATTTTTTGCTGTCATACGAGTCACTGGAAGGCAGAGGGGTTGTTTGCACCTGAGATGGCAACCATGATATTTTAATTTGTTTATTGCTGTCATTTTAGACTGTTTTTTTTTTTTTTCCACACTCAGGAAAAGCAGCTGTGTTGGTTTTTAATCCTTGTATAAAATTCACCTCTGCTGTGTCTAATAAGTGGTACTGACAACTGGTAATGACAGAGAAGCTGGCAAGTAATAAGCAGTCATGATTTTGCAGGTAGCTTCCCTTTTCTCACTTTACTACTTTCCTTCCTTTCTGCCCTCCCTCCTTCCCTGTCCTCCTTCCTTTATTCCTTTCCCTTCTTTCCCCCATTTTGCTTCACCTTTCCCTCCTCTCCTTCTTAGTCCTCTTTATCTCTTTTTCTTCTGTCTTCTTCACTGGAATCCCAGAATGCCAGACTGGCCAAAGTTGGCAGGGACCTCTGGAGGCTATCTAGTGTAACCCCTGTTTAAGCAGGAGCATGTAGCACAGGTTGCCCAGGACCAGGTCTAGGCAGCTTCTGAAAATCTCTGAGGTGACTCCACAACCTCTGGGCATCATATGCCAGTGGTTCCTCACCTGCACAGTGAAGAAGTATTTGCAGATGGTCAGGGGGAACCTCCTGTCCTGAACCGTGTTACACTCTGTGCCCATTGCCTCTTGTCACATTGCCTCTTGTCCTATCACTGGACACCGTCGAAAAGAGGCTGGCTTTATCCACTTTGTACCTGCGCTTCAGGAGTTTGTACATGTTGGTGATAATTCGTGAGCTACTACCTTCTCACTAAACAGGGCCAGCTCTCTCAGCTTTTCCTTGGATGAGGTTGCTCCAGTCTCTTCATCATCTTGATAGCCCTTCACTGAACTCACTCTGTAGCTCTTGGTCTCTCTTGCTGTGCAAAACTCAGAACTGGATGTAGAACTGCAGATGCAGTCTCACCAGTGAGACTGGTGAGTAGAGGGGAAGGATCACCTTGCTGACAGTGCTTTGCCTAGTGCAGCCCAGGATACCATTATTCCCCATTACGAAATCTTCTGTAAAACAGTGTTTATGCAGTGACCAGCGCAGTACTGCTCACATCCTTATCTAGGGTGCAAAGATACAGCTGTAGTACAACAAATGTCAGAAGAAATTCAGTGTGAATTTCTGCATTTCATATGCTGCCTTACAGCTTGATAAAGTTGACCCTGGGTTTTAGCACTAACTAACGAGGCTGGATTCAATTTTAATGAACTATTCAGGAATTTTGGTCTTTGGCATTTTTCCACATCTTTTTTTACATTTTCTATTCCTAAGATTTCTTTCTCCTTCAAATTCTTAATATTGCTGCTGGTAATCAAGCTATTAAAAAAATGTAGGCATAAAGAGTGCTGGTTAGTTACATTTAGAACAACTAATTAGCTGGTTATTTTTTAGTACATTATTTGACAGTGTGAACTGATATTACCCAAATGCCATACTTAATTTTCCCCTACCTTTCCCTATTTTTGAGAAATTAACTAAGATAGTTTTGTTTATATTTGTGCGTGTATGAAAAAGGAACATTTGTACTTTCTACTTCACCCATGCTTCAGGTGAATGCTTAACAAGCTACCTAGAGAGGTGGTTGGGGTCATCTGCTTGTCAATGTTCAAGAGACATTTGGACAGTGCCATCAATAACTTACTTTAATTTTTGGTTAGCCCTAAAATGATCAAGCAGTTGAACTAGATGATCAGGTGGCCAAGAAGGCCAATGGCATTCTGGCTTGTATCAGGAATGGTGTGGTGAGCAGGACTAGGGAAGTAATCCTGCCCCTGTACTCGGCACTGGTGAGGCCTCACCTTGAGTACTGTATTCAGTTTTGGGCCCCTCAATTCCAAAAGGACATTGAGGTGCTGGAGCAGGTCCAAAGAAGGGCAGCAAGGCTTGTGAAGGGCTTGGAGAATGTGCCCTACAAGGAGCGACTGAAGGAACTGGGGCTGTTTAGCCTGGGGAAAAGGAGGCTGAGGAGAGCCCTTATTGTTCTCTTCAAATACCTGAAAGATGATTGCAGCGAGAGTGGGGCTGGTCTTCTTCTCACTGGTGAGAGGTGACAGGATGAGGGGAAATGGCCTCAAGTTGCGCCAGGGTAAGTTTAGGTTGGATATCAGGAAAAATATCAGGAAAAACTTCTTTACAGAAAGGGTTGTTAAGCACTGGAATAGGCTCCCCAGGGAGGTGGTTGAGTCACCATCCCTGGATGTGTTTAAAAACCGTCTGGATGTGGTGCTCAGGGACATGATTTAGTGGAGGGTTGTTAGAGTTAGGATAGTATGGTTAGGTTGTGGTTGGACTCGATGATCTTTAAGGTCTTTTCCAACCTGAGCAATTCTATGATTCTATGATCTCTGTTGGCTCCTTCTACCTGAAGTGTTCTACATTACTCTATTTCTTTTATGTTCTATTTATTTTCTATTCCAAGGTTATGCTCCAAATCTGTAATATTAAATACTATTTTAATNTTTATTCAATATATTTACATTTTAATCAGAAGTTGGACTCAATCCTTATGCATCCCTTCCAACTCAGGATATTCTCTGATTCTATGATTCTATATCTCTTTCCCTTCTCTCTTCTTTTTGGCTTGCTGTGCTGACAGACTCGGCTTTAAAGCTGCTATCTAATTTATATGATGTTTTAGCAGTGTCTTAAAAAACCTGAGGAGAGTCCTGTCTAGGAGGGAGGGAAGAAGGCAGTTCAGGTTTGCAAAATAAACTAAAGCTCTTCAGCAGGTGCAAGAACCCTCAGTGCTCCAAAGGGAAGTTTATGAAAAGTTGAAAGAAATTAACCTCAATTAAAAAGAATATTGATTGATAGTTACAGAGTTAAATATGATATATTGCTGGAGAAAAATCTCTACATTAAAAGAACATTAAACTTCCGATAGAAAACATTAAAACCAAGAAATTTGCCACGGAGGGTGAAATAATGTAAAGTTGTTTACATCTCTTTCTGATATCTAATTGTAGTAGGATACAGTAAAGAATTAGTTAATAATATCCCCTATTGAGCCTAGGAATTAGGATTCTTCAGGGTGTATTCTCATCTTGGTTTACTGAGATTTTGTTGCTCAGCAGTCATTAAATATGTGAAAATGAAAGTCTGGGCCCCTTCAAGTATGAATCTCTTCTGTGTTTTCCATTAGTTTGTGCTTAGTTTCTGATTTTTTTTTCCCTGGAGGTAAAAGTCTTTGAAGTTTTGTAGACAAATAATGATAATTTAAACACTGTCATATAAAGAAATTACCTACTAGACAGTAGAAACAATAATTTATATATGTGTAGGTGTGATAGAAACCTTAGATCTTCATTTGTAATTAACATTAGCTTTCCCAATTGAACATAAAGGAAAACACGAAATCCACAGCTTGTCTTTAGCAGCTGTAGTAGGTCAGTTAGATTTAGCAGTTGCTTATATGGGTCAGCTGATCATAGATAACGTTGTTAGCATGTTCACTTCCAGTACTTGTCAGCAGGACTTTCTGCTCCATCATGTGCTGACGCATTGAATTCAGTAGGAATATGTTTTACGTAGAAGTTTGCACCTAGCTTAAAGCCTCAACAAAACAAGCTACCACCTGCATAGAAAACACTGTCCTTCCCTGCAGCAGATAGATCACACCAAACGCAATCTGAGGCACTTAAAGGTGATGTATGTAGCTTTTAAATGTTTGGATTTCTCTTGAAATACTTATATGCACTTCTGGTAAGAAGACAATGTAGTAGGATAAACTCTGCTTCCTACTTGGAACAGCTGCTGTTAAGAATGGGAGTCTAGGACTCATCTCCTCCATTGGGAACCTGCATCTTTTTTTTCCCTTCTGACTATCTGGAGCAAAGAAGAAAGGGAAGTGATAATTCCTTTGGAAAGCCACATTTCATAGCCATCTGTTAGGCAATAATACACATGTTCCAAGAGAGTTAGCATGGTTGAACCCCATTGAGTGGAATGGCACAGCTATAAGCTCATTGAAGCCTTGCTATAAAAAGTGACAGTACTTTGAAATTTAAGCAATGTGATACTTTTGGTTCAATTTAATATGTGGCGTCTCTTTATGGTAATTTAGCTTTCTAGTGTCTTTTAATAATTGCATTACATATATCTATATATATATATATGACAGCGTCATTAGCCTTTGCAGAGAGATGGTTTTTAAGGCCAAAGTAATTTTTTGTAATACTTAAAATGAACCCCAATAATGATAGAAGTGTGCATCACACAGCTGTAATAAATCTTCATTTTGTGGAGCAGAGCACAAATGTTTTCAAAGTTGGAGTTGGACTGAGAGAACCTCACTAAACTGAGAGTTGTCTTCTGTGTGATAATCTGAATTTAAGAATTTGTGAAACTGAAGAATGTGAACAGAGAGAGCATCTAATGGCAAAAGCAAGTGTTCTGCTCTTTCTTTCAAGTGTGGCTGATGAAGGTTTGTAAGTTAAAAGAGATACAAAATAAGTGTGGCCATGACAGATCTGGGGTTAAATTATTATGAATGGATGATAGAAACAAGGATTATTTGAAAGTGGTTGGTGGAGACAGGGATTGTGATGGTTGTAATAGAACGGTGATTTGCCATGAGCCATGTCATCTTCTTCTTGTCATGGCAGGCAGTGGATTACGCTTAAGTGTTGTCAGTTACGTTTAAGCAGAGCAATCAGGAGGATTTTTTGTGTAATAGTTTGGACTTGAGACTTCCTCAATTAAAAAGAATGATTAGGGAGAAGTTAGAATGAAACAAGATGGGGAGAGAGATCAGGAATCACTGGGATGAAGAATCAGAAATGTTCTCCTTAAGACAAACTCTTCTGTTGTTATGATTCTGTCTCTGTGGTTATCCCACAGCTGCAGGGAACCATTGGTTTCCATGACCTTTCTGGCAGGCATCCCTTTCCTTCATCTCACCTGAAAAATAGTGAAAAAATCAGTTTTCCCTATCTGTTGGAAAAACATGAAGGACTAATAATGTTCTTCAGTTGTTACTGTTCATCATCTGTCTCCTGGTAAGCACTTAAACATTGCAAGCTTGATGAATGTTAGCTATTGAATACGTAGAACAAGAAAGCGGACTGTTTGTGACTCAACTAGTCAGGAATGGCCCTGCTAGAAAAATGAAAACTTTATTAGAGACCAGGTGCCTATGCTTTGCCTCTGATGACAGATCAGTGTCATGTTAGATGGAGTATTTGTTCAGCATGTTCCTACAACTGACCTTTGAAGTGTCAACAGTGGCATCTCCAAGGCAGAGAGGAAAGGAGGGAATTGCCAGCCATGGAGTGAAAGGTGCTGAATCTGCAAGTCAGTAGGGCATTGCCCATTTATTAAACTAAATCTGGACTACAAAAGAAGCTTGGGAATCTCATGAAAAGACCACTGTATGATCTGTGCACTTAATTTAATTTAATTTCCTGTGATTTCAGTTGAAGGAAATTTGAGACTAGAATTTAGATAGTAGAGTACTCAGTATTCAATTGTTTTCTAAGGTCACAGGTAGAACTGGGTGTCGTTAGGAAAAAAAAAAACAACTGAAATATGCTTAAAGTAAAGTAATATGTCACTAGGTAGGTAAAGAATTTGATTAGTGACTTGTACAGTATTGTACATATAAAAGAATACATTTTAGTGTGTTAAAATTCCCTCAAAAAAGCCTTAGTTCCAGGAAACTGTATCTGAATAATCTCACACCTGTGAAATTAAGGGATCGATCAAGCATCTGTATCTGTGAGGATAAGGTTCTTGCAGATGTTTTTTCAGAACAGGGATCATTTTTTAATGCCAGCAGCTAACATATGTACAGTAATTGCTAAAGCACATCTATTTGACTAACTGTCCAGTTTCATGTGCTATGTGAATGTATATGCAATCAAACTTGTGTACATAACTCCCATAGCTTTACTATCAGTGTACACACTTTTGTTCTCAATTGAAAAAACAAATGTTGAGAGGCTAAGAGTTCATAGGATATTAACTGAAAATAAAATTGACTTAGTTCTCTTAGACTATAGGAACATTCTGTGTTGTGCCTTTGTTTTCTAAAGGCAAAAATAAAATCTGCGAATCCATTGGAGTTTTAAATACGATATAAACGTCATGCATAATCATAACAAGTATGCAAAATGTTTTAAAACATTTGTTTTGTATGGAAGCAATTACTGGCACCAAGTGCATCACACACCCCTCATATGGGCTAAGGCCAAAAGAAATGAAGGTTTCTAAACAAAATTACTTTGTGTGGGTGGGAAGACAGCAAGTTTTAACTTTTGTTAGGAAGCAACATTGAGCCGTATTTTAGTGCCAATCACATACTCTGTTACTCAAATAAATACTCAAAAAAATTGCTCCATCTTAGGGTTGTGCTACTTTTTCTAGTCATTTGCTGTCACAGGTCTTCAAAAGAAGGCCACTGAATTTTCATAGTAGAAGTCTGATGTGTACAAATGAGAGTGTAGCTTATGGCAGGAAGTTATTTCTCCTTTTGCTGAATGACCAGATTTGTAATTGGTGAGATAGAATATGGCATTTTTTTCTCAGCATATTATTTTTTACATACAACAAACCAACTGTGTTGCCCATGCTTCCATTTCGTATCTGCGATCAGTCTGCCAGCTACTCCCTGGCCTCGGTGAAACTGCCTATAACACAGAGTTTGTACACATGGAGATGGAAACAAATGTTTTGACTGGTTTTCTGCAAGTATTATTTGAGGATTCAAAGAAATAAGACATCATTTGTTAGTGACTTTCTCCTTCTTTGCATTGCTCCTTTGTCCAAATGTGGGCTCTTGCTGATCTCTGTAAGTTTCTGATGTTTGCTATGCTGAGAGCCTTGTTTCTGCACCAGAGAACTTATGTGCCCAGATTATGCCTTTTTTCCTCCTATGCCAGGTACTTGTTTTTCTGACAATCTATCTCTATTTAAAAAAAAACAACAAACTGTTAGTGGTATGGCAACTGTGCTATTTCATTGCACGTAGGAAAAAAGCCTCAGAAGACAAATACAGAACATTTCAAAGTTGGAGGAGAGTCTCCACTGATTCTTGCAGCTTCTTCTAAGCCTTAGAACATCACTTGTCTGAGGAAATACTTTCTCAGGATCTTACCCACTGCAACTTGTAGCGAAATAATGACATTTTGAGGTTTTCCTCCAAGGGCTGTAATGCTCGTGCTGTCATGGTCATGTGCTTGAGTCGTTGTGCTGCCACTTTTTTAGCATATGGTATGAAACTACACACTAGCTGAACTCTAATTAAGGGTGAGTACTTTCTTTGCAGAAGCTTAGAACAGACTGTTTGGTAATTAATAGAATCATAGAGTCACAGAATCCTTGAAGTTGAAAGAGATCTCTGAAGGCCATCTAGTCCAACTCTCTTGCAATGATCAGGGACATCCACAGCTAGATAAGCTTGCCCAAGGCCTTATCCAGTCTCGCCTTTGCTCTTTGATGTTTCATGTGGCAATATGACTCCTGATGTCACTCTGATGATCTGTAAAAATCAGCAATTAGGAATTCATGGGTAATGTTTATGGTATGCTTTGGTCCATAGGGCAGGGGAACAACATCTCTGAATAGTTCCGCTACAGTAATAGTGTCTCTGAAGGGGCAGAGGAGCTTCTGGGAGATAATGCAATGGGTGTCATAATCCTTGTGAGGCAGTAGGGATACAAGATACAAGCAGCATGGTTTGGAAGTTTTGAACAAAACAGTCTTGGAACTATGGTTTGTGAGTACAAGTAAGAAAGCTATAAGGAGGATAGAGAGGCAAATGAATGGAGTGGTAGTTAGGGCATGAGATGCGTGAAGGAGATTGGATTATTTTATGCTAACATGAGGCATGTATTTCACTACTTCTATGTGTATGTGCATTAAGAATTTATCTGTGTGTTACAGTGTCATACTTTAGATTAAACTTTTGAGTTTTATGATCATCAGAATCTCTTGAAGAAATTACAAGCTTGTAATTAGCTACCTGTCCATCTCAAACTTCCAAAAAGAATATAGAACAGTATGGAGAAAACAAAGACTGTAAACCACAGTCCTGCCCTCTCAAAATTCCGTCTGAGCTTCAGGGTGAATTCCAGTTAATAAAAAAAGGCACTCCCTTTTGGCTAGAAAAGAGAAATTTGAACAGGAGCAAGTTTGTGTGTGTGTACAGTCATACAGTGCGGGTACTTCTACACACACACACACACAGATGCACACACACATACACAGATGCACACACACACACACAGAGTGGTTGGGCAGATGCTGGATAAATGCCTTCGAAAATGCCTGTTAAGTGGGTGTGATAAGCCAGCTGTGCCTCCAGTAAGGTAAAATGCTAACTCTCAGTTTTCTTAAAATAATATTCGTTCCTTGCACAAGTGATCTGCATTTGTAAAGTCATTTTTGAATGCACGTCTTTGCCGTACCCTATTAGGTAGCTGAGGCATAATTCCCACTTCATACACAGTTTAAGTCACATCCTCAGAAGTGACTTGTAAATTTGGTTTCCTGATTTAGGACCTGTCAGGCTCTGATTACTCTAACCATTCACAGCTGTGACAGAAGTGAACTGGAACAGCAAATCAGTACCTGTGAACGTTAAATCAGGCTCCCCAAAAATGAACCCTCTAGCAGGGACTGTATATTTTTCTCTGTGAAAAGGTTGTGTGTTATGCCATTAAGTTGATCTGGATGAGGCTGCAGCGCTGTTTATTTCTCGGTTTGCTGCTTAATCCACTAGATAAGGTACCTAGATGAACATTTTTTCTGCTGCTTCCATGCATACCCATAATGTTCAGGCGTGTTCTTACTGTCTACATTTTACAAACCATTTTAATTGCGTGCAGTTTCACGATCATGTTATGGCAAGTGTGGTTGGATTTGGAGTTACAGTGTGGCTTTTCTTCCCTGCTCACTTAAGAGGGAGTGCCCATGGCAACTTTGTCTGTGAATGAAGCAGAAATTTGCTAGTTAAACAGTTTTGCTTCCTATGTGATTCATCTATTAATTTTTTGAGGTAGTAGGGCAGTAGGGTAGTTGGGAGTACAGTATGCAGATTAAATAAATTTTATACTGGAAGGAATATTACATATCGGCATGCAAAATGTTACTAACGTGTCAGCTTCCTTGGATAAAAGTAAAATCTAGACCAGACTACAAATGACAGTGAAGTAATTGCAGTGGTCTTTTTTTTTTCTTTTTGAGGAGTCAGCTAATTCAGATTTTGTTAATACCATGATTCTCTTTAGCATTCACAAAGATAAGAAGAAAGGTGTATGTAAAATCAAAGGACTTTTACTTCAGCTTTGCACAAATCTGTTTGTCACCCCAGTTGAGAAACTTTTTAAAATATTCATGAACATCATTTCTGTTCTTCTTTTGAGTTTGTCAATGCATTTTTATGTTTGAGCGGGCAAATTTTCCATCAGCCATAGGAAACTGGCACTGTACTACTGTGTCCAGTTTGAATTGGGTTATTGGTTGTGGCGTGATCTTCCTTTGTTACCTGCTTATCATATATTTGTGGTGAATTTTATAACTTCAGTTATTCAGGTGAGTTACAGTACTTAGTTTCTATCTGTTTTCCTTCTACCCATTTCTATCTCTGATATGTCTTTGTCATTGACTCCTTACCACTCTCTCTAATGCCTGTACCGTAGGGTTCACTTTGTTCAGCCGAAGAAAATGAGATAAGGAAAGGTAGAGGAAACTTTCATTCCATAATTGAAAGTTTTATAAATAGGTTTTATACAGACTCATATGTATAGTTAAAGAGCTCAGCCGAATGATGACTTTGACAAAGATTTAACAAACCAGAAGTGTGAAGTGTTCTGTAGGCTAACCGTTTTAATGGGTTTACCTTAGACAGTCCTTCAGTTGTGGAAGTGTCAGTTAATAATTTACCCATCCCCAGGGGCTGGGGAAGCAATCACACTGCAGCAAGGTACTCCTGGGCCTGTTGCTGCGCCGCAGCTCATCTCAGCTGCAGAAATGCACCATTGGATGCGACATCAGCGCTGTGTCTGCACTTTGACAAATGAAGTCTTGCAAGAGCTAAAATAAGGCATGGGAAGTTTTGGAACGAGCAAATAGCTCTTCAGCTGATTTCTGCAGTAATGGATTATTGTAAATGTCCATCTGCTGCACATCAGAAGGAGCACAGGTTAAGATGAAAGGATTTAGGATTTTTTTCTTTTCTTGGTTAAAAAAACACCTGAAACTTAAAAAATGCTACAGTTAGCATTGTTTGCTTGGTATTTGGAATGTAAATGTTCTGCTCTGATGATGCATTGCAAGAGCAGGAGTTTTCTACAAGAAATGTGAATGTTTAACATAAAAAAAGCCCTGAAATATAGTGCTTTTGACATCAACCTTTACCATGCAATTTGTTCAGATGCGGTTGTTAACATGAAATCGGAGTAGATTAAGCACTATTTATGTGAATTTTATTCCTGCACTTACTCATTGAATTATACTGTACTACCAGGATGGTAAGTTTTGTAATTTGTTTTCCACCGTATGAAGAATATTTCTCCACAAATACTCACTTTTGCATGCATATTTTTATTAGATATTATGCCATTCTAAAGATTTACAGTTATTTAATAATGATTTATTGTAGTAATTTATTCTGCCAGCTGTGGCACATTTTTACTGGAATTTGTAAATCAAATGTATATTGAAATTCACTAGAAACATGCATTTCAGATTCTAATGAAATGTGCTCCAAGATTGTTTTTAGAAGTGGACAGCTATATGAATAAACTGCAACTTTCAGTTTCTAGTGTTATAAGCTTTTCCTCCGCCTGTTTTATTTACTTGCCAGTCTTGGATGTTTTGCTCACTACAGGATTAGTGACTCTTGATGCAATTGTGTGAAACAAACAGCAACAAAACTGTAAAGCCATTGACTTTGTCCTCCAAGGCATCGGTATAAAATCATGCACTTGACCTGCAGCGATCGAGTCATGTTCAGGATTAGGAAGACAACCTGACAGCAATTTCAGTGTGCTTCTAATTGCTGTCTCTGTGTTGTGATAGAAAGTGCATGTCTTGAATTTAGTGAGTCATAAGAGACACTGAGTGAAATTAGTATTTGAAGTGGTTGAAAACTGTGTGTATGATTGGGAGAGAGGAGGGCACCAACAGTATTTTCACAGTTATTTGTAGAACTTCTGTTTTTTTCAATAACATTGTTTCATCTGTAGCTTAACTACAAACCCAACATTTAGTTCATATGAACGTTCTGGTAAAGCATCACACCAGTAACGCTCTTCTAAATCTGCAGTCTGATACCTGCTATTCTTGGCTCTTTGAAAATTTGGCATGAACGATGGGTGTGAAGTACTCTTTAAAATTCCAGCTCTATGTATCAGTTTCCCAATAGTAAAAATCAAAATGAGATACTTCCTTTCTTCTATCTTTTGTCTCTCTTGATTATTCAGGCTGTAAACCTCTCTAGACAGGAACTCTCTCTTCCTTTTGTTTGTACAGCACCCAGCACAGCTGGAGGAGGGAGATGGGCTGAGCTTGGTTTAAGTATTCTAGACTTTGATACGAATAGGATGCTGCTAACAGCAATGAAACTGTCTCTCAATTCCTGTGTAAATATTCTTGAGATAAATTGTCTTTAAACGAAAATTCAAAATATTTTAGCTTCTTTCAGGGATTTCTACCCCAGAGCAAGTATGAAATATAAACTTCTAACTGTAAAAAACAATTGCATAGCCAGGAACTTGGTGATGCAAGATTTTGTGGGTTTGGTTCTGATCTCAAAAACAAAGCATCTGTTGCTACATACCTTGTGAAAATCAGCTGCTGTGCATGTGTACGCAAGTACAGCATCACAGCTTGCCAGAGAAGCGGTAATGCTTTCTTTTTTATCAAAGATCAGAAATAAACTTTAAATCTCAATTGAATTCAACACAATGTGTTAGGATATTGAAAGATTTCTTTATTAATTCTTGTGAATCTGATCTCTTTATGACAGTAACCAAAACTGTCATGACAGTATTCAAAAAAGGAGAGAAAGGATGGGATGTAAAGCATTTCTGTGTGAATTTCTAGGGATCTTACTTACCTTTTTTGAAATTGCAGATGTGTTAGGGAAAAAAAAAGAAAAAAAGTCAACCTAAGCATGGTTACTTAAAGAAGATTCGCAATAAAACATAACGCTCAGTCACTGACTGAGAACTAAGTGCAGAAACAGATTCTCGTCTCATGTATAGGTGTGGGATGACTTCACTGCATGATTGCATGCAATGATCTCAGGGTTCGTTTCCTAGATAGGTTTTAAAAGAATGCATTTTTTGGTAAGAAATTTATTTGGCAGGAAATGGGTGATGTTTTCTTTGATGCTGTCGAGGTGTCACTGTCACCTCAATTACCTTTGTACTGACTGTTAGGTCAAGTGTATGACGTGGTATAGTCTTCCATGTGTTTACATTGATACTTCTCCTGAATTCCCTTTGAAAAGTGACCTGAAAAGCAAATAAGCCTACTTGTGCCCTGATTTTGCTTTACTTGGCAGTTTTTTAGTTTTTCTCAATTCCTATTGTATTAATCTTGAATGTGAGAAAGGAGAAAGAATATAGGAAAAGTTTTCATCATTGAAATTTCTACACTGCTTTACTCTTTTAGTCTCTTTGATTTAAAACTGACAGAGATTTTTCTTCTTTAGAGGGATCAATCCTAGAGGGTCAGTCTTCTATCAGAAGAGAAAAAAGACAATTTTTTGTATTTTTAAGTTAGAATTTCTCCCTCCGTCAAAACGTGCTCCCGTAGACAAATTTCTTCTTTTAAGCAAAATAAGACGTACTCTCTTTTCTTGCAGTTTTACTTAAGATGCTTTCTTTTCTTTTTTCTTCTAAAATGCCTTCAATGAGACAAAAAAAATATTATATTTTTGGAGGTTAAAAATCCTTATGGATACTCGCCAAGTTTTCCATTAGTTTATTATTTTGATATCAGAGTGGAGGATGGTGTGGTTGGGGCTCTTTTAATCTTGCTGATGGAGATATCACCTCTTTAGAAATTCTTACTCTGAGTAATGACTTTAGAAATTCTTACTTTTAAAAATTTTCATCAGCAATGAAAATTTCAAAGTTTTTTGCTTATTGGCTTTGGCCAACAAAGGCCATGATTGACTTTCAGCCTGATCGCAGGTATCATGGAAGTGAGCTGGATGCAGGAGAACTGATGATTACCATGCCAAGATTAATGGCTGTCTCCATGGCTAGAAGCTATGTACTTCTGTCTTTAGCATGCAACAGTTGTTTAAACCTAAAATAATGTTTTTCATGGGTTGATCTTTTTGCTGATCAATTGCTAATCTCACTGGAAACAATCAGACTGATGTAGGAAAAGGGAAGGAGAGAGGTCTAACTGCTAGCAACCTCTGGGGAGTTGTTGGGTGCCACTGATGCTCAGCCATGGTGTAGCATTTCCCTTCCCTGTGTCTTCCTCATCCTTTAGAACATAGGCATCAGTGAGAATGAGTGCTCTCTGAGTACAAGCTTTCTTCATCTCCCATCGCCCATATGTGATAGAAATCAGTTGATTAACATCCTCCACATTATCTAGGTAATCATTTTGTTTAGGGAACTATCACTCCTTGCTGTGATTGAACTTTGCCTATGTTTCCTAGATGTAATAATATACAGTAAGAAAAAGCTCTCTTGAAAAATTAGCAAGTTTTTGATGGGATGTCCATGTAACTCACACCTTGTAAGTCCAGTTTCAGACTAAAAGTAATAAAAAAATGATTTAATCTCAAGTGATATTTTTTATGTCCTGGTTGGTTGGTATACAGAACAAATAAAAGGCTCTAACATCCCATCCCAGGTGTAAAAAGGAGTAACAGGCACTGCCTTTTGTTTTAGCACCCATTAGCAGAGAGTGGTGAGATCTTAAATCTTTCAAGGTGAATTATCTTTGAAATATCTTCCTTTCCTTATCTGGGTTTGAAGTGATCTAAAGATTGTGCTGAAGAGGTTTTTTCATAGAGGGGTGAACATGCTAATACTTCTCCATTGTATATGTAATAAAGCTTCAAACAGTTTTGAAGGTGTAGCATAGAGCCTCCTAGCAGAGTGGTGGTGAAAAATGTCTTCCTGCCTTGTAGGCATGCAGGCAAAAGGACAGATGAGCATCCTAGATGTGAGGGCATAAGTAACAACAGTGTTATCTGAAGCAAACTTGACTCTGAAGCAAACTTGACTCCCATCTTCTCCTATGCTTTAACAACTCCCAAACGCCATCTGTGGCCTATCCATGAGATAGACTTGTAAATGCTTTGGTACCTGCCTTGTCTGTTCGATTAGAGTGAAAACAAAATCCAGCTTGGTTTGTAAATAGCACTTTTAAGGTCCTTGTGAGGCTCTGCATTCAAAACAAAATGAACAGTGTCAAGGTAGGAATTTTCCTTTAGAGCACATTTGCCCCTTTTCCCCCAACGCTCACTCTCTTTCTTCAATTGTGTGAATGGAGAAAACCCAAAAGTTTCAATTTCAAGTCTGGCTTCTAAAGAAAACCAGTGTGGTTCATTTGTGGGCTGGGAATAGGGGTTTGAATTGGCATAGACTTGTGGGTGCTTTGGGGCTGGAGCACACACAGCTGTGGGTTCCAGATGCTTGCTATCCTGTATTAATGTGGCTTGTCTGTGAAACCATGGCATCCACAAGACTACACAAAGGTCCACGCCTGTGGTGGTTTGGGAACTACTCCCAGAGAGAGAAATTTCAGTTTTTAAAGAGAGTTAGAAAGAATTTAAAGACAACCAGCTCAGAAGGGCTGAAATAGTATGAAATTCTGCTTAACAGCTTCATTTTAACAGAGATCCAGTCAATTTTATAAATGAAAAGTTCAGACTCTTCTTAAGTAGCATTTTGGTGCTTTGCAGATGAAACAAGGAAATAGAGAGCCTTTTTTTGTCCCGTGATGTCTTAATTTTACAGGAGCCCGACCTGTTCATGTCGCTTGCATTGCTGGCGTAGCCAGTATGCAGATACTATAGAAATGTGCTCTCAGTATTTACATGTAGTTACTGTCTCTCTGTGTGCTATGGTAGCAGCACAGAGAACGTCTGTTCTGTGGGGTGGGAAGGAAGGAGAAATGCATATCTTTTTTTCCAAATGCGTTGAACATTCTCAGGTGTCTTTAAGGATGGCACATTTTCCACAACTTCTGAAAACAAAGCTGAGTCTTTTGTTTGTTTGTTTCCTGAAAGTGTGAATGAATTAAGAATATTAATAATACTTTTTTTTGTTTTATGCTGAAGTGACTTGTTAGAAAGTTCAACCAAACTATACTCTCAGGTATTACATTTTAAAGAACAGGAAATATTTTTAGTTCACTTTTTATCACGAGCTCTGTGCCTGCAATCTTGTGATTTAATAAAGAAATGTCTTTGTGTAGTATCTTTTACATAAACTTTATCTCCAAAACACTGTGCAGAGTTAATAAAATTAAAAAGTTTTTTTTCATTATTATTATTTTTACTAGAAGTTAAGAGACATAGACATGAGAACAGAGACATATTGTTTCCAGATGAAGGCTGAAAATAGATGGAGAAGGAGGGAGAGCTGTGCAGCAGGGTGGTTCCAGATGGCAGGCATTGCAGAGGAGGTTCCTGCAACCATGTTGGCCAGAGCGTACAAAGGGACAGAAAAGAAGCCTGATACTAAGCAGAGGATGCTGAAGGACAAAGTAACAAAAGCAGTGTTGTGAATCTTTCTGAAAGATTTTTGAAGTGAGGAACTATCCATTTTTTAACTGAATAGAGAGCCAGGTTTGTTTGTGTGCAGTGAGGGTATTTCAGTGGAGAACTTGTCATAAAAACTGAATTTTAGTGATGCTCTGTGCTCTCAGCAGGTGAGCAGGTGTCTTATTTTTTGTATGTTTCCAAACAAAGTAGTAGCTTGTAAGTATTTAAAAGTTTATTGAGTCTTATTGCACTTCTGAGTATCTTATAAATTATTTAATTGTCTGATGGATATGTGGCTACCTAACTATAGGGGATGAAATATGCACTGTTCCTCTAATACACTGGAGGGAGACCTGTTTATAAAGTATTTAGTATTGGTTTTATAATGCACTGTTGTCAACAGGAGACCACGAAGCTCAAAGATCAATCTTGTTTTGGCCCACGGTATTAATGCTGCTTTATGAAACTCTGTGACAGGTCACTTAGACAACAGCTCTTAATGAAAGGACTTTGTGCCAGTGTGTGGTCGTGTGACTGTCTGTTAGGAAGGCATGCTTTACTTGCTGCCAAGGCTGCAGATGAATCTCTTTGTCCAAGTCCCTGAGGTGACTTTGTGGCTGCTGCTGCTGCTGGCCAGGTGATGGAGCTCATCATTTCCCCTGTCCTCTGGAGAGAAGCGAGACAGAGACTGCTGAGTTCTTGCTAATGCAGCTTTTGCTAATTGTCCAGAGAGCTCGTAGGACACCGGGCAGTGCAGGCGATTCTGTGTGCCTTGTGCGAGTCACTAATTAGAAAAACGTAGCTGCTCTTAATTCAGTCTTGTATTTGTGTGTGAACTGTCTTTTCAGCCATCTAAAATATAGCTACTCTATAAAAAAAATTGGATTTTTAGGTCAGTTTAGTTATTTAATTATGACGGACTTATGTTTCAGACACCAAATAATTGTTACTAGGAATTGGCACAATATATTACATTATCAAATAATTAGATCATAAGCTCAGCTAGCCTGGGCTTAAACCCTTTAGGCTTTTGTGGGATCCAGAGGCATTGCTTGTTACGGAGACAGTTTCTAAAAGGATGAGAGTAATGAAATTAGCTACCAGAGGATGAATGGCTTTGTAAAAGTCTTGTACAAAACTAGTGCTCAGCAGACAATTTCCAAGATTTTAGGATGTTTTTCAGAAATGAACAGCAGAACTCACTAAAAGTATATTAAAAGTGTAAACCTTGCTTAATCCCAGAAAATCAATAACTGAAAGATGTTTTAATATGGCAGTACACATGTATAATGGTATAGCAATAATCCATGAATGTGCAAATCTGTTGTGTTTTTTTAGATCAAAGTATTTAAATTCTCTTTCTCAATGACTGACACAAATTGGGTTGTTGCGGTGTTATTTTAGCAGCTGCTGTGAGTTTGCAGCTATTTCTGTTGAATCATGAACTTTCAGTAATGCAACTGATTTTGAAATACATTGCTTTAAAAATGAAATAATTTATTTTTGTGTTCTATATCTTCCAGTATTATACGACATGTCAGGTACCCAATGCCCTTTGATTTTCCTTGTGTCACACTATTCAGGAGAGAACCATACAGGCATTTCATTAGATGCACAGTCTAAATCAAACTCCCTTAGAGTCTTTTGGAGCTTACTGTATCTACTACACTTTGAATCAAATTCTAGTACCTTAACATGCCCAGCTTTTACCATTTGGTAGAGTTAGCTTGTTTTTATTTTGTGTCAAGAAAGACACAGCAGCAAACATAGATACAAAGACTGGATGTAAACTGTGCCACATGTGCGGAACCAGCTGCCTTGATTACCTACCTGCAAATTAAGGGGTTTTGACCAAATTTTCAGTAGGTTTGTAAAATATCTCCCCTGAGAACAGCATGAACTTTGAAGTTCAGTATATTACCCAAATATGTGTGGCGGTTTTTACTAGTTAAATGCCATGATGATGTGTAGAATACGTTTGAAACAGAAAGTGATTTACTTTAGTGTGTACAATTTCTATTACTTGGCATTAGATTGTGTGCTTTTACCAGGTTTTTATCGAGTTACCTGTTCTGATAGCTATCTAAAACCTCCGTTTCACTTGCATTTTATCATCTATGTATGCATATCCTTTCCAATCACGATTCTTCGATTTTCTCTGCTTCATTTGTGCACTGTTCAGTTTCTAAATGGGAAAATTAGTAAATTTGATATCGCTCTCTTACAAAGCAGGTCAAGTAAGGTGGATGTGATTCCCCCTTAAAAGAAAAGGAGTTACAGATGACCTGGACTCCTCAGATTGATTTGTTTAAATAACAAACTAAAACACACAACAAAAGAAAGTAAGAAAACAAAAGCATATATTATTCATTGCCCACTGCTGGTAAGAACTTTAATGTCTATAATATCCTCTGTGTTCATGTGTTCATCCCCAGACCTGAAATGGTGCATTGCTGCCTACATTCACACTGTGATTGTGTTAAATACTGAAGGATAGCATCTGTAGATGGCACTGACTTGTGTCAGTCCTTAGTTTATAAATATAGATATTTATTTATTTATTTATTTATTTATTTATTTTTCTGGAACGTGTTTAAACATGACTGAATGACCAATAATCTCTGCTTGATGAGATTTTTATCTGCAAGTCATAGGTCACCTTTATTTTTGCTAGTGTTCTATCAGAGCAGTCCTTGTAAGGGTTTTATGGTATGAGGCACTGATAGCCAGTTTGGCTAGGACGTGATTAGGATCAGTTGCAGTGTGACAGCTTGCTAGGAACTGAAGCTTTAGTAACGCGACTGTACACTTTTAGACTCTTAATGAAAAGTCTTCATTGAGGATAAAAGTCTTGTCGTGTCACCTGATGCGACAAAACAGCAAGTATCTGTCTGAAGAAAAAAAGGACAAATAACCAACTTAGAGTAGGCAAAGCTTGAAAATGTTTAAGTGAAAATAAAAGCACTACTGATGCTGAAAAGGCATGCTTTGATGATCTGAAGTTCTGGATAATGGACAGTTTTCACTTGAACATTCTTCCTTAGAAAGATATTTAAAATTTGGATTTGGACTTTTAGAACGGGTGTGAATTAGACATACACATCAAAGCGGAAAACAGATTCATTAATGCACAGTTATATTGATAAGATAGAGAAGGATTCAGTAAGGACATTTGGAACACAGGGGGCTAAAAGATAGTCTCATTGTTGCAAGATGACGTAATCAGTTCATCCCATGCATTTTGGTTATAAGTCAGAAGTTGCTTATTAAAACTCACACAAAAAAATATTTTACAAAGTAAAGATGACAAGTTTCAGAGGAAAATACAGTGCTGGCATTTTTTAATTTTTTTTTTCTGTAGGTTATGGAAATTTGGGTGGATTATCTGTTCAGAGGAGGTTTCCTTTATTAATTCTCCCCCCCCCCCCCGCCCCCTTTTTTCATTTTAGACATCTGTTAACATTTCATAGAATCTAACAGATGTTGCGGAGCAAGTCCCTTACATAATGCTTATGGAGAAGGGGATGATAAAGAATGACATTTCCTCGGTAGAATCACCACCTCACCAAACATGGCCATCGTAACCGCTTTGCATAATTTTCAAGCATTAGATTATATTCCTGATAAGACAAACTTCACAACTCTGTTATCATCTATGGATAAAGTGTAAGGATGATTGGTGTAGTCTCTGCTCCCACATTGCTGTAATGGCAAAAAGAACGAAGAATACTCCTGTATTTCTTGAATCATACACTTTTTTGTAAGTATGGGATACTTGGTTACAAAATGTCTTTAAAACAACTCAATTATATAAGCTTGGTTATTTCAGCACAAGCAAGGGCTGATTGTCATGCGATGTGGAGGACCATTTTCATTATTTTGGCAAGAACAGGAACAGTTTTGTCCTG
The DNA here is from genome assembly GCA_016647715.1 of Pavo muticus. Lineage (NCBI taxonomy): Eukaryota > Metazoa > Chordata > Aves > Galliformes > Phasianidae > Pavo > Pavo muticus. The sequence continues at coordinate 568,585 of JACDJE010000267.1, forward strand.
ATGAGCTATTAGATGAATACCAGAGAGTGTCACATGAAAAACCACTGATCTTTAACCCAGCTATCTACTTAACCAAGCCTAAAAATGAATAGTGAATAAGGGAAGAGCAAAGGCCAGTTTACTGTCATTACAAATTACAGAAACTGTTAACATCTGCAGCAAAATGAACTCTAGGAATCACAGGTACTGTCCCGTAAGCCATTCGAGGGTGCAGAGATTTAGGAACAGTGTGTATGCAGACGGGAGATCAGGTACCGTGTGTGTCGTGTATATATACTTTGCCATTGAAAATGGAATACTTGCATAAAAAGACGTGAAGATTTTCTGATCTTTTTCCCCATACCCTTAACGAATCTGTAGAGTGAACACCACATACATGTGAAGGAACACTCCTTTAAAATAATCAATTGACATCTATCATTAAAAAGAAATGTAAATACCAAATCAACAGAAATAATAAGTAAATCTGAGCTTACTGTTTTATCTTCTTTTTTTTTTTTTCCCCAGGAGTAGTCTGGGGGACACTGCTGCATGTACAGTTAATATAAACATTTATACTGAGCTCCTAGATGTTAGAAAAACAAATACTGTAAAGATCAGTAACATTTTAAAATGATCAGTTATGGGAATTAATGCTTACAGGAAAACACCATTCTTTCTTGCCCTGCTAGTAGAATTGCATTGTCTCCCTACAGTCTTGTTAGCTCATACTAACTGAAATGCAAATTCTTTCCAACTAATTGGACCTCGTTGAATGTACATGTACAGTACATAGTTATACGCCTGTAGATTTTTTTTTTTACTAAATTCCTCTGTAATTATTTTCTTGATTAATATCTAAAGCAGAGACGTGGAACAAAAATCTCTTTAAAGAGTTTACATATTATTGAACATTAAAAAGATAGTAACTGTTGCATGTTTTAACAGCTTAATTAATAATACTGAATAATTGGAACAAAAAGAAGAAAATATTTTTTCGATGTTTAGTCATTTTGAACTGTTTGTATTAACCCTTTGACTGAACTAATTGACACTCAAAGGAACGTAGTAATGGAACCTAGAAAAAATATGATGCGTTTACGTTCTTTAGCACGTTCTTCTGAATAGGTTTTCCTGTTGGTGCTACCTGAGCTTTCTGCAGCCCCCTCTCCTAGCCCTTTGTGCCATGCGATACATTTCTGTACTGTTAGTTTTAAGAGGAAAGGTGAAATCGGCAGGGCTGCTTTTTAAAAGAATCCACAGAAACACACCTGTAATGTAATTGCCATTGATAGTAAACAGCAGGTATTAGTTGAAAAGGAAAAAAAAAAAAAGGAAAACAGTCTTAATCTCACCCACAGTTTACAAAACAGCTCAAATTCTCTAAAACACAAGCAGACAACTGCAATTGCACTGTGTTTTAAGTTCCATTAGAACCTGGATTCTGTAGCCACCTCTTCCGTTCAGCACCCGGGTATTCCCCTGAGCTGAAAATGTAAAATAATTTCACAGATCCTTTTATCTTTCAGCACAAATGCCATTGGATAGCAGTAAAATACTTGCAGAACATATTCCTGATTAAAAATCTATTGAAAATGAGATTTTCTTTAATGCTTTTAAAAGGATTTGTTTTAAACGCTGTTAGAGCCCTTACCTCGTCTGTCCTCTTTCTGATTCTCACATGAGCTAGCCAAAAGGAAAAAAAATACTGTTATACTCAGTTTGTGCCAAACTTGTATACTAACAAGTAGTTCCCGTGCTTCTCACGGATGGTTTGAGGAATATTTCTGCCTCCAAAGGAGTTACGACAATAAGCAGAGGGCAACAGATTGCAAAGGAAAGCAGTGTGTTCTGAGCCTGGATTCTGATTATTACAGTTTTTCTTAAATTTCGTGTCAGTTTTGTTTCTTTTTGTTATTGTTTTTCTTTTTTTTTTGTGTGTGTGTGTCCTTTTTTCCCTCATATTGCTGTACACTTAGAGGAGGCTTAACCCACTGCTGTAGGAGGTGTTACTTCTGTTGTATTTTTCCTGCAGTGATTACTTCTTACCTCCTTAGTGGCTACTACTTTCCATGTCCCTGTTTGAAATTCAGTAAGTATTTGTTTTCTTGGTTTTATATGCTGGCATTATTGTGCTAAACTAGGTGCTGCGCAGGCACCGTAAATTTAAGGATGACCAGAGCTGGAGTGGAACTGGCAGACTGGATTTTGTTTCTATTCTCTGCCACGTTAGTTAGCAGGGGAGAAATATCTCTTACTTTAAAATGTTCTTGGGCTGTGATGTAGAAGTCACGCGTTTGACGATTAAGTGGTGGTTCTGCTTTGATACAGTGATCTGAATGTGCTTAGATTTCTTGTAAGGTTGTAGCATTCCGGCCAAGATTTCTGCTTGGAAAGACCAGATTTGGATGTATTAGCTAGTCAGCCTAATAACCCTGTACAGACTGTATTGATTTTCTAGGAGAGAGTTTATGAACTAAATAAACTTGGAGTTGGTGTCTTAATAAACTGCTTCTCTCAGTCTGTCACATTTAGTTACAGAGCTCTGCAGTTTAGGGGAAAAAAAGGCTAATTCTGTTACAGATTGTTCACAGCAGGGTCTCCAAATTAGCCCTTTGTTTTGTAATGCCACCTTGCTTGGGCTCGCTTTGAGCACATTTCTCAGTTTTACCCTAATGAGTTGCAACACTGATAATGTGGCTGATGATCTTTCATTGATTTCACTATCACTTGCTTGTCTGGTAATTGATCCGTTGCTGAGCCTCTAGTTAATTATATCGGCTTTGACATGGCCCGGTCCACCGGGAATTTCAAGTCTTGCAGAATAACAGTTTTAATAAAAGAGTCTATTACTGCAGGTGCTTGCTGCTGCATGCCAGTTGATTTTGTGTGTGTGTGCGCATGTGTGCGCGTGTGCATGCGTGTGCGTGTGCAGGTGCTGTTCTTTTTTATTCTCCGGGAGAGGAGAGGACTGCAGGACAGGAAAAAGAGTGGGGGGGTGAGAGGTGGAGAGAAAGGCGGCGAGCGGGAGCGCGCGAGAGATGCAGGAGGGAGAAGAGAGGAGGAAGCTCGCTATTGACAGTGTCCTTAAGCCTCCCACAAATAACAGCCATTAGTGGGAAGGTCAGGAGCTGAGCATGCAGCTTGACTCAGGCACTGAGTGCCACTTCAGAAATGAAGAGGCTGGCAAATTTTAGAGGGAGTTTAAGGGGCTAATAGCTATCTGTAAAGGTACAGCCACTGTTGGCACAATTGACTCCTAAATGTCATTCTCCCCTCCCCGGCAGAGAATATTTATATTGACCACAGGTGGACTTAATATATTTTAAGGCAACAGTTCTTGGGGTTCTTGCTTTTTTTCCTTCTTGGATATTGAATTTGCTGCTTTTGAGACTTTTTTTTGTACTTAATGGTGCTGAACTGGAGGAAAGTTTAACAGAAAAGCTTTCAAGAGATGTAGGGTCTAGAGGGGAAGGCACATTTGTGTCAACATAGTGTACATCTTCTCATCTTTTCTCATTGCACACTAATGACACAAAGCTGCCACTGAAGCTCTCTTCTGTTTCTTTTGTTGTTTCGGAGAGTGAGGTTTATTGTTATTCCCGAGTTAAGAGAAAAGCAGTGAGTGGTACATTTGTCCTCCTAAATTTGTAGATTGTATTAGAAGATGAATGCTCCTAACGCTGGAAAGGATAGCTTTCTTTTATCTTTTATCTTTTTTTTTTTTTTTTTTTT
>JACDJE010000267.1:581545-634822 GCA_016647715.1 Pavo muticus
CAAAGTTTGTTTGCAGAGTTATGATTTCTTGCCTGTGTGTAAACGATGGAGTGGGTAAGACAATTTTTCAAATAAGATTCGCTTAATAAGAGCTGTGGTGATTAAAAACAGTGTAGTATTATTTACCCTAGTATGTCATAGTGTGCCTTAAGTACAGAAGAAGGATCTTAAAGGAAAAACGTTGTTTCTTCTGCATTACTTTTTAACTGTGTGGGACTGGCTGCTTCTCTGCTGTGATTCATTTCTTTGTTCTTTACGGTTTGAAAGGTGTATTGTATCTGCTTCAACCAGCTACTTAAAAAAAAAACACGCACACAAAAAAACCCAAAAAACTACTTTTGATCTTTTGGGGGAGGGGAGGGAAGGGCTAGATGTTTCATTTTTTTTTTTCCACCCTTTCTTTCTCGAGATGCTGCTTTATGCACTGAGCAGTGGGCAAGGGAAGGAGTGTGAGGGATGAAATGTGCATGTGACTTTCTGGTTTTATTTCAAAAGGAGTTGGATCATGTCTTTTTTCCCCTCTTTGGTAAGAGTTTTATTTGGGATAGGAACAGGCTATCCCACAATTCTTGTCTGACTAATATTTAGAAAATAACCAGGCCAACTTTTATGCTTTGCTTCTAAGTGAATATTGACTGTATTTAAGAGTAATTGCTTGCTTGCTTGTTTTTTCCCTTTCTTTTTTTTCTTTAAGGTTTGCTAATCCTGTGTGGTAGGCGAGTGTCAGATATTACATGCTGTACTTGACAGCATTGTTGAGGAAAAGCAGAAAAAGACACGGAAAGGGCCACAGCTTTTTCTTTCTCCCAGTTCACTGTGATCACTGTGCTACTTAGAGAGAATGTGTGTGTGTGTGTATCTGTGTATCTGCAGACTGAAGGGTTAGTGCAGGATGTCATTTGGTGCCTGACAGTGGAGCAGTGCAGTTGACTCCTTGCTCTGCTATCCAATGACATCCAGTGGCTGAGAGTTTGAAGCTGATGGTTGGGTCTCCTTAGTGCTGCATGCACACCTGACAGGCAGCTGTTAAACTGAGCAAAGGCGAGCCTGGGGAGTCACAATCTATGCATAAATGATAGGGGTATCTGTGCTGAAGGTGCGAAATAAGCTCTGACCCTCTCCCCTGAATCCCCCCTTCCCAAATGAAACGCACAGTGCAGCTAGCTTCTTAACTACACTACACTCCTGCTACTGGCTGCCAAGAGGCTCAAAAAATCCACCTTCACTTTTCAGTCAGAAGAGGCAGAAGTGGATGTGAGAGACAGACACACACAGAGACACAGAGAGCGAAAGAGGGCAAGAGACTTGACTTTAAGAGACTCCTGCACTGACAACTCCATGCAGTTCGGAACAAGAACGGCAGCGACCGACTCTGGTTTCATGGGGACATGGCAGAACACTGACACTAACCTCCTGTTCAGAATGTCCCAACAGGTATGTGACTTTCGTTTATTTTAAAACATGGCATTTTTTGTGCTTCTTCTTCTTTCTCTTTTCTTTTTCTTTTTCTTTTCCTTTTTCTCTTTCTTTCCACGTTTCATTTTTGTTTCATTCATCACTACATAGTTAGCCTCTGAACTGTCATAACTATGTCATTGGAATGTGCATGGTTACTTCACTGCTTCCCTAAGGGCTCCTTTTTAGAAGAGGAAAAAAATATTAAAGCTTTAAGTAAAAGCGAAGCGTTTGTTTTAAAGTTCCCAAACAGGGCTTAGCTCCCTGCAAGACTGTTTTTCTTTTCTTTGTTTGCTCTTGTTTTGCTTCAGTCTGTTATCCCCCTCACGCTCCCTCCGTCCCACAAATGAAAGTATCTGCTATCCCAGCAAAACTCCTTCCTTTCTTCCCGAGGACGTAAGCCCCCCAAACCGAGCTGACAGGGAATTTGGGGGGCCCCTCCGAGCAGCGTAATTGACTTCACGTGGCGGAGCGCTGCTCGGAGCTCCGGAGCGGAGCGCGGCGCGGCCGCAGCCGCCGGAGGAGACAGACAGCTCCGGCGCGGGTCCCGCTCCGCTCCCTCGCTCCTGCCCGCTCCCTCTCCCGCTCTCCCCCTTCCTGCGGAGCTGTGCCTTGGCGTCTTCCCCAGAGCTGCTCCTTCACCGGGGGCCGCGTTTAAGGCAGCTTGGTATGCTGGTTCTGACGGGAAAGCTAAAATGTTACTGCAAGGCCAGTAATAACTGATAATTAATCACAGGAGCCAGTGTCTCTGTACCATGCACTTGGTGATACGCGCCCTGTGTGTTACAGCTAATCTTGCACAATTGCTTGGCTTGACTCTGCTGGGTGAAGCGGAAAAAAAAAAAAAAAGGTGTGTGTGTGTGGGGGGGGGGAACGGCGAGGGAGAAACTTTCAGTTTGGCCGGGGCTCAGGCAGAGGAGGGAAGTTCAACCTGGAGGGTTTAACAGGGTGACTCCTTACCAAGGGACGCTTCGCCTTTCTGAAAAGTAGTTTCCAATTATGGTCTGACACTGACTGATAATAAATGAAATATTGTTTTAGCCGAAAGAGGAGTTGGTGAATGATTTGTGTATTTAAATTAGACTTTTATTTAATGTTGGACATCAGATGAATGAACTCATTTACCTGAGAGGCGTTCCAGCGTGCGAGGAGAGAGAACGTAATTGGGCTTTTGTAGTTTGCAGTGACAAAGCACGCCTGAGTACTGGCCGTAAAACAGTAATTTAATTTTAAAAAAATATCAGAGAACTTTAAAGCCAAGAAGGGCTCCGAGCAGATAGTTAATAACCAATAGCAGTTGCCTGTGGAACACAGTTTAAGCTGTATAGCTCAGGATAGGATAAAGGCATTTGAATAGGAAATATTTTGATATATCCTGTAGAGGGACCCTGATTACTGCTGATACAGTACGCCGGTATAGAATGTCATCAGCATAAGGCAAATAAGCAACACCGTTCTCTTTCTCATTCTTGAAAGTGAAAAAAAAGTTCATTCCTGGTAGAGATGCACATTTCAAAAAAAAGCTGCGTGGCAGTAAGAAGTGCGAACTGCTACTGCAGCGCTCGCAGGGCTTGTCAGCTGTGTGTGTCTGTGATACACAGCGTATCTGGTTGTATGGGTGTTGAGCAACAGAGTGGAAAGCAGTTATTCAAATCGCTTGCTGTATTCTTTTATTAAGAAGTGAGATTAAATTTTTGGGGTGGAGAAAAGGTTCTTTCCATTTCAGCCACAAAAGAGTTAACACAACTAGATCCAGATAACGATCAATTGATAAATGACGATTGAACCGCATAGATAGCATTAGACTGCCGGTTTAGTATTAGACCTTTTTCAACAGATTTAGCCTCTGTTGTCTCTGGAATGCTAGGAAATGTTCGACACTGACAAAATAAGGAAACAAAACTAAATAAAGAGCATCACTATGTGTGTGTGTGGGGGGGGTCAGATAATTCAGGACAACCAGCTCATTAGATCAAACCAAACATTCATGCACGTAAGACAGGCTGTTTGGGCTTTGTTCTCTTTTTAAAAAATACCGTTTTAAATGTGCTAACCCTTGTGTGTTTTCTGAATTTTGTACAATGCTGAACGTGTGTGGTCATGCTGTGTTCTGTAGGAAAGGGGAGAAGTAACGTGTTAAATGACTAAACGTGTGGTAGGTGCTGTATCAGTGTGTATCCTTCCGTTGCAGTACACACGGTAGCACTGCAAAGGTGGTGATTTCGAGCAGGTTTATTTCTTAAAAGTCTGTACTTAACGCGTTTGGGTACTGTGTTAATCTCCTTGTCATATTTTGTTTGTTTATCATGTGCTAAACATACTTGGTCCAAACATGCTTTCATCATGCTCTTAAGAGGAGGGTAAGTTCTTTTGCTATATGCATTTCTCTCCTCTTTACGGATAATATTTTGTCTTATATTTCTAGTTTGTTAAGGCTGTTACAGCGTATTATCTCGTGCAGGCTACAGGCACAGACTGTGTGCAAGTGTAGCTGCAAATTTGTGTCTAAGTGCCAATCGTTCTTTCAAAATCACTGAAATTTTGGCTATTGATTTCTGTTACCTATTTTCCTCTATTTGTTCGATAATTATATTCAATCCATCTTCTGGAAATGTAAGTATTCTTAATTTTTTTCCTATTCTTTAAGAACAATTGTTTTCGTGATTACAAATAGCACGATGTTATTAAATGTACGTAACTTGCAGGCAAAGTTTGGCGTGGTTTGAAAGAACTGCTTAATGAAACTTTTCCAGCTATACATAGTAATGCTAGAGACATTTCTTCAAAGTTCAAAGTATAATGCTGACGTTCTACATGTTTTCTTAGAAGCAAACAAACCCTCAGCCCCATCAGTTTCCCCTGTAGTTGTAATTTAATATCAGGCAGGTTTTTTAGTACAAAGATTGGAGCATGGCAAGAAGAAAGATTCAGAACAAAACAAAACCTTGCGATCACTCCCCATTCCTATCCTTTAACTCACACTGCACAGCTCTCTGCATACTGTAGGAATGAATATCTCTTCTCAGAATGTAAGGAATCTACTTCGTAGTTGCAAGGAAACATGTTTTGTTAGAAATTTTAGGATTTATTGTATAGGGCTGAGACATTAATAGCAAGTATGACAGTATTTATTCTTAGATTCTTCAGAGAACGGGAGTGCAGGAAAATGGCATCTCCACATTCCAGAGCAAATTTAGCTTTTGGTGGAGTGATAGGAGAAGAGCAATAGTCTCCTAAATTACCTGTCAGAAGTTTATGACGTGACCACTTGACTGCATTGTTTTGCCTATGCACCTTTTTTCAATATAAAAGAGTGTGGTGCGCTTGGAAGAGGTCATCCCATTCTGTATACAGAAGAATGTCTGATAACCTCAGAGGGCATAAATCTTAACTTTTAAAAAGGAGTGCTTCTTTGGGTCACTTTGATCAGTGACAGGTCGAGAATGAGCAGAAACCCTCGGCTTCTCTTCCATGCTCATCTGGTTAAGTCCAGGCACCCACTGCCCATACTGGTTCTGGTGAGGAGCTGTTAACGACAGAAAAGAAGGCCTGGATGTGATTGATTAAAAAAGACAGGCTTTTATGATTTTCTGCTTTCATAAATGTTTTGTGCATTTGTCAGAATAAGCAATGCCGTCTTTCTTCCCCCGGTTACCTTAAGGGCTGTAATGTTCTAAAATATTTTTAAAGTGATTTCAGAAATGCAACCATGGGAGATACCCACAGTGACAAAAAATGCCAGAGCCGTGTACCTTTTTGTTGAGAAAGAAGTATGCTTAATCCATTTCAAATAAAAAGGTGATAGCCTTTCCAGAAGCCTTTTTTTTTTTTTCAATGTGAGAGTGAAAAAGCAGTATATCAGAATTATAAATGGATCTGTGCGTCATTACATAGTAATTTAGGATTCACTCAATGATGTAACAAAATTAACAACATAATTTCATTGTGTAACTGTATCTTATTAAAGAACAACTGTCTGACATTCTCTTACAGTTGCTTTATTTAACTTCATGCAAATATTATTAGTAGTGACATTTCTCTATTGTACATTAGATTCTCTCATTAGCATGATGTGTTAGTTATCACCAGAGAAATCACTTCTAGATAGGTGAGGGGGAAACCAAGAAAACTAAAAATTAAATCAATGATGTATATTAATATAGACGCGTCTGTTCATGGGAGATATGGTACAGTAAATTCAACTTCTTTTCCTTCCATAAATGCATGCTTATTCCAATGAAAACGAAATAATACTTATAATCTGTGTGGTATGCTTTAATGCTGCTGGAAATATTACGTTGCATGCAGTGTGCACTGCCTATTTTGAGCTGTGCTTGTATTCTACAATCTGATAGTTCCTAACGTTGATGTAGACATAAGCACATAAGCTGTTTATTTAACCTGTATTTTAAGATAGGAGTGTAGCGTAATGTCTAACGGACTGAAGGGGAAAGCTTCTTAAATGTTCCTGGGTTGATGGGTATAAAGATTGTATGTAATTTTGCCATTTATTACATAATTAAATGCTTTACTGTAGCGTATAACCATTCTTTTTATATAGGTGTACATGCAAAAAGAGATCAAACGTAACAGAACAGCAGGCTACAACACCATGCATTGATTTATTGTGAACATTTGGGGAGGAAGTTTAATGCTGGTAAAACGCATTTTGTCATTTACAGTAGTTAGCAATCGCCTTTGTCAGTGATCATCAACAAACATAATCTGTGTATTCAATATGTATATTTCTTATCACACCATTTTAAAGATAAGCTGACCCCAGTATTTTTTGTTGTTGTTCATGAATAAGTTGATGTGCAAGTACGATGTTTTATCAGGTTGCATAGGCTTATTTCAGGTATCTGCTTGAATTTTGATGGGTTTTTTGGCAAAGCATAGTTTAGTGGTGTAATAGTTCATCTCCCCTTAGCAAATGAATAGTTTTTGCATCGAGAATTTTGTGGTGCTTCTGATGTGCCTCAGAATAGAGGCATGAGAAATTACTGTGCATGATAAAAGCACAGGATGTTTTGTGTGGCATATGGAGCTAGACACACGAGAACATGCAGAAGTATCTACATGGCTGTGTGTATGGTACATGGTTAAAAGGAAGAGAATTCCTCTCAAACCTTCTTTTACTGTATTCATTATTTCCAAGAGAACTGAGACACAGCAAAATATTTCCAGTTTCTGTCTCTTGCACATAGACACATGCAGTGTTCGAACGTATTTGCCGTTGTGTCTTCTAGTTGATGATGTGCTAAAAACGTTGTCAGATCTTTGCTTAACTTTGAGATGTGCATGCACAAAACTGTAAAGTCTGTGTGAAGCTTTGAAGCTTATATTAAAGCACACACTCAAATATACTGTGCAGTAAGCACCAATGCTGGATGTTTTTAAATGTATTATTTTTCTGCGTACTACTTTTTTTTACTTTGCATTTTAGTAGTTACTTCTTCATGTAGTTTTATGTGGATTTGATTAATGTAGTGACAGAACAGATTTGGTATATAACAGCAGCAGAGTCTCTTGCTCTTATGTCAGGGTTAAGAGCCAAGGCAAATCTTCCCTAACTAATTAGATGCTGAGTAAGGCATCTTAGTGAAGTTGGGGCAAAAGTGAATGGGTCACAGCTGAGGCAAGATTGCAGGGACTGTAGTGATAGTGAAAGCATTCACATTTGCCAGGTCATTGTGACACTGTGCTGATTGCAAAGGAACACTCTGTTCACTGATACAGAACTGCCGTCATAAAGTACAATCAGAAACAAAAGCTTTAAAGAGCTTTCACTTTTTACTAGAAGTGTTCAAAACACATGATGTGTCTAGCTTTCTTTGCTCAGTTATTCTTGTGAAACAGTAGTTTTTGTACCTGTGTAAAAGGATTTGCCTTGTAGACTGATGGTTCTTTGCACTTGAGAATTTGCAAACTTGGGGTTCCTAGTATACCTGGGAGGGGATAAGTGATACTGTGTCCAGAAAGAGAAGGCTGAAATACAGGAGAGGGAAAAAGAGAGTTACATCGTTGTCGACTCTTAATTTTTTAGTTCAGAAAGAGAATCACTAATGCAGCTTTCTCCTATAATTCAGGGAGTACGGTCACAAAATTTCAGCATCTAGATTAACTATAGTTAAGGGTTTAAATTTTTGCCCAGCTAGTCTGTGGATGGTGATAATCTCAAAAAGCTGTTTTATTAAATTAAGGTCTGTTTGCTTATTTATGGATTTTAAGTGATGCAAAATGCATACTTTAACTAAACATCAGTCTGTCTAACAACTATCCAAAATAAGAGACTACGTCAGACTGTGGATAAGCATCTGTTGCTTTGTTGCTGCTCACCCCACTCATTATAGTAATGCCCTAATGCCTCCTTTCCCTTACTGAAATATTTGACAACGGTTTTCTCAATGATTTTCCTTCACTGACAGAGAAAACAGTGCCAGTTGTACGGCAGTTGTTTTGTCATAGACATTTTGTCTTAGAGAGGCCATCTCTTTCGGGGGGGAGGGGGAGGGGGTGCTGGGGAGTCATCTCAGAATTGCTTTGATCAGTGTGAACTTGCCAACAATGTACCATTGATGCCATTCTGACTCTCTTGGGAAGCCAATGCATCCCCATCCTCTACCGATGATGCGTATCTGTGCACTTGTGCAAAGGAAAGACGAGAGCGTCATCTGCCACTTACAGAGCACTGGAGTTCAGAAGAGAAAATGACACGATTACGAGCCTGCTATTCCTTCCCGTGTGCAACACAGAAGTCAGCGAGCGTTTCTTAGAAAGTGAATAATAAGTGATGCTGTAGGAAGCTTTATGGAAAGTGAGAAAAATTGTTCTGGTGTTGTCATTAAAGCTGAAATGTACTGTCCCTGGCAGGTAAACTTACTGTGATGTTTGAGATGATGTTTATCTGGAAATGGACAACAACACAAATATCTCAGTGGAGATTAGTGCTGCAGTCTGTGAATATTGGTATATGCCACTCATAGAAGAATTTGAGAGGTGTAGTAAATGCCTCTGTTTTTAGTGATGCGTCCTGCGACCGGTGCTGAAAAGAGCTTTAATTGCTCTAATTTTTCTCAGTAATTTTGAAGAGGGATCAGTGAGACACAACTGATGAACACATCTCGTGTTGTGGTTGTTCTTTCTAAACTTTATTTAACCAGAATTCCAGGGAAGAAAATAGGCTGCCTGGCTCCCTGCATACATGTATTTGCTCCATGAACTCTGTGGTGTATTTCCTAAAGATTGGTGACTATACAATGGAATACTTCTGGCTTTGAACAGGTTGAATGAAAACGTCATACAATGTAGTTCTTTTGAGATGAACAATTCAACATTTGGAGTGTGCCAGTGAGAGGAAAGCAGAATATAAAGGCTCATATCCTCTCTGTGATCCAAGTGTATATTTTCCATTCATGTCATTGGAGGCCCTGTCATGCATCAAGGACAGCATATAGTTCAGGTACAGAATTACAGATAGTAGTGTATTAGCCTTCAGAGTGAGCTGTAACTAGGAGCTCAATTCTGTAAGCCTTCTGTATGCGTGTAACTTTTATGAAACTAAATGTGCAGGTATTTTGCAAGACAAGATTCTACAGCTGTAAGGAAAGTTGCTCTTGTGTGTTTTAATCTTTTCTATTATTTAGGCTCCAAGGAGATGAACATCATAAAAAAAATAAAAAAAAGTTTGACATAGCACTTTCTTAAAGAAATCTAAGCCTGCCTTACTGTTTTATCACAGAAATTAAAATGAGTTCTCTTTAAAGGTCTCTGGTTGTCTCAGCTTTTAGGCACTATAGGCCTGTGCATGATTTTATGTATAAATTACTGGAAGCTCAATATTTCATGGATTAACTTGGAAGCCAAGTTTGTAGTTTGCCTCTGAAGTTTTGACATTTTTTTTAGCCAGAAATCCAAAAATGAAATTTAGAAAGTGTAAAGTAACATGAAATTGAATTAGAGGAGAAATATTTACAGGAGTCCTTGCTAACTGGAACTGCCAACTTTTCAATTGCAAAAGTAGCACCACAGTCAGAGAGAAGGTATTTTCATCGTTAGGGTAGTATTTGGAAAAGAATTCTCATTTACATAAAAAATTGGCTTTCCAAAGTTTACTATCTTACTTGTTTTCCCATTAAAAAAAAAAATCAAAAACCAAACAATTCTGAAGATTTATTGTCAGATCTTTTAATGCAGATTCATTTCCTTTTAGCATATTCATGTCACTCCCCTGCACAGAGTAGAAGACACTGTACTGCAGTTTTATTGCTGCTTTCAGAGGGATGTCTTATGAGATGTTACGGCTTCTGCGGAAGTACAACAGCAAAATGTCATTTTATGATAGATCATTATTGATATCCTTTATTTATTTATGCCTTTCCTCATTTTTCTTTCCTTTCTGTTTTTCTTGCTCCTTATATATATATATCTGAACTAGTTTAAAAAAAAAAAACAAAAAACAAAAAACAAAAAACAAAAACACCTCTTCTTGGTAGTAATTGAATAATTAAAGCGGTCTTGATGATAAGGGACCATAGGAGGAGATGAGGGGTGGAGAAGAGAAGCATCCTTTCCAAGAGTGGCTGAATGTAGGTGCTGACATGCAATGACTTCGGTGTTCTGTATTTCAGTTTGCCTGTATGCAAGAGTATGATAAGAATGTGTGATGCTTTGCCTTACCACATGAAAGGTGCTGAAAAGCATCTCAGTTTGATCTCTGCATTGTACAGTTTCTTAACCAAGACATTGCTATAATTTAAAAAACAGTTTGCAGTGTATTTGTATTCCAATATCTCAAGTATGATCTCTGTGTTCATCTGACAGAATAATAAAAATCAAGAAAAAATGGAGGAATAAAATTCCTAATACGATTAAACAGTTGTTTTTTTTTTTTTCCCCCAACAGAATTAGTAGACAAAAAATAATCAGCTTGGACATCAATGGGTTGTTTTAAAGCAATTAGAACTACAAACCTGTATCACTGCGTTCAGATTTTGTTCTTAATTAAAATTATCTCAAGTAATTTTTCTTATAGTTATGATTTGGAACTTAAATTTTATGACAACCTGTACAACAGCTTTCACAGTCATACAGTCTTCTTAGAATCGGCACTGACTGTATTTCTGAGTAGTGGATATTGGAGCTTTCACAGTTTCTGCCATAACTTTCAGTGGCTGTTTGTTCTCTGAGCAGTTTGATAAGAATGTCTGAAATAGATGTCTTAGGGAGGAGGGAGGTACAAGCTAATGAAGAGTATGCAAGGAAAAAAATAATTACTTCCAGCTGGCTTTTTATAATAAAACTACTATTAAAATGAGGAGGTCCATTAGCAAGACTTTAATTATATATTTTCTTACATTTCTAAATAAACATCGTAGTCTTTAGAAAAATAACCCTTTAACGAGTTAAGCATGACGGCCGTCGCTCCAGCCAGGGAAAAGTATAAAGAAGTACCAACTCATCTACCCTGCCTTAATGCCCCACAGCAGTTGACATTGCTGGAATGCCTCCTGCAGCTGGTGGCATATGACTGTCATTTGCAGGCAGGATATACGGAGAGTTTACACAATGGAGGCATTCATGAAAGTGTTCCTCATCTGGGACTCCTGCAAGCACTCATTTTATTGACCCTGTCAGAATTTAACTGGTAGGCTGTCAAATTATGTGTTGCTTTATCTAATATTAGTTTTTCTTTTAAATTAGAATGCACAGAAGACGAGGTTTTGGAAATCAGGTACAGAAAGGAAAAACATCTTGTTTTACTGTTTCTAAATCAAGAAAAACTAGTAGCTGTTCAAGAACTTTATCATTTGTAGTACAAATTGCAAGGATTCCATTTCTTGTTCATGATTAAATAGTGTGATTAAATTTATTTAGAGAGATTTTTCAGTTTCTTTCTTCCTTTCTTCCTTTCTTCCTTTCTTCCTTTCTTTCTTAACATTCAAAGCGTTAAACAAAACTCCGTTTTCTAAATTATCATATCCCTCACGTGTAACTGTATACAAACAGTTTTATAAAACAGCTTTCTCTTTAATTGTTGGTGTCCTTAAAGATAGCAGGAGAGGTGCTGTCTATTCAGGCTTCCCCAAAAAGAGCTTTATTCATAACCTTTCTTGTATCTTTATGCAGAAAGCCACAGAGAAATGTCTGATGTTCGATGGTTTTTATAATGATCTGCAAACAGTATAATAATCTGAAAGGTGATTGATGATTTTAAGTATGTTCTTTATATCACAGATTGACTACTTATTAATTCAACAGTGTTGAGGCATGACCTCTCCAAAACCATAATTTGCATTAAAAAAAGTGTATGCACAGCTTTGTTGATATCAGGGAGAAAACTGGTTACAGCAGCAGACAGCATACCAAAACATTGGCTTCATGCAAATGGAGCACACTGCAAGAAGAGCGCCTTACGCAGTCAGCTACTCTTCTTAACAGATCCTCCTATCCACCAGTACATTGCTAACGCAACACTAGAGTTCAGATCAGAAAGGGGAGAGAAAGGGAATAAGAAAGAATGATCAGATTGTTCTGAGAAAAATAATTTTTAATCTTCATTTCTGCTAGCATCCAAGCCTCTCAACTCTCCAACATATTTTTGTTCCTGTACAAAAAGAAAGGTATAGCATCCGTCTGTGTGACAGGAGATCTCATTGCCATAGATTTTACTTAGTATGTTTTCCATCGTTCTTCTGCTTTTAAAAAAATATTAGTTAGAATAGTGATAGCTGAATAGTAAACATTGCTTTATCTTAAGAAATGTACATGGATGATTGTGCTTGTTGTGCGCCCCTTTCTTCCCACTTTGGTTCCATCTTTACATTCTCTTCAGAGTACAAAATAAACCATTTTAACTATGAAAGGAAAAAAAAAAAAAAAAAAAAAAACAACAGAATATTATTGCACTATTTTGCAAAATCTCCTGAACTGTCCCTTGGAAACCTACCGAGATGTTGGATTTTTTATGCAGGTGTAAATAAGACAGACAATGGAAGCATTTCAATTCACTTGGAATTGTGTGCTGGTTGTTCGTTTCTTTTTTTTTCCCACATTTTAAGGTAGAATTCTGAAGATGTTGTCATCCCTTGGATATTTAGAAAATGCAATTGGTTGAATGAACCGTAATATTAAGTTTGTACTTAGCAAATAAAAACAAAGTATTTTACAAGAACTTGATAAATGTAGAAACTCTTATAAAAAGTGAATTTTTGTTGCAAGGAAAATGCTGCCTCTCCAGTTTCGACATAGCACGCATTGCAAGGTGGCAGTTCAAGTTTTCTTTTCTGTAAAAACTCAGGAAAATATGTATTGGTATATTTTCTTGTTAATGAGGCTAGCTTCATTAGTGTCTTTTGAGTCTGTCTAAGTAGAGAAGTAAATGCTATAGGTTTTAGAGCAAGATCAAGAAGATAAGCAAGATCAAGAACATAAAAAGTATCAACAACATTAAAAATGGCTAATGAACTTTCTGACAAATGTCAAGCTTACCTGACAATTGATTTAAGAGAATTTCAATTTATTTTTTCCATGGTCAAGTGCTGTTAGAGGAAGTCAGCCTACAGGTATACATATATATGTATATGTATATGTATTTGTGTATGTCAGCATATATATAGGTCAAAAACAAGGTATCTCAAAATATTCCACTTACAGAAAAGATTCCTGTGGAAAAACAATACTTTACAACACTAGCAAATTTTAATTTCAAGTGACTAGCCCAATTCTCACTGAAATCAATAAAAGCGTGTACTGTAATCACAAAACTGGTCTGGGGGCTTTTCCTACAGTCTCTTTAGGAAGAGGTAATTCTTACTTTGCTTTTTTGTGATGGAGCAGAGCAGAAGTACATATAAAGTGAAGAAATAATTGGAAAAGCAAAATTTCAGGAAGGGTTTATAACGTTAGAGCTTTAGTTACAAATAATGTAAAATTTATAGACGTATGGCCTCTGAAATCTAGGTTTTTCACAATTTTAATTATGTATTTAAGAGAAACTGTATTGTATGTTAGCTGTTAAAAAATACCAACAAAACAATGACAACAGTGACTCAGTTGCAGGCTTTGTTTAATTTCGAAATGTAATTTTAGTTTTGCACAAAAATGTGTTTTTCATTAATCTTTATCTTCATTAATGAAATTTCTCAGAGGGCAATGAAATGAAGTGATTTACCTCATAGCAGAAAGTCCAGTGATCTTAAAAAGTAAAACAACATCACAGTTCCCAAGCCAAAGCTAACCCCACTTAAAACATCTTTACTTAGTATTTAAGCATATTTTGCATGAAAGTTGCTTAGATATTAAATTTTGTTTTTCTGTTATTCTTCTTCTGCTTTTTACTGACGTTGGGAAGCTAAGAGTTCGGTGTGAAAATGTTTCTGCATATGCCTTGCATATGCAGTTTTGTAATTGCAAAGTTGAAATTTGTTTTCCCAAAATAGACCAATGGAAATAATGTTTTCTATGATTTATCAATTTACAGTTTTAAAGGCTTTTTTAATAATACTGAGATCAAATAAAACTTTTCTAGTATGTAAAGTACATGAAGTATGGTAATATGTGAAGTGCATGAAGGAAAGTCATAGGCATGAGACTGATTTAAATGTTTATTAATTTTTTTCTTCTTATTTTCTGCGCCTCTCCCTTCCATGCCACATCCCCATCCCTTCTAAAATTCAGAAGCGGTCAGGTGTGGGGTTTTGATTCTATCCGCTAACTTGCATATGCATGTTTATACACCCACAAACTGTAAAAAGAAAGCTGAGTAAATGTGGCTTCAGGGGAAAGAAAGGAGTGGTGGGCGCAGATACCAGCTGGAGCTTGATGCATGTGTTCTCTTCTGTGGCACCATTTTGTTGTTGTTGTGGGAATGTAGCTAAACAGTGGCTACAGATGCTTCTCTAAATAAGAATCCACATAAATTCCAGCTGTGAACTTGTGATTCATCCTTCCTTGCACAAAAGATATGTTTCCATATGTCCCATTATGTTCCATATTTGATTTTTATCACACACTGTGTGCCAGTCTAAATCTCGTCTACTTGCTTTTTATGCATCCTGTAAGCCTTTCTGTCATCCCTCTTTGAATTAGGCTCATATGCACCTCAGCCTCCGTGCAAAAAAAAATCCTCATTAAAATAATAGAGCATCCTGTAAATAATTTTTTAATGAATCAAGTATATGAATAATTCGTCTGTGTAACCACCCTAGCACAGAATCTGGACAGAATCTATACAGAAAATCATGCTAGAAATACTAGAAGTATTTCTCTTGTTTCTACCTCTACCATCCTTAAAATATCTGAGTTCTTAATATTTTTATCTTAAAAATGTATGTATGTTACTTCACCTACTCTAAATGGATTCTTGTGATTTTATCTGTAATCTTCCCAGGTATTTAATGTACATAGCTTCTCTTTATATTTTTAAGAATATAATTCGTTGATCAAAGGATAAATACTCTCATTTTGAATTATGAATACTCCCCATTGTTAAACCATTTATGCTCTGAGACCGACTGACAACAATTACAAAACTGTCCCTGTTTTCATGATGTTAATTATCTTTTTAATTATCATTAGTTATCTTATTATCATTATTATTATTATTATTTATATTACTCTTATCTGTTACATTGTCCAGATTGGAATTCAGGATATTTTTCTTCTGCTAGTGTAAGTGTAGGTATAGAAAGTGGCATCTAGAAACGTAGACACTCTTGGCCTCTGGAGCATATGAAAATACAGAGTTAAGGGTATTTGAAAAACAAAGTAAAGATTTTCCAAGGACTAGCTGAATTGTGCTATAGGCTTTTGAGTTGGCTTGTTATCATGCAGTTATGAGAGACATGGTCCCTACCTCCTGACTGAGGTGAACTATGGCTGCTGGTCAGCTCTGTGGGAAACGTGCTGCCCCTGAACCTTTGCAGTAAGTTTTATGTATGATGGATGTCGCTGACTGTCATGAGACTACTCAAAACATGAGGCAGACGTGAGCGTTGCATTAGACAGCTGTGGTCTACAAAGTAACTGTCTTAGGATAAAATCTCAGAGGTTGCTATAATTATTGAAGTAATGATGAAAGTACTAAATTTGGTCACTGGCTTTTGCAAGTTAATGAAGCTAATGCTTCTATTTCCAACACAAATTTAAAATGGCAGATCAGGAGTAGGATGAACACTTGTGGTCTTTAGAAGTGAAATTACAGTGCAGATGAGGCAGAAGCAGATCGAAGAAAAGTACTACAGTAATACAGTTTTTTGAAGCAGGGTTTGTCAAAGCAAAGATCGACATCTGCTATGAAAAAGCATCACTTGGCTGAGTGCAGAATTATGTGCAGAATTAGTCTTCAGTGTTTTTGTGTACTGTGTTGGGACTGGATGTGGAATCTCGTGAAAATAAGACTATGCACAACTGAAATTCTCCAGGCAAGTCAGATACCAACACTGTACCAACATTTTTCCACAGAACAGGTAGTTAATTTGTTTGCATTTTAAATTGAAGATTGTCGTGTTATAGATTTCTGTGGGAACAAAAAGGGAGAGCATCTAGTTAAAATGATGGGTAACTGGGGCCTGTTCTCAGCGATGTCAGTGGTACAATTGAGTTGAATCACTGGTCACTGTCAAATTCCAATCAAAATGCAGATAATTTTAGAATAAACATAATAAGGTGTTGGTGTGTTTCCAGAACTGTGTAGATGACTTTAACTGGAGAAGAGACTGGAGATTAACAGCTTGTTTTACAGCTGAGTTAGGTATTTCAAATCAAATGAGTGGTGCTGCTTGTAACGAAGCATCTGTAAAGTGTGTCCATATGACGTTGGTATTTTGTGTTCAAGAAGTTCAATGTCAACACAGCTGTGACTTACCACTTTCAGCAACCTCTTAACTAGGAATTAGATAAAATACCTTTAATTTGGGCATGGGGTTAGGGGAGAGTACAGGGACGGGAGTATAATTTCAAATGCTATTAATTTTCACAAAATAACATTTGTGTGCTTTGTCTTGCCAGATAGTCTACAATGCTTTTCCTCATTTCACGTGCCAGGTTGTTTTTATATTATCATTTCCTTCTCTGCAATGTTTATCTTTTCTGCAAATGGTGAAATGTAAGCTATTGCAGAGTGGGTGGGTGGCACACATTTGCACAGTAACTCTTAAAACACAGAGCAAGCATTTTATTTGGGTTTAGAAAACCACTGAGAGAACTTAATGCAGCTGCTCTCATGGCATCAAAGTGAAACATGTAAAAATCTCACTTTCCATTTTAAATAACCTTAGGGCTGTTGAGTCAGATATTTCCGGGTTGACATGTTTTGCACATGAGTGACAGTGGCATTGAGTATGTATAGTAAATCTTAATGTTCCACTGAATCTCTTCACTCTTTTATGAGCTTCACAGGGTACTCATCCTTAACAAAATGTCAAGTTAAAACATGTCACTTTACCGTAGTTGAAATTACTTACTTGTTTTTAATCAAAGAAGCAACTCTTAATGGGCTGTTTTACTGTAGGCAGTCAGGAAAGGAGCTTTCCAGTTTAGCAGCAAGTAGTTCTTCAGACCCATTATTTGCTGTCAATTCTACTTCTCATTCAGCAATGTAAAAAGAGATGCTTGATTAAAATCTCAGGATGCTGAATCAGGATGCTGGTGCTGCCTATCGTACACCAACTAGAATTAATATTTTTAAGAAAAGTTAAGCTATTTTTAATGCATGTCTTTCAATTCCATTAGGCAGTAGTCCTGTGTTTCCTAGGAACTTTGCTATATTAGTGATCTCTGTCAGCAGCTGAACTAGCCTTGCTGATAATGAAGATAATTTATAGTACAGCACATCTTTGATTTTAGCTTTCTCAGACTCGAGGTGAGGTTGAGTGGTGCCATGTAGTCTATATAATCTTTGTATCCCATGTGGTGAAGTAGAAAGCTTTCTCAAGGCTCTCAGAATCTCAAGATAGACAAATTTAGTGAATTCAGTCCATACTCTTTTTATTCAGTTAATAAACCTCCTCTCAACTATGCTGTATGTATTGTATCTGGATCTTGACAGACTAGTCATTGTCTCAGAGATCACAACAATACTGTTAACTAGATTGCTATGTTCTTTGTTTCTTGAGGATGATTTGCTACCTGTTAATTGGGGAAAAAAGAAAAAGAATAAAGATTGGGGTTTCTTTTAAAAGAAAATGTTAACCGTATTTCTCCTCACCAACAAGTGAAGTTTCTTGTCAGTGAAGTGCTCTGGAGCATTCTGCTGATTCAGGTATGATGAGTGGTCTCATTCAGTTTGATGTTTTTTAGTGTGGAAATATAATTTTGAGGATGACATCTTTTAATTTTGTTCATAGTTCCCTTTTGGAGCTTTTATTATATTTTGAAGGCTTGTCTCAGCACCTAATAGGAATATGTAAAGTCTTCCAGAAATTCTCCTAACTTCAAAGTTGCATGTGTTCCCTCTCTGTACCATGAAAGCACTTAACTAAAGGATGTTTTAAAAGCAAATAGGAAAATGGAGACTTTAAACTCTGTTGTTGTTACTGTACTGAAATATTTACAATCACAGCTCCAAAAAGCTGCATACCTTTGTCCTCACTAAAGAAAAGTACACTGAAAGATCTTTCTTTTTAGGGTAATGCATGCTTATCATCGTATGTTACAGCAAAAATGTTCTCATTCTTTTTTTCTGGTAACTAACAGTGTGCACTGTTTGTTATATTACTGAAATAATATAACTTTACAAGGCCAGGTTCCAATTTGGAGTCATGACTTGCAAATGGTGATTTGACTTGCTTTTTATCTGAGACAAGGACTCTTCCTGAGGCAAGTTCAACTGTACTGTTAATATAACTGTTACAGTTTTTGCGTAAGTTGATTGTTCATTGCTAGATATCTTTAAAAATCATTCACATTACAGGTTATATATGTTGTTTTCTGTTTCATACAAGAAGTTCAGTGAAACCGTATGATTATGTAGAGCTAGAAATCAGTTTGTAGTCACCTATGCATTTGCAATATTAAATTAAATGTTCAAGTACTTATTTGCTTCATTTTTTGTTGGTGTTTTAACTTCATTATTTTGAATATCCTGCTTCTTTAGACTCTTCATCCTAGTTCATTATACAAAGATTTCAGCTGAAACTTCAGTTATTTACATCACTTTCATTTGCTTTTATGTTTATTTTAGTAGTACAATTTGTTTTCTCCCATCAGTCAGCAAACACTTGAGCTCCTTATGGGATTTACATTGGTTTTCAAATAGTTAAACCATTATTAGACTTTCAAATTATATTGTAAAGTGAGCAGAACCATTCTGGATGAAAGAAATTTCCCGTATTCTAAAAATAAACTTGAGTACAATGATTGTCATCACCAAACATGTCACACAAATGTTCTTTTGTATTACACGATCTTTGTCACACGAGGAAGCATGATATGGAAGTGTGTTTTTTTTCTTTACATGAAATTTACACACAAAAATTACAAGTTCATCTAGCCAGCCACACTCTAAATATTTTTGAACTACTTTTGCTGCGTAGAAAATTTCCATTTTAATTAGATTGCTACAGGTTAATACAGGAATGGGAGAGAGGCTAGAAGTTAATTCGTATCCAGCCAAACTCAGCTAATTTCTTATATCTTTATACTGCTGCATCTCCTTCTCCCTTCCCCGTTACTTTTAAATCACCAGATTCCAGGAATATCAAGAACGCATATAAGATTTCATATTTCAAAATATTCAGTCTTCACAGAACTATTTGAACCAGCATTTCTTGGTGTCCTTGTCCCCACCCCCCACCACACAGCTGTCACTAACACAGGAAAAGGACTGGGGGAGGGAAGGAGGGAGCCCTGCTAAAATCGTGTCACGTAGCACTAATTCATCTGCTCTCATTAGAGTGAGCGAGGGACAGCAGTGATGGCCAAGAGCTGCACTCCACACATGACACACGAACAGTTTGGGGAATAGAAAATTGCTTTCTCAGGAAGCCCAGCCAATTAAGGACTTGACCATATTGAATGTCAAGTGTTAATTTAGGTTTTTCTTCATTTTCCCAGTAGTAATGCGGGTCCTGTGATGAGCAAATACATGTCAAGTAAAAGTTGATTGCATGAAGGACCTGGGTATTATATGTCACTGACAAGTCACAAATGTACTCTAGTCTTTTAACCCCTTAGGTGAGTCCGGAAAGGGGGGAGGGGAGTAACAGAGGGGGATTAAATGTACTATAATGATAAGAATAGAAAGCTTATATTAGGGAGAAGTCTGAATGGGACAGACAGGAATAGAAATTGTGCAGGAGGCTAGGATGCAGATTTTCTGCCACTGGTGCACATATGTGGTACTTTTCCTTGTTATAATTAATAAACAGAGCTAAAGGCCCCCTTAGGATTCTCGAGGGTTTCAAACAAGCCTGTGAAGCATGCATGTTATGTCCTACATAAGGTTTCATGTGAAGAGAAGGGAAAGAAATGCATAGTGCCAGAAATGCATAATATTCCTTTAGGTGTGACCTGTTTTGAAAGAAAATGGCTTTGCGTTCTTTATGGAAAAGAAAATATATGTATTTCTGAGACCTTTGTTTGATTAAAAAAAATCGGAAAGACAGGGTTCACGTGTGAAAGCAAGAAATTATGAAGCACTTTACTGTCAAAAACAGATTCATTTTCCACCTTGTGTGTTTCTCCTGGTTAATTTCACAGCCATAGGAACACCCCAGAAGGCCGCCTGCCCTAATCTGATGTTGTACCTGCCTCTCCCAGTGAAGGAAAGGGTGGCAGAAGCGATAGCACTGAAGTCTGTTTAAGTGCAGTAGCATTTACTTTTACTAGATGTGAATATTTACGTATCATCTATAGCATCTAATTTCCATTCATCAGCATATTATTTACATATGAATGTTCTGAAAATAAGAGAGTGTCTGTTTCTATTGCAATGGTATAACTGACCAAAAGATTTCCTACAACAATGTAGCTGCTGTTGTGTAGTACAAAAACAATGGAACAGAAGTGACAATTATGCAAACACCTAGAAAGTTGTCCACACCTTTTTAATTTCACCTAAGATGGTAAAAGCCACTTAAACTTTTCAGGAATTTTTAGAATACATTTTTCTCCATATTTTTTTGTTGTTGTTGTTGTTAGCTTCAAAGTCATACATAGATAACTGTTTGTTTGAAGCTTGTCATTAAGTGCTCTGTCTCTGTGTTAAATATGACTGATCTGATCCTTGTTAGGATGGATTTTCCCTATTGCTCCTTTGGATTTTGCTCCTCTGCATTATGATGAAGGTACGCTGTCACTGTGCATACCATGAAGTGTTCAATAGACGTACATTCAACATTCTTCGTTCTCATGGCGGTAACTTGGCACATAAAATGAACACAAAGTTAACTAGTAAGTGTTAAATTCTGAAACAGACGTGTTTTCCAGACAAAAGAAAAAAAAAATCGTTTTGATTTGTGCTTTCTGGACTAGCATTAGATTTTCTATGTGTACAAAATTGTGTTATCTGTGTCATTAAATGGAACAAGTTTTATGTTAAGTTTCAAGAATCTGACTTTAAGAAAACCAGTAGTACTTTTCTTAATGCAGTTTTATTTCAGGTTTTTGTGAAAACATCCCGTACATACAATCCAAATCAAAATAAACCCAACTTAATTCTCCCTCCCCTGCTTTCTCTTTTGATTTTAGTTAATACTGTCCGTAGATCTCAGCTGGCATTTAAGAATGGCGTTTTAATCGTAGCTGCTTCTCTTCTGCAAGGTGTGCAGAGGGATTTTGCTAAGTTTCCTTAAACTAAATTCTGATGATGGCATCTCAGGTTGCTGATTCAAGATTTTACTCCTCTGCGGTGTCACGTTTGACGGATGGTACCTGATGCAATCAGCCACTGCTAAGGCGAGGCCTTCCTATGACCAAAGGGTCCAATGGAAAAAAAAATAAAATAAAAAAATCCCACTACTCCACAACTCTCCACCCAACAACCAAATAGGGCAGGCTGTTTCTGAATTGCTATTTCCCAGTGCTTTAGCAGAAGATGTCTCCCTTTGCGCATGTTTTTGATAAATTTAAGAAGTCAAATCACTGACACAGATGGATAATCCAAGTGTATAGGGTGAAGAGTTATAAATTAACACATTATTCCCTCTTAATGTGAAATACTTGAGAATGCATTTTCTCAGTCCCTTGACATCTACCCAGTGAGGGCTCGCATTGTACTTTTCAAGTGGCATTGATTTGTTAAAGCGCTGAATTAGCATCTCAGGCCAGCTGCCTGTTCCACTGTTGTGTTGTTGGGTTCATTCTCTCTCTCTCTGCCTTGCTTCCCGCTGCCTTGGCCACACACAGGGCTTCAGCCTGCTTACCCCAGCTTTTCCCTTCTGTTATTTTAGCTAACCAGGTAATACACTCACCAAATGTGCCTTGCCGAGCCCGGAAAATTAACGTATTTCTCGAGTATAAAACTCGTAATATGCACATGTGTATATATGTATGTGCTTGTGTGCATAATGCTTTTGGTTGGACCGGGGTGGAAATAAGCAGGAGGTGGAAGGGGAAAAGGTGATGGGTTACCAGGATGAATGGCTGTGTTTACCAGCTTCATTCTCTAGTGGAGTTACACGTTGTTCTTTTATTTAATATGCGCTGTGATGAGGTCTTCTGCATAGCAGCTAAGTCAAAGGGAGAAGAGGGAAGAAATAGAAGGAATATATGTCAAGTCAGAAAAGCTATGGAAATGCAGTATTAAACTGCACGTTGCAGATCTGGATTTCAGTCTCTGATACTTGGTCTAGTTCATTAATGAATCTCTGTGCAAATCTAAGGAGAGTTTGTGCTTATATGTCTGGATATAAATAAGCTATTTATAAATGTGCTTTTTAAAAATTATTATTCTGGTTGTAATTAGCTGTTTTTAAGACTTCTTCCAAACCCTTCTTTCCTCTCTCAGCCTATCCCTACTGCTGCTATTTTAGTATTCACTTTTAATGTTTTCAGTGCAACTTCATACTTTATATTTCTCATGGTGGTACCTGACAGATTTGTAGCTATGCCCTAATTGACTAAATTACATTAGTAATACGTGTATGGCAGTAATGAAGATTATGTACATGAAATTAACATTACATTTCATTTAAAATGGCTAATAAAATGGTCATATTTTTATCTCTGGTTCTTTGGCATAGATTAACCAGGTTTCTAGAGCTTGTGGAGTTCCTGTAGTGCAAATCAGTGTTGAGAGCTGGAATGACACTCTTTTATACTTGTCTTTTTATATTATTCTACACTACACATTCATTATTCCTGCACTGTTTTGAATATCTTTTCCTTAATATTGTTTGCTGGGAAGGTTTAAGGTAATTTCTTTCACGTGCTAGGCTTCTGCGAATGGAAATTTCAGGAGTGATCAACAGAAATGTTCTTTTTTGTCTTCATAACATGACAAATTCTGTTGAGACACAGTCCATCTGTCTTGAAGATCTTAGTTGCTACTCACCCAATGAGACACTCTAACTGCATAAAAGTATGGGTTATATTCCTTGCCTATTTTCATTTTATCCTTTTGAAGGTTATGCACCTAGTAAACTTCCAAAGCTTATTAGAACTAGAGTATTTGCTGTTTGCAACATTTGTATCAGTTTTCGGATATAAATTCAAAAATATTCCCTGTCTTGAGGTGGTTACTTTATAAACCTAAGCTGAACAAAACAAGACTAAGATAATACCCTGGCTAACTAATCAGCGCTGATTCTTTTGGTAGATAATAGTTTTGGAGTAAGTGTGGCCTCATGGAATTGAGCAGATGAAAAATTTTTTGTCATTTAACAGGCATGTCAGAGGCTAATTGAAACCACCAATGAGATAAAGAGTAGAAACCAAAGTCAGGAGGTCATGTTTTTACAATAGCACATTACCTTGTTCAGAGAGCGTTGCTAGCATTGCCATTGCAACTTTGTGCAGCATGCAAAGGACAAACCAAGTGTGCCCTGCTGTGTTAATGTTACATAAACATGAGACGCCATGCTGAAGTGCATCCGATATGCACTGTACGCAGATGGATATATTTCTATTATTTTAGGCAAAGAGGGGTTCAGAACCATTGGAGACTGGTTTAATCATGCAAGTGATACACTTGGCTGAAAGACTCAGGAGAAATAAATGCTACATAAATGCCCTCAGTGCAGCTAGTGTCATAATTTGTGGTGATTTTGGCAGAACCTTCTAGTCCCTCTGAGCAAAAGGTGAAATAAGAGCGGGGGTCTGCAGAGGTATTGATGGAAGAGACGACTAAATAGATGCAGAAGTACTCTCAATACTGATTCTAATGGTTAAATTCAGTTAAAATCTTGAACACCCGTTCTTCGGTGTCAGGAATGTCTAATGATTAAGGTATAGCGGATTTTACTAATGCTGCTAGAAACACCCGTGCCATCTTGCTGTAGAAAGAAGTAAGACACTTAGCATTTTTAGCAGCCGCGGATTTTAAGCATGCTTATTCATGAGAATGTGAAGCAGTGTCCAGTCTGCGCTTCCATGACTTCACTAGAGTTATTCTGTGCCCTGGCTGAATTGAAGCCTTGGTTGATGATGTACTTAAATCTTTCATTGTCATACACAAATCACCACAGTTTAGTCCCTAGAGATATTGCAATTTAATAGGAATACAATAAGATGCCAAGAAAGTGTGGAGAACAGATTATCAGCATAGCTAATCAGACAAGAAATATGGTCAGAAAGGATTTTTCTTATAATAAAAAATGCAGCTTATAATGAACAACTTTATCCAGTCCTTTTACTGTTTTTTTTTATGAGAGACACATCAGAAGTTGGACTTATTTAGATGCGTTTGACCGGAAGTTCATTTAAATGTGTTCAGCTCAAAGAAGTTGCAAGTACATCTGTGGGTGTAAAATACATAATTAATATCTTCTGCCCAATTTTTAAATTATTTGAATAACGTGTTACATAAATCCTACAGAATAAGACTTTATTTATTTATTTATTTATCTATTTATTTACTTATTTTGCAGAGGCTGGCACCCAAATAGAGAATTGAGTTACAACTTTGGGTAATACAGCAAAATAGAAACTGTGTTGCTAAATGCCTTTCCTGTTTCTAACCACAGAGACTGAATTGTCTCTGTGGAGAATTTAGTATGAGGTATTGCTAGTGTTCTACAATTAAATTCTTCTTCTGTTATTTCATATTTTTCTGCACTGGTGTTTGCCCAAGATGCCAGGAACATTGTGAGCTCCCAGTAAGAGGAACAATTTGTAGATATTAGTTCAAAACTGTGATTGCTCAATAAGAAAAAAAAAAATGAATGACAGGTTATGCTGCCATTCCTTTATTGTTGCTCCCTACGTTTTAGTCACTCCACTCTGCCAACCTCATTTCAGTAGCAGTGATTCTTCTCCTGCATACTGGAATGACTATCCATAATCTTAGATCGTAGTCCAGTTGCACAGCTTTTGTACAGTGACTTGAAGTAGCTGTAAAACTGCTTATGGCTATTTTGTAATTGTCCTATTAAGTACTGACCAAACTACGATAGAGAATTTTCTACACCTTGCTTTGGTGCCGTGCTGGAAGGACAAGGAAAGGAGCCCCAGTGGCCAGGCTGTAAGGAATTTTTCATATCATCTGCCTAGTTTCCTGAATGCATGTTTGCCAACCAAAAAGTAGTTGCTGGAAACAGCAGAGTTCATATAGCGGCCTTTCTTTCTGCATCTGATTTCCTTGCAATATCAAATAAGTTTCTAAGAGTTTATTCTAGAATTATGCTTTTGTATGAAGGTGCACATGTTTCCACTAGTTCTGCCTGGGAAGAAATCTGCATTCAACCCCTTGGGAAGGCTTCTGTGCAGATGGTGGTATGGGAGCCCCAAGAGCTAGCTGCTGGCAAACTAGCAAGCAGTTCATTCCAACTCTTCTGAGGAGGAGGAGCAGAAGGATTGCACTAGCTCAATGTCTCAGCATCCAAGCCCCATGAACTCAGTGGAGGACTGTCGTTTCAGATGCTTCTCCAGAGATCCAGGAACCTGAACAAGCAGCCAGAAAACTTTTAACTGAAGATGTGAATTGACTGACTCGCTCCCTTCTCAAGACTCTGCAGCTGTCTCCTCTGGCGCTAGCCCTTGCACTGAGTCCAAATCCTAAATAGGAAAAGATCTGTATTGTTTTGGAGGAGGAGTCAAACAAGCACCCAGATGTTAATTCTCCTGCAACTTCCACCAGGCTTTTATTGGCACTAAATGTCCATCCATCTTCCACCAAGAAACATATATTATTTACACAGCTCAGAGGTACTACCTTCTTCTTTGTTTCTTTCTTTTTTCTTTTTTTTTTTTTTTTTTCCTCCTCTGGTGTTAAATAGTCCATTGTCTTTCAGACCACTAATTTACACAATTGTTTTGTGCTGAGTGTCCAGTACGCCATGTATTCTCCCTCAAAAATGGTTAACTGAAGTTTTTTATTTCTGCGAAGCTGTTTCCCAACATGTTCTACACAGGCAGAATTCTGATTGACAGGGCTGATTTTCTAATATTCCACTATCTCCTTTCTCCCTTGTCAGCAGATTAAAGGTTAATGGAGCACAGAAATTTCTAGACATTTAGAACCTGCTTGCTACGTTCATCCATTCTGTCATCCAAGGATTGACAGATTAGCCTAAAGAAAACGTAGTTTATAACACGCAAGGCCACTGTTCCTGACCCAGGCTTAAAGAATGCAGTTGAATTTCAGAGTGTTTTCTTTCTCATTGAAAGTGTTCAGGGCTGAGGATTATTTGGAACAGCTTGAACCAAGCCCTCTGTGATACATTTAGGAAGTGGTAAGATGCCTGGTATGCTGGGGAAGTGTGTACACAATGGATACCATTGACGGGTTTTCTACAGAGATGAGCTTGAGAAGGAATCTTTCATCTTTCCCAGATGGACACCTCATCAGCTGTCAGAAGTGGGTAGAAGAGTGAACAACAAAGGATGCTACTTTTCTTCCTATCCAGTATCATGTTAATTTTAACTCCTTGAGAATTATTATGACTTGGGGGGGAAAGGGGAGGAGAAGGACATTGAACCTCATTTATTAGTTTTCTAAGCATTAAATTTTCCCTTTGCAAACTGGTGGCCTCTTGGCAGCTCCTTATATTACTTCATGGTGTCTAGGAGGTCAAGGGGAAACAGGCCACTTCTTAAGATAGTAAAGTCAACTAATTCTGATATTTAAGTTGTCCACTTCTTAAGATAGCAAAGTCAATTAATTCTGATATTGAAGATGTATTGAGTCCATGACAAATGTCCATCTGAAGTGAAGGCAAGAAAATATGACTGGACCTCTAGTGAGTATCACTACTGGTACATGTTCTCAGCTGTGTTCTGTGCTGTGTCTATGTTTCCTATTATTGTTGCAGTGATGATGGCGCTGCTGATAAAAAAGGTGGAATAGAAGTCTTACCTTCAGTAGCACCAGACTTGATGCTCCTTTATTCAGAAGTAAAATGTGTTTTTCAATGTGCAGCCCCAGAAGACCTCTCAATCCATCTTCAGTTTACCAGTATTCTCTCCATCCGTAGTCTGCATGCTCCTTGAAATCTGTGTCTGTGCTGCCTGTGAAACATAATTAAGAGAAGTAGATCATAGGAGAGCAGGATATCCATTTGTTTTCTAAAGAAGACCATTTCAGTTTTCAAAGAAAATGTTTAGGCATCCATAAAACAAAAAAGAAGTCTGAACCAGTACTCTAGATTATTTGGGCATATATTTCAACCCAGTGTGAAAGAGTTTGGTCGGTGGAGTATTCTGTTAAGTAAACAGGTTGCTTCAGAAGTAATGCTTCCTATTTATTTCTGTGGAAACTACAACAGATACAAAGAGCACAGTAACACTGATTGATAGAGGAAATTCTTAGTTACAAAAAGCAGTTTTTCAGTGTAGTCACCACTGCTATCTTTGCATTTTCACCAACCATATACAAAAGCCTGCATGCCGTGCTCGCAACAGTTTGCACCAGCAGTGGTGACCCACTGTCACCATCTGCACTGCTCTTACACACCACCCACACCTCGCTGTGCTCACGTACACTATTTGGTCTCCATAAATACTCAGCAAGTATCAGTGGGTGCTTTATTTTTTTACACGGATGAATTCAATTCCACGTCTTTGCTCCATATGCACTTCAAGTCAGATGCCATTTTGTCAAAGCGCCCCTCTGCTGCCACCTGTCACATAGCAACAACCTGTAACAGAATACTGGCGGGAAGGTTTAACCTCCACCGCCACACCATCAACATCCACCTCTGACATTGTGGGACAGTATAATGAAATAGGAGGCATTGCTTTTGGAGCAGTCCTTGTAAACTTTACTCCAGAGCATTCTGTAAGCATTGGTTGTTTTCCTGCTTTTGAATGGTTGTGATACAATAAGGCAGCCTTTCTACCTGACCAATCTGTTATGATGAACTCTTACAAGATTTTTTTTATGGATGAGTGATTGAGGATTTTTATTTGAATGGAGGAACGGATAGGAAAGGATCAACAGGGCTATATAAGTCCAAACTTACTGTTTACCGCTTATCCTCCTTTTCTGATGTGATAAGGCAGCCCCTCTACTGGCAAGTCTGTGCTATAGTGAGCTGGTAATAGATTATTTTGATGAAAGGAAGATTGGGGATATTTGGTTTACATGGGAGTTGTACAAAGTGGAGTTAAGTAGAAAATTACTATTTACTCCTTATCAGAAGGAAAGAATGAGAAGGAATCCTTTTAAATGAAAGGGAGTAGTATGTATAAGCACGGACAAATCATGTTGAGCACTTCAAAGTGTGAGACTACAAATATTTGAGCCTGGGTGTAGATATATTTGAGGCTGCAAGCAGAGATTCATAAATTCTACAGTTTTTATGTAAATACTGAATAAATTAGTGCTTATTCTGGTAGTAGACTTTTAAAAAAGATATCCATACTTTTACAAGTCCTGTGTTTGGGTCAGTTAGATACTGAATGCTTCTTGAAATTCATGAGTATACCTTTAGAAAGAACAGCTATGGTTTTCTAGTAACAAGGTCATATTTTTCTGAACAGAAAACATTTTCTGGGAACTTTGGATTCTGAGTATATTATCATCCGTAGACTAAGTGTAAAGTATTGTTTGCTTTCAGCAGCAGAATAGATTTGATTGCATATATTATTATTTATTTATTTCCTCATTGTTCCAGACACACTTCTTTACACCACTGTGTGGCATACTAATGGTAAACACAAAGCAAACATGATTCTGCGCAGACACGTATCTTGAAAAATGTTTTGGATTTGTTAGGAAAAACTCATTTTCCTTCCTTATTGCCCAACAAAAGTACAAATTGTAATTGAAATGACAATTGAAGATTATTTGTTCTACCAGAAGGAAATTCTGTGGACACCAAAACATCACTTGCAAAACTTCAGCTCCCCCCAAAATTATCTACATCTTCACATCATGCCATAAACTCAACTGTAACAGGGTGGGGATTTTAAAGTCTGTTTTGTGGGCAGCGTATCCCTTATTTGTCCTTTCTCTGAAGTATGCGATACTAACCACTGTTCACTGTGGCTGCTCAGGCATTTTTAAAATCTCTGTTGCTCTAGAAAACAGAGAATCAAGCTTGAATTTCCTGAAAACGTACACACTAGTCATAGAAACTTGGAGCCCAAGGAACCACTGCTTTCTTCTGCATTCTGGAAACATGATTCTGTATGGAAAAATCACACAGAAGTTATTTTCCATGCCAATGACACAAGGTATTCTTCATCAACAGGTCTATTAATCTGTTGTACATTTTGAAATACAATGCTTGGATTGTTGTTTTATATTGATAGAATATCTTCCTAACGTGTGCTTATATCCCCTGGCCTCCAAGTCATGACATGAAGAGATATGGTTCCAGATGTTAAGACATAAGAACAAGATGCTGTCTAACTAACAGCACGTCTCCAGGGCTTTTGAATGTTGTAAGAACTTTCTCCTCCTCCTCGTTTGTACCCTGCGTCTGTTGCTCACTTGCTCATATTGTACTCACTTTGTAAACTCCTTGGGAAGAGGGACCTACACTCTTCGGTATTTCTTTATAGCAGATATGAAGCCACAATGGCATGTTGATGATACTAACAGCGATAATCTGTTATGAGAGAGTACTAGCCAACAGTCATGAGTTACAGTCAATGTTGTCTTCTGCAGAACTAGGAATGCTTTTATCTCCTGTTTTTGTTTACACGCATCAGTCCTAGCCTGCATAAGGAACAGAGCAAGGACACCAGGAGGGTTGGTATCAGTTCCCTTTTTAACACAAGTGCCAAAATTGTTAAGGGTGTATTTCCAGGTTTTTGAGCATTTCCTTACCTGTTGTTTCAGTGCTCTCTGTCCATTTAAACCAAGATAACTCAGCCGTAGAAGAATTTAAGCGAGAAGTGAAGGGCAAAAAGCAGCACCACTCTTCTCTGTGAAGTTGACTGTGCTGCCTGCTATTCAGGACTTCACAAAGTAGGTAAAGTCAGGTCTCAGAAGTCTGTGCCGATAGCTTCAAAAAGCCACTGGCAGGTAAACACATCTTGTATTCTGTTCTGCTGCACTTTCCTTCTATTTATATTTGCAGAAATCCTGTCATTGCACAGAACTGTTAATGTGGGGCAACTAAGACTCTTTTATGTTTTAGTTCTCCCATCAGCACTCATTGTAAATCAAGGAAATACTTCTGCCTTTTCTTGCCCTTTTCTTTAATTACAGAAAAAAAATAAGATTCCAATAGAATACCAGAGTGTTGGTAGCTTTGGTAACTAGTCCCCTAAGCAAAATGTTCTGTCAGTAATCATAACCTAATTACCACAGGTTTGTTTGCTTGTTTGTTTTATATTGAGTAAGGGGACATAGCTGGAGAAAAGGTCTTGGGGTTTAAACAGAGAACATTAACAGTAAAAACAGCATATATGTTATTATTTTTAAAAGCAGGAATTTTGTTTTTTTTTTATTTTTTAAATTTTTTTTTTAATTTTTAATTCAAAAAAGAAAAAAGAAAAAATAGCTACCCACCCCCCCTGTTTTCTGGCAGATGATCAAGTGCCTGTTGAGACAGAGCAGCAAGTCCGTGAGATGCCGGAGCTGCCTGCTCAATGTTGTGACTCTGCAGAAGTCCTGAGGTGACACATGCACCACATGCCTGTCACAATGCTGAAACAGGCTGGGGGTCATGGCTGAGACCAGGGTGTTGCTGGATGAGGCTGAGGAAGCAGAGGTGGCCCCTCTGTGCTCTGTGTGTGGGTCTGTGTACTCCTTTCCCGTCAGAGCTGGCCCAGTACAGCCAAAAAAGCGGTTCCTTGGCAGGGCTTAATGGCAGGATGATGTAGTCTGTTGTGACTAGTGCATTCCTTTCAGGTTAAACTAGGGAAATGGCATTGTGTTAAAATTCCAAGTCGCATGAATGTTTTATTGCCACAAGTGCATTCAGGCCTCGAGGGGAGCGTGTGTGGTGGGGCGAGGGGGAGGAGGGTGGCCCAGCGACTTGGGAACTATCAGAGGAGCACTTCCCTTGGAAAATTTTACCCAGCAGCGTGAAGCTGATGGGCTGCGATAGCTACTTAGGCGGGTTTCGCTTTTCTTAAGCTGCTGCTGTTTAAAATCTTGCCGTCCAGACAATTAGCAGCTGAAGAAAATATGACAAGACACACGCAAAAAGGTTGGGAGATAGAGGGGAAGGAATGCACCAGGAGGGAGCTGGGCGGCCTGCTTGTGTAAACTGCCAGGCCTCTCCCCCGGCCCCCTCCCTCCCGCTGCCTGCTCCCGGCGCGGCGGGGTTTTTTTCCTGTCTGCTGAAGGCCAGGAGTGATCTGTTAACTGTACACCACTGACTGGGAGGCCAAAGCAGCTCATGGTACTGTATGTTACCGCTACTACTCCCTCATTCCTCTTTACATTTTTTAAACATCTCTTTGTGTTAGCGGCTTGATGTGACTCAGAAGGGTTTAATTTTAGACCGCTGAAGGACAAAGTCGCAGAACATGGCAGAATTTGCGAGATTTTGTTTTATGTTTTTTAAGGGAATAAATGTACCCGTCCAGTGTGCGTTAGTTGTAAGTAGTGAATTCTAGCCAAATCTAAATGGAGTTTTTTAACAGAGCGAGAATGTGGGGTTTGGAGTGTCAGCCTTCTAGATACAGTTGTGGAGTCGTTCTGGAATTTTTCAGGTTCTCTGTGTTTTTGTGCGGTCTCGGGCTCTTCAAGTCATGTGTCATGTGTGAATTTTAAGTGAACTATATAAATGATTGCACCTCACCAATTTGTACTAGAATTATTTGCATGTGCATGTTGCTGGTGATCAATGAAAAACCAGTCTGCGTGGATACATGCAAGGATGTCTATCTGGAACTTCACTGACCTGTGTGGTTAGTCAGGCTCTCTGGAATCAGGTAGTCTTTACAGGATGTAAGCACCTGTGTTTGGATACGCTTGTTGTGGAACCTGAGTGCATGTGCCTGCACAGGCCAGCCTTCCTCTCCTCACACATGTGCACTCATGAAGTCACCACCACCACAGCAGCAGCAGCAGCGATATAAGTCAAGGCTGACCCCGCTCAGAATCCCTGTGTGTTATATCTTCATGCAGACATCCAGCTCTGGGTGCAAGCATGGTTCTACGTGCATATAAGCACAGGTGTGTGTGTTTGCAGAAGATACGGCACAAAAGGAGCAATATGTGACAGATTTTTGTTTTTGCAAGTGAGAAATGATCACACAGATCACAGAGAAGATTTAGCGCCTTCTAAAAAATCCCTTTGCAATAATACCGTCACTTTGACAATTATCTGTAAACTTAAGTTTAGTGTTGCTCATGTTATTAGCAGTCTTAGAGCCAGATGGCTTGTTTTTCTGCAAGGGTTCATTTGGCCCTGTTTTATATATCCGATTTCTGAAGTTGATGTGATATCAAGCACTGTATGCAAGGGTTTGATCTGCAGGAGTTAATAAAAACTAATGATGCTTAATGCTACCAGATTAGCACAGAAAGTAGAGAAAGTAAGCCTAGTGTATTTTAAACAAAATTTCATAAGGGTTAGGAGAATAAGTACGAAAAGAACAGCATCTTCCATCTTAAGTATGTACGCACATTTTTTTTTAACTTATAAGTACTTCTAGTTTGTTCTGAATTCTGCAGCTACAAATTGATGTACTATACCAAGCAAAGTGAAATACTTAATTTGCTTGAAATCCTTTGCATTATAAAGCAGGTGCATGCTTGATAATTTCTCATTTGTCCATATATCTACCAAGAAATCTAGTTGCATATGACATTTCTCCTTTAAGGAATGTAACATCACAAAAGCAAAAGAAATCTTCAAAGAACCTATAATAATATTAAGTCCTGTGGTATCTATTGCATTAGAAGTGTTAGGACAACTATGTTTGGCTGTGTGCTTTCTTTCTCTTTGCATAAAAGGAGATAATTTTATCAGATACACAAGATGTTAATCTGATTAGTTTCCTTTTACAGTGGTTTGATTGCAGTATTTTTAAACAGTTAAATTGCTAAGACTTGTGGAGGGTCATAAACTCAAAAGCAGTCAACCATAAAGGGAAAAAAAAAAAAAAAAGATTTATAAAATAACCATTACTTAAAACTTCAGAAACCCTCAGTAGCACTTCTTAGAAATTCTATACAATGTCCATTTTTTGTTGGCTATTTTGAGCTGAGTGCATACTGTTTATGTATCAAAAAGCTATCAAAGATAAGTGGCCATAGTACACATTCCTGAACTGTATATATTTATGTATGCAACTATTTGTAAATGCTGAAAATAATTTACCAGGGCAAGGACAGTAAATTATAACCCTTTCCTAAAAATTAGGATAAAGAAAACTTCTGAAAAATCCTGTCATTCAGAGAAGAGGTAACTTGACTGAATATCTTAATTTACATTGCTAGCTATGAGTCTGACTTCCAAGTAGAACAAAATTCATTAATAGAAAAAGAAAGAAACACAAAAGATTTGATTCATCTGTATGTTTAGCAATGTCCAAGTACCTCTCAAATCAGAAATAATACATTCCAAAGTGATTGTTCTCAGGGTGCAAAATGGTAGAGAACTATTTTGGTTTTTACTATTATGTTGAGAAGAGAAAAAATTGCACTGGGAATGGCTGGGAATTTGAGACATTGCCAGGAGTTAATTACTACATGTATTTTGGATTTCACAAAATAGTTAGGCTGGTGTAGAGATGATGAGATTTAAAATAAAACTTTTAGGTTTTTTTTGTTTGTTTGATCGTTTGTTTTACTTTTTGACACTTTGAAATATGGTGACTTTGGGCTTTTATACAGTTTGATTTGCAAATGTAGAGTAGAAACTAGGACTGTGTTTTACTGTAATGCTTCTAATAGTTGATTTTATAGAAAGGAAGAAACAAGTTATTTTGAGGTATAAATTAATACACAAACACACATGCATATGTATCTATATACCCTTGTGGATACTACACTCATGTATCTACTCACTGAATTATACCAGTACAAGCTCAAATGTAGACTTACTTAAACCAGTTTCAATTCTGCTATAACTAGATTAAACGAAAACAGCAATTTGCTGAACAGTGGCTCAGAAATATGATCATTTTCTTGTTAAGTCCACTGGGCTATGGTCTTTGACTACTTCCACTTACCACTACCACTGTGAGGTAGAAATTTGTGAGCAAGAAAGTATTTCACAAAACTTTAAATCATCCACATTTAATTTCAGGTTCACAGCGAGAAATATATATATACATAAATTTTAGGCATCACTATCAGGCTGATATGCAACAATTTTTTAACTGTTATAATTTAATTATGTACCTGAACTCAAAACTAAGGATCTGAACACAGTTAGAACTTGTTCGTCTACATTAGCTTCTGGACTACTAGAAACGTATCCATTTTTTGCTGGATCCATATATTTTGCTGTACCTTTCCAAATAAAGACAGATCTTTAAAGGTGATGATGACCTATCTTCTGTAGAAGGTTGCAATGATAAGAAACCTTAAATAGTCATTTTGACAATTCTTACCTGATAGATCTTGAAATACATTTCAAGGGTGAATTTAGGCCCATATTGTGTTTCTGGTGTGCATACTACACCGAGAGAAAGTTGTCATAAGAGATGGTCTTGAAGATACAGAGCTCTTTACAGTTGTGCGGTTCTTCATGCAGGCCTTTATGTGTGGTCTTTATACACTGTCTCACATCAGTATTTCAGAATTTCAAAAAAATTTAATGACTTCTCATCACTTTTACATCTATATTTTTTTTTTATGCTTCCAGCTATGTCTAAGTTGTGGGTCTTTTTTTCTGTTTTTCTTTGTGGGGTTTTCAGTATATTCTTTTACGCTTTGGTGAAAATCTTCCAAGTTGTTCTAGAGTTAAAAAAAACAAAACAAAACTGCAGTGTTTTATTTTGCAGGTAGCTGGAAAACAAACAAAAAAAGATAGCTTTGAACCTTGTTATGTAAATAATTCTTGGTAAGAAGTTCTTTCAAGGCTAAATTTGAAAAAAATTATTTAGGTATTTGGGCTACGAATAAGTAAAGTAATTATGCATAGGGTGATATTTCATGTGCTTAGAATTAAGCCCTTGGCTTAAATTTGAAGTCCATGTTAGGAGAGACTGGAAAATGAGAAACAGAAACAACAAAGTATGCAAGTATCTACAAGAAAACTTAGATGGCAAGGTGCATAAATTATTTGATGGGATGCTTTGTGTTGATTTATTTTGGTTTTCTTGTTGACTTTATGGCAATACTGATAGTTTGTTAGCTTTATCACTTGAGAGAACTGAGGAAACTGACTCCAACCCAGCGAAAATCAGTGGCAAAACCAAACCATGAAATAAAATGTAAACTGAAGCAAGCGCATATGCCTTAATTTCTTTTCACTCTTTCTGTTCTTTGCATTTTTAGGGGAAAAAAAACCATATTTCCAAGGGTAAGATATTTTCAGTCTTGTGAAAAAAAAATTCCTGTCATAGTTAGACAGAATTGTCTTTCATTGTCATGTAGTGTTGTTTCCAAAATTGCCTCAAAGTAGACTCTTTGTAAGTGTATTTTAAAGTTTACTTATTTTTGGTTTTCTTGTTTCTTTATGTAAGTACATAACTTCATCCTAAGCAAGAATTTTGAGAACTACATAGGGTAGGATAATTTGGACCAATAAGCAGAGTTAGTTAATAACTTTTCATCTGATCAGCGTGCTTTCACCAGATTGCTCCACTACCTTGTTAGACTCAGGTATGAAGTAGAAGGCAGAAGCATCCCTGCATCTCCTGGGTGTGGACTAAGCCTGAACTTGACTACTGCCGCTGAATAAGTATTGATATCACTTGCAGGCGTTACTTTTTTACCTGCGCACACATCTCTCTTCTCCACCTGATTTTATTAACAGACCTGCAAAAACAAGTTTAAAACAAATAAACAAGGTTCTTCAGGGAGTAGTCTTTAACAAAGAGAGAGAAGCAGACAAACAGGTTGGTCTTCACTTGGAAGCAAAGAACAATAGAACATTAGGAAAGAAATCCATCCAGTTCATGTCTTGGTGTTGCATGTATGATGTATTTTCACAGTGAAAGTGCTGCATAAACACTGTCACTTGAACTGTGTTATCTGTGCTGGGATGAGCAGGACGAGGAGAATAAAACGTGCTAGCAGTGGTGCTGATCCACAGAGTAATGTATATTCCTCTCTTTACATGTATAGCATCATCTACCAGACTAAATACCACGTTAAAAGAATCAGTGCATTAATACTGAGTTTATCTGTTTATCTACTCTTCCTCTCTACTGTCAAATAACTGGTGCTTACCAGAGACTGAGAGGGACTCAGCTAAGTGATGTAGACATGAAAGCAATCACATAGTAGTATTAAAAGGGAAAAATGCTAGCCTTTTTCTGGCCAAGATGCTTTTCCTCAGAAGCTCTTCTTCAAACCTCATAGTTAAAATTTGAATTCACAGGGCTTATTTGTAGACCTCAGAATGAGAGGAAGATAGGAAAGGAAAAAATATCAAATATTACATATAATTTGAAGATTCTTTATGATCCCCTCCCCCAGAAAATGAGAGATACTGGATGTGCTGTTGGGGAAATTTTCTGCCTTTCTGCTCCATACAGCAATATAATACTTCATCAGTCTTTTGCTAGAAGTCTAATTAATTTTTGACCAAGAACATGATGAAGATTTTAGATATAAACTAATTGCAAAGCAAAAGTAAAATATTTCTCTTCTGAGGCTTTGAAAAATTTGTATAACAGAGAGGGGAGAGCTTTTAAATTTATGACTATACTCAGTGACAGGGGTGTGTGTTGGCAGTGTTCTTATTTCACATGAAGCAAATCATCTCTTTTCCTCCTCCATTCTCCACAACCAAATTCATGCCTCACCTACAAAGAAAACCACCTTGGTTCATTGATCTCATTCCAAAGACAGTATTATTATGTTCTGCCCTGAACAACTTGTTAATTTAGTATTACTGATGCATTGCCCATTTCTTGGAAAGCTGTACTAGAAAGGAAACTAGATTATCATGCATTGAATTTTCTTATAAAATATACTTAATTATTTTTTGTGTGTGTGTGTGTGAGAAAACACATCTTTGGCATTTTATTTGAGAAAAACCATGAAGAATAATTCAAAATGTGAAACTTTGTAAATATGAGCATCAGCAATATATTTCTGAAAGCAGTATCACATTTTTCTCCATGTTTTGTTTCTTGGGATTTTTATTTTTTTCCAGGCTTTGTCTGCCGCTGCAATTTTCATTCATTAACGAAAACATTGTACACTGTATTAAAAATCTATCTTTCATGATCATAAGTGTATGGATATGCCAAGTGCCATTATACTTAGATGGCATTTCTGCTAAAGTCTTTAAGCCCCACAGTTGCTGAGTTCTTTGATCTGCACAGGTGCCTTATCTTGCAATAGTATCTTTAATGTCTAAAGAATGTGCTGCAAGCTTTAATTTCTGTTTCAGAAATCCTCTTTTTGGATCTTTCTGTGCTAGCTACTTGAGCGTGGGGACCATCTGCTGATTCGTCTTTGCACTTGCTCAGCTTTTCAGAAAACATTCCTTTCTGCCATTGCACTGAGTCCAACAAGCCACAGCAGAAGCTTCCAATAAGAAAAGGACATCAGCTCATACTCTGGCTTGCTTTAGGTAAAGCATAGAAATTGTTAGATGAAAATTACAGGAATTGCTTGCATGGACAGGAAAAATTGTTGAAATGAAGATGATCCTCCACTCTTTTCCTGAACTTTTGGTTAAGCGTCAGCATCCAAACTCTTGTCATCACCTGTGGAACTTCAGAACATACTGTTACTTCCCTAGCAGTCTCAGGAGTGCTTTCCAGCAACTGTCAATCCCCTCTGGAAATACAGAGAAATTTCCACAATGACAGTGACATTCCCAAAGTGGTGCCTTCTTGTCCCAGTACTCTTCCTGTTGCAGATTTTCCCTGTAACTTCCTCAAATTCTGTTAATCTTTCCTTGATGATCACTGGCAGTGGCCTCGGAAGATTCTGAGTCTTGTTTTTGTTTAGAAGAGGGATGTAGCTCAAGGCATTTTCCATTACAGGCTTCAGCCATTGAAGTCATATCTCTCCCTTTGGCCAGTCTTTTCAACTCCTGGTCAGAAGAGCATCACTCCTAATTTCTTCCATGGGCAGGCCCCTGCTGCCCCTGAGCGGACTTGGTATAGGAATACTGAATTTGCCTTATCCATGTCTGTCTGAGGAAGGGAAGAGAGAACAACGGAGCAGATTTTTTTTTCCCTGTAGCTCAGGATATTACCTTGAAAACTTGACATAAAAGGCTGTGCCCCCTACCTACCTCCCCCTTATTTCCTGGGTGGGTGGCGGGAGATAAAGGTCAGGAGGGATAAATGGGAAAAAGCCTTTATATGCTTGTTGTTCTATCTTTTGTTTCTGCTGATGGTACACAAAGCAAGTTGTAAATAGCTCTTTCACACAGAGTTGTTATTCCTTTGAGAGAGATACAGCACAGTAGCTGTGCTTTCAGAGCTGCTGTGCCCCAGGGATTGGAGAGGGACACTTTAAAGACCCTTTTCGTACATTTCTGCATCTTTGACAGAAATAAATCCAGCTTTCTATCAGACGAATGTCATCCAGTCATTAAAACTTGAACGTTATTATCAAAATTTTAGTAGCAATCAGTACAGTGTAATCTCAAACTACAAATTTGTATGATATACAGAGTTCAAAGTGTTTGAATCCTTATATGCTGCCTGCCTTTTACACCATAACACTTGAATAAGGAGAGCCAAAGAAGAACAAGTAAGGTACGAAGGTACAAACTGCATTTTAAATACATTATTTTACAATGGAGTAATAAGTGTTTTTATTCAATTTGTTCTTCAGTCAAACCTGGTTCACAAACCTGTATAATATTAGAATTCATAAAGTGAAAGACACTAAATGCTTGTCTAATCATGCTTGTTCCCAACCTGGTTTTAATATTTTTACCATTTGGGAATTATAGATGACAAAACAGATTGCAGTGTAGATTCCTATATTAAACTTATCTGAGAAAACTTTTTAAATCCTTGAAGATAAACATTCTTTGACGTGTTTTCCTTTGACTTCAGGGAGCCCCTTGGGGAACATGTTCCCATTTGCTCACATTAAGATTATCTGTTTCTACTTTCTCACCATTCCTAGTGCTTGAAATATAATGTTGATTGTATTGACAGCTTTCGTGGTTTAAAATCAGCGAAGGCCTCTACTTCTAATACTGCTGTAAAACTTGCTGGAGTTCTGCAGATATCAAGGGCCATTTTGGAAAATTCAGATCCAGTCAGAGCCTTACATAATGAATTGCTACATGTAATAACTAGGAGTGGAGGGAATTCAGTGAGTCCAGAGAGCCAAGATGTCAAGTAGATCCAGAAATTACTTTGTGCTGTGTTGTTTTGTACAATTACAGTGATGATCATGAGTGGAATGCAAGATGGAGCAGTGGGATGAAGTCTTTCGTTTCTGGTGCTCTGTGAAGCACTTGGTGGTGGTCTGTGGAGAGCTGACTGCTCATGTGGTGCTGGCTTTCTTTGCTCTCTGACACTGAATTGAATAAACATTTTCCTATTGCTGCTTTTCATATATATAGTCCCAGTGGGACATTAAGTAATTGCAGATGAGGGGGCAGGTGCTCCACATGACCATGAGTGGAAGGAGAAGTGGTCCAAACAGCATACTGTTTCTTAAGATGTCCTCCATGCTCCAAAGCATCATCCTTGAACCAGAGGATAAAGATAAGCTGGAATGCAGACCAGTTTCCATAGGGTACTTAAGGAAGAGCAGGAAGATGTAGTAATGGAAAATGAGAAGTCACAGAGGCTAAGCTGGTTACACTGAAGAGGAAAGTAAAAGGTGAGTGATGAAAAAGGATAATTTAGTGGCTTGAAAAAGTGTAGTAGAGAAAGTTCTATGTACGAGGAAGTTCACAAGTAGAAAGAGAAGGACAGATAAGAGGAGTGAGGATTGAGACCATGTCATTCGGTAGCTTGCAAGGT
Source organism: Pavo muticus (assembly GCA_016647715.1). Taxonomy (NCBI): domain Eukaryota; kingdom Metazoa; phylum Chordata; class Aves; order Galliformes; family Phasianidae; genus Pavo; species Pavo muticus. The sequence continues at coordinate 621,575 of JACDJE010000267.1, forward strand.
ATTAAAACATGCTGTCAAAATGAATCACTGGAATTCAATAGAAATTCCAGTGTGAATGTGTTTTGTTAAGACTTCGTGGAGCCTTTCTGCCTCCATGAAGAATTCTGGAAACTAGAATGGCTATTTTGAATCAGATTCCAGTTGAAACTGGGAACTGAGGATGATGATACAATATTACTCTGCTTCCTGGAGAGAAAGGCTGCTCTTGGCTGTGCTATTGTGGCCTGGTGTAGTTTAGATAGCACTGAGATAGACATTGTCTGTAGAAGTGTGCATTTCAGTAACTAGGATAACCTGAGCTTTAAGACACAGGATAAAACCATAATTTTCTTCGATCAGAGATCGAAGTGACCATGGGATGCCAAAGTATACGAGCTGGTGATTATACTGAAAACCACAATGGTCTTCTTATGAAGAGAATGTAACTTGTGACTCTGAGGTTGCGGTAGCTGGTTACGTAAGAAAAATAGCAACCTCGTATAAAAATCTGTAGCTCATTTAGGGAAAAAGTCTGACTTCATTTTTTACAGTTGATTGTAGACCTAATAGTTTTTTTCTGAAATCTTGAAAAAGATACAATTTTTATATTCTGTAAGAAAAATTTAAGTCCTGTGAATGCTTAATTTTACACACGAGATTTTGCCTTTGCAATAGTTTTCTGTAAAGTGAATACTTGTGTTAGATGAAAGAGGTTGGTTGTGGTTGCCACGTATTACTTCATGGTGACGCCATGTGATATTTCAAGCACTGTGATTCTCCATTCTTCATCCTTTGTATGCGTTCTTGCGTTTTCAGTGCTGGCTGCTGAAAATGAAAGGAGTTTCTCGTGAAGGAGTGGTTCTCCATTGGCTTAAATGAGATTTTTTTTTTAGAACTTTGGAATGTTGGAGAGCACAGATGCTTGAACACTAGCAGGTTTGTGACATACAACCATCAGTCCATCACCAAGAGAACTACTTGTAGTGCTAGACTATTGCAACTGTGTATCAGGTACTTAGTCCATCTGAACTTCAGAGTTCAATATAAGCTAATAGTTTACATATGGAAAGCATAAACATTCAGGTAGGACCTAGTGCTGTGTTTTGGTGTTCTTATCAAATTCCTTTTCTACTTTCATTTGGATGTGATAGCCTAGGAATGGAATGCCTTTATGCCCTTCATCCATTGCCGTCTTTGTGTAGTCCAGTGTCACAGTCTCTGCCATGAAGTATCTCCTAATCTCTTTGAGACGTTATCTTTTTGCTGGTGTCTTCCTAAAGGCGCCCTTTTTCCGGGCCTACAAAAAATAGCGCTGTATAGCTGTACAGAAGGAAGTTGTCTGAAGAAATTTTCCCTTCAGTTTCACAGTGTAAATTGTCTTTTGATATTTGGCTTCCACGCTTTTATGTTCCTTGAACCAGAACTGACACCTTAGGTGTCTTACACAGTTGATATTTGAAAAACAATGGCATTGAGGAAAAAGGGTTTCTTGCTCTCAGGACATTTTATTTTTTATTTTTATTTTTATTTTTGTTTTCTAAGTCAAAACGTCTCAACAAAAGACTGTTCCCACTTTGTTTTCCAGAGTAAGGACTTCCCGATGCATCTGTCATATTGCAATATCCTCTCTCCAGGTGGGATTAAAATAGTTTTCAGACCACTCCATTTTTCTCTAGTGACTTCTGCTCTGTAATCCTTCTGGTGAGGATGGAAGATTGTTATTCCTTCCTCACAGATTTGATTTTAAATCTCTTGAATACCCTAAACATCCTGTTTCAACAGTTTTGAGAATGCCTCAATGTAAATATTATCCTGCAATGGCATTTTTACATTTGAAATTATTTGAATTCGTGCAAAAAAAAAAAAAAAAAAAAAAAAAGTATGTATGTATATTAGCAGCCAGTGACAGAAACATTTGGTTGTAGGAGAAGTTTTTAAACTGCATTAATGGTGACATTAAAAGCGTGTTTGATTTAAGGGCAGTAGTATACCTAGCACTGTATGAACAAACAATACTAGATGGCCCCCTCCTGTATCTACTCATAATGTAAACAGATGTTTGGAGTGATCCAGATGTGAAGCACTCATGGTGGCCCTAGGATGATTGTCTCTCTGAGCATTGAAATTGTGCATTTAATTTTAGGACAGAGACAACTTTCCCTAGGTGGCTTGAGGTTTTTTTGCTTCACAGAAGAAATTAGTTGCTTTAAAGAAAGTGGAATGCAGTGAGAGCAGCTGCCCAGGTGTAAAAAAGGACGTGAAAGAAAGTCTGAAGACAAGGGAGAAGGAAGGCTATGGGCTTCAGGGAGCAGAATGAAAGGAATATGATGGGGAACAGAAATGTAGCCAGGAGCAGAGTTGTTCAGAGCCTTGAAGTTTGGGATGAAGAGCCTGGACTTGAATCAGCTTCCTTTACCTTCCACATCAAAGAGGAGAGTGACATGATTCAGGCAATAGGTGAGAAATCCCTTATACTACAAGTTTCATGCTACATTAATAGGAAACCTACTTGCAAAGCTGGAGCATTTAAGAGGGAAAAAGCAGTGTGAACAAAACGCTCTATAGATAAGAAATATTAATTTGACGTTCAAGTAGCATTTTAGTTAGCAGCTGTCCTTTGGTTGGCACTGCTTTTATGGTAAAAACGTACCTGCACGGGAATCTTTATCCAGAGTGTACAGTGAAGAAACAGGGCCACATGGCATTGATTTTGTAAGGTGAAAAAGCATGCAACACAACTGCTTTGTGACTATAACTTGCATCCTTTGTAGTTTTATGCTCAGAATTGGGAAAGCTCAACCGTGAAAGAAAGGAGATGGTCTTCATTTTTGTTTTAGCAGCAAGGAGCTCTTTGTCACTTCTTTTTAAATTGCTATTTTAGTTAGATGCAACTTGAATAATGCAAGGTGTTTCAGTTTGTCTGTGTAATAATGTGTCTTGTAATGGAGAGATCCAAATCAGCTTGCGTGCCAAAAGCAGTCCAGCTGCAGGTTCGCAAACCTCTGTGTGGGCTGTTTTTCTCGAGAGAAAAGTATGTTACCTCCACTGGAAGGCAGAACTCACTGCTTCAGAATTGTTCAAGATTGTTTTCATTGTCCAACTTCATTTCCATCTAACTTTATTGTCAACACATGGCAACCTACAGGGTTGAAAACTCCAATAAGAGATGACTCAAGATGGTAGTAAGGGAGGTATGGATTTCAGAAGCACAAAGCTGGAATTTTGTTAGAATCTATATGCTGCAGTGTTAATAGTTGAGATTTGCAGAGTGCATGTGAAAGACTCTCTCAAGCAGAATTTGAGCTCATGATGCTGGTGGGGTTAGAAGAGAGAGCAGAAGGCAGGAACTCCTTTTTTTCTCTGCATGTGTGTTGATTTTGCCCAGTGAACTTCGTAAACTGGGTCTGCAGCTGCTGAGAACTGCCTCTGTTTTGATGCAAAAAAAAATCCAAATCAAAACAACCACCAAGATTCTTCTTGCATTGAAGGAAATAAGACTGGTTCCTTTGATACAGAAAATGACACCTTTTGAAGGCTATCTTGGTTTTGTACAACCCTTTCTTTCCTCTTTCTATTTGACATTTTTGTCAAGTAAACGAACAAACAAGGTAAAAAGCCACAGTAACTTCAGTCACACATTTAGTCAACTGAAATCTGTATAATTTGAGTGGCTTGGAACTGATGGGCAGCTAAGTTCCACCATGCCTCCTCAGAAAGACAAGGAGAAAATACAATGAAAAAAGGAAGATTTCATGGTTTAAGGTAAGGAGCAGTTTAATTAAAGGAAAAGAAAAAAAAAAAAAGCAGAGGCCACATGGAAGCAAAAGAAGGCAATTATTCACTACTTCCCATCAGTAAGCGATATTCACTACATCTTAGGAAGCAGGGCCTCAGTATATGTAGCAGATGCTCAGAAGACTCATAGAATCATTAGGGTTGGAGAAGACCACTAAGATCTTCTAGTCCAACCATCAAGCCATCACAACCATGCCCGCTAACCCTTGTCCCTCAGTGCCACATTTACCCGTCCAGCTCCAGTGACGGTGACTCCACCACCTCCCTGGGCAGCCTGTTCCAATACCTCACCAGTCTAAGAAGAAATTTTTCCTAACATCCAACCTGAATGTCTTCTGGAGCAACTTAAGGTTATTACATACTCTTGCTTATTTTTGCACTGAGCTACCTTAAACTGCAAAGCCCGGATTCACTCCACCCTTGAAACCAACACTTTCATAACGTGAATCCCACCCCGTCTCCTTTTTCCCTGTAGCTTTTATTGCTGAACACAACATCACATGGCATGGAATATCATAGAGTCATAGAAACATAGAATGGCTTGGGTTGGAAAGGATCTCAAAGCCCACACAGCTCTTACCCCCTGTCATGGGCAGGGAGCTGCCACCCACCAAATCAGGCTGCCTATGGCCCCTTCCAGCCTTGTCTTGAATGTCTTCAGGGATGGGGCATCCACAGCTTCCCTGGGCAGCCTGTTTTACTGTCTCACCACCCTCTGAGTAAAGAATTTCCCCCTAACATCTAACCTAAATCTCCCCTCTTGTAATTTAAACCCATTCTTCCTTGTCCTATCACTATCTTCCCATGTAAAAAATTGGTCTCCCTACTGTTTATAAGCTCCATTTAAGAACTGGAAGGCTACAATGAGGTCTCCTCCAGGCTGAACAAGCCCACTTCTGTCAGCTTTTCTGAGAGGTGCTCAGCTCTCTGATCAGGCTTAGCTCAGCTGACCTTTCTGTGTCCCCTCCCCAGCTCTTGCTCACCCCCATTCTGCTGTTTTTTTGGGGGAGGCTTAGTGAGCCAGCCATGATCCTGTGCCAGCTCTGCTCAACAACAGCTGAAACATTGGTGGGATATCAATGCTGCTACAGCTACAGGTGCCGAGCACAGCACTGTATGGGCTGCTGTGGGGAAAGAGAGCTCCACCCCAGCCAGATGCATTGCAGCACTCCAGGTCTGGTTGTTTCCTTGGACACCAAGGAGAAGATGCCACACTGACCAATGCATTGGCATTCCTCACGTGTTACACAGAGAGCAGTGAGTGATGCGAGGTGTTAGTGCGGAAGTAGTATGTTGATATGTGGGCATATTATGTTTTATTAATTTATAAAAACAAGTATGATCCTGAAGTGCAAGCAGATTGGCAAGCCTGCAATATTCATTAATGTTCACTTCTAAGTTAAGTAGTTATATTGCCATCTACATCTGGACAAGCATTGTTTTTCTAATGTTTAGACAGTGTCTTGAAGATGGAAAGCTTTTTTTAAGTGTTGCCAGTGTTGCTCATTTCCTACAGTTATGAGTGACTTTAAGGAAAACCACTTGCAGGCAGATAGCAGCTGAAAACATGTATTTCTTTTGTAAACCCGTATACAACTGATGGAGAAGTTGTCAGTGTGGTATATTCTTTCTAATTCATTTCCTTTTGCTTTGAATTTCTCAGATTTCAGTTTCTCTGATAGGAGATTCTCCCTTAGCTTATAAANAAATAAATAAATAAATAAATAAGAATGTTCTGAGTGCCATTTCGGTGGCACATCTTTCCAGATCTTTGTGTTTACAGTCTGTGTGCCTGGTTACACCCTCTCAATCAATGTTCTGCTGCCGAGTGTGTTGGTTTTCTTTTGGGTAACTGCTTTGAAGCAGGCTTGCTTCTGTGGCACCAACAGGTAGCACAGAACCTCTGCAATTCACTTACAAATATTATTTTTATGAACTGAGCAATTAGTGTCTAATGTGGAAGGCATTCCTAGACTTATCCTTGAATTACGCTCAATTTATTCTAGTTTAGAATGAATTGACATAGTAGAACTCCATATACAAGGTGAAATGGCACATTTAGATGTATTCTGTGCTGAGAAATAAAAAACGTCTGTCTTACTGTTAATTAATAAAAAAAGCGAGTGGAAAATTTAAGTGTTTCATTTTGAAGAGGCTGTTGCATCTGCCTCTGGATTTTCTTAAATGAAGCAATTTTTTATTAGTGACCTTTCTCTTAGCACTATCCTTACTAACTGTTAAGTATATGTATGTGTTATTACTGTGGTTTATGAATCAGGTGGTGACATTTTTCTGACAAATTATCTGTGAAAAATGTGTTTGCTTTTTTTACAATTACAATAAGAGTACAAATACATCATATCTGGATTTTTTTTTAAAGAACTTATGCATGACAGTGATACTAAACAAACATTTTTCACAATCACTGCTGAATTACACAGATAGATCTCAGTTAGATTTGATCTGTTTTCTAGAAATCAGTCAAGTCGGATATTTTTCTGCCTTTATCAAAACAGAAATATATCACTTGAGCCTGAGATGCATCATGGAAAACCAGAACTGCATGGACAGGAAAGAAGTGTCATTGGCAAAGTGTTTTGCATTATCTGAGGTTTTTCATTTTTGGTTATATCTGTGATATAAATTATAATACGAGTAATCGGATAGATATCACTATTAGATGTCACTGGTAAGAGTTGCGAGAAAATATATTAAACATAGCAATTTTCTGTAAAATAGAGAGGCTTAAGAAGGAACAATTTATACTTATTTTCATCTACTCCATTCTTTGTCCACAGCAGTTACTTTCATTGCCTTGTATCTACCTTTGTCCCTCTTTTCAGTTTTCCATGCATTTTCATAGTTAAATAGATGTAGATCATTAAATGGTGTGCTACTCAAGGTACTTAGATACACCTTCTCATATATGTACGTATGCTTTGCTGTCTAGAAAGGAGATTTCAGGGGGCCAGGAAGGGTGTGTACCATGAACAGCTGTCTTTAGTAATGCCTGCCACTCTGCCACACAGCGAGGTGATAACTTCCCTCGCTCTGAGTCCCTCAGGGACTTGCAGGTTGCCCTCAGGAAAGGGAAGGACACATCTAAGCTGAGAAGAAAATATTTTCTGTTTTTGCAAGAAGTGGTAGCAATCAGTGCTGGAGACTAAATATCCCAGGATGTGCCTTACTGCTAGGGCATGCTTTTGGGATCATAAGGTAGGTAGCTGAAAGGATTCTGCATGGCATTTAGCATTTCAGAGGTAGGTGATAGCTGCTAAATTTTGCAAATGTCTGACTTTGAAGATGGAATTATATAAACATTCTTCATAAAGTACAGTGCAGGTGAGGGAACATGGTTTTGTTGGTTTGTTTTTGTTTTTGTTTTTGTTTTGCATTTTATTTTGTGTTACTTATTTTATTGATTCTGAAGTAGAATACTTTTTATTTATGTATTCATTTTCATAAATTACCAGGTAGGAGACATTGGATAAGCAGATGAAACAAGATCAAAGATTAAGGCAGAGGGCCTCAGGGTGAAGCTAAATTCTTTAATGCTGTATTCACTTGTATAACAGTAGAAACCACCCATGCTCTTCCTGCTCTTTTCTACCTTGTAGAAGAAGTAACAAGGAGGAGTTAAAAGTCTCCAAAAATGTTAAGAGCAGAACAAGAAACAAATGCCACTGCTATATCCCATTACCTGCCTACATAACTGGTCACACTAGCGTATAAATAAGAGTACCTTTCTAAAAAGTTAGTCTACAGTATGACTGTATTTGTTATGTGTATTGAATTGGTGCATAGAAGTTCCAGCTGTGGGGCAGGGGTCTGGCCACTGTACAGAGAATGAATCTTACAGTGAGGAGATCTCAGAGTGGGATGTTGCAGGTAATGTAAATCTCCATACCTAACATCATCGATGATGTATGAGGAGCTAAAATTTCATTTTCTTTATTCAGATTCTGTTTTGCTCTGCACATTATTTTGAGATTTCTAGTGGTGTGCTGAAGGCCAACCAGACAGGTATTGAAAGATATTACAGAGATGGTAACACAGTTCAGTTGCGAGAGACTGAATTACGTGTCCCTTTTTGGATGTTTGTGTAGGTGGTCAATATTAGTGTGAGAGCACTGTGTTTCTTTTGTTCGTGCTAAAAGCTATTGATCTGCTATGAGATCTATGAGAACTACTTCTATTGGGTACCTGAATCTGTACCAGTGGAACCAAATACTGTAACACGGCATAACAAAATGGAATCAGATCGTTCTGATTGTAGGCAAAACCAGAGAGACAAAATGTAGACAAAATGGCATATGAAGACCACTTATGAGCAATAAGGCATTTCTTAACTTAAGTGTAACGTGGGGAGATAAGATGGAAGTTTATATTTTCTTTGAAAATATTTGCCTTTGGGGGTTGAAAAAGCGAACTCTGTGGCTTAGTGTTTACTTTGTATCTTGTTCTCTGCCATCTTTTATCGAGTAATATTAACTCACTTTATAAATCAACCCAGTCAATATATGAAATACTGGATACTCTGTAATTATGTTATAACCTAAAAATGTGAAACGTGGTTTACGAGTAGCTGATTTTATGAAAGTTTTTTAAAATCTCAGCATGTGGATACCATGACTAATTCTAACTGCCTCAGCACAGTCTGAGATATTTTCCTTTGTATGAAAATTGTGGAAGGGGTTGGAGAGAAAGCACTATACCGTAAGCCACTAGGTCAAGTTGTTCTGATCCAGATTTGATCCATTGTAATCTACTTTTCATTCACATGCTTGTGAATTCACATGCTTGTGAATGCTCATTTCGGCAGGGACCCGCTCTCAGTTACAATCAATTTAAAATCTGAGAATCTATCATAACCATATTTCTAGCTGTAGCAAAATGTATATTTACATTGCAGTCTGTCCAACATGAGAAATGTCAACAATATTAAAGCATATTCCAACCAGCAACAGTAGCTCTATCCAAGATCCAATCAAAAGTACAGCGTAAACAGCACAAAACTAACTTTTATGTCCTGCAGTGGTAAGCCAGTTATGTTCTGTTTAAATGTACATATATGTATATGTAGTTATACACATGTATATAGCTATTGCAACAGTTCTTGCATATGCACTTGGATTATTTTTATGGCTTACATCTTACTGTCAGCCTCTTCTACATTTTAGTTACAAACATAGAAAGTACAGTCTTTGTTGTCTTTCCCTTTCTGAAAATGTGGTCTGTCAAAGGTGCTAACTAACAACTGGAAGACTTGAATCCCCTTCTGTATAAATGGGCAGAAATGACAGCACAAGCTTTCATTCTTTTACCTTTCACAAATATCAAGGCATGAAAGACGTTGCCGTTTTTGTACGTTGGCGCTTCATTTTACATAGAGAAGATTGTGGTATTCGGGAGAAGGCGGTCTGTTGCATCTTAGGTCCTGAGTCCTGTTTGTGGCATATATTGTCAAACTGCAGAATCTGCTGACATCTTCTGATTGGGTTCTTTGTATATTCACAGGAGTAAGGATCAATACATGCCTTTTTTGACTCTATACACCACCGAGGACAGAGTGGTAGAGAGCATCTCAAGGCAGGCAGGTTGTTTTCTCTCCTGGGTCAGGTGGGTGACAGTGCCAGCTGCAAGCTCACAAGGGCCACTGCAGCTGTGTCTCAGCCCCTGGTCCCTAGGGAGAGTGACGGTTACTGACTGGTTGGTGGCACTGATTATTTGGAGGCTGGAAAGAATTCAAAGGAAGGACAGCAGGTGGTGACTGCTATCAAAGTGGATCACAAACTGCCTTCATTTAGGAAGAGTGAATCACGACAAAGATGCACTCAAGTCACAGACATGATTATATCACTTTCTGTGCAAGCTCCACCATTCAGTTGCTGAGCTCCTGCAAGTCCCCACAGGGCTGCTGCTCAGTGCCTGGCTGAGTCACTGTGTTTCCAACAACCTCGTGGGAACTGGGCCTGTTGGAAAGGCGTCCTACTGCAGGACACGCTGCTGTGGCACGTCCACCTGGGCTGGCTGCTGCCGTCATCAGATCCCCTGCAGGGCACGGACTTGGCTTGGGGCAGTGCAGAGCTAGCTGTAATGACCACAGTATGACCTAACCTTCTAGTAACGACAGCACCAAAATTTAGTAGGATAAAATCATTTTACTCGTTGGTTTCTTTGACTATAAACTCATAATCTGGGTAAAATTACATGGGATGGCAAGTTCTTTACATGTCCTTTTGCTAATTTCTGCAAGAAATTTCTTCACAGCTCTCCAGCCTTCCTCATGCTTGCCTACTGCAAGTTATGTTTCTTAAAGGAGCAATAATCACTTATCACCTCCCAAGCTGATAATCATTACCACATTGGACAAATGTAAACAAAGCTTTTTAGCTCAGATAAAATAGCTTTCAGAAGGTTTGTTTTTTGAAGTAGATATTTCTTCTTTTTTCTTTCTTCCTTTTTTTTTTTTTTTTTTTTGATGTTTTGTTGTTGTCTGGTTGTGACAATTTAACATGACTCAAGCTCTGATGATGGGGAAGTCTGTGACAGGTTGTTTCTGTGCTGTTTATGTGTACTCTGAAGACTAGATAGATTATCTGACTGACTGTCTTTGTGACCCTATACAAGTGTCTATTATTTAGACTGGAAGTTCTCAGTCCAAACTGCCTTTAAAATTTTAAAATTTAACTATACCTTGTACCTGTATAAATTTAACAAGGATTATAAAAATATATTATGAATGGTTTAGGAAATATTGGCACACTTAATGTGCGATTTTGAGGAGCTTTTCACTTCAAAATAAGCAGGGCTAGATAAAAAGTCACTTCTGAAAATGTGTTTGAGCAATCTTCTTGTTTTGGAAGGCCCAAAAAGTAGGTAGCCAATAACATTATAAAGAGATGTACATTTCATTACCTAGTTTGCTAACCTATCTTTTTTTTGCAGAGAGATTACCAATATCATACATAAACTCACAAATAATCAGTTATTGTCAAATATAGAATTATTTTCTCACAGTCTGAGATATGCTAAACAATACTCTTCCTACTGAACGCACATAGAGATACAGATAATAAGATATACNCCAAAAAAAATATATATATTATACATATATATATATATGTATAATTTACAGAATCATCTGCTGAAATGATTGTAATGAGTAACTAAAGGAATATCTGACTACTTCTGCGTGAAACGCTTCTTAAAAAAATAAGTGAAAAAACCAAGTCTGTGACAGATGTGTCATCTCTGCCTTCCCTTCAGTCTTGCTACTGGATTTTTAGGAAAATTCTGAAGGAACTTTCCTTCAAAGCAGCTTTTAACATCCTAAGTGAGGAACTAATTTTTACTGCAACAGAAGTAATTCTGGAGTGGCCACACACATAACTAGACTCACGCACAAATCTTTTCTGGCACTGCTCTCTAGAATTTGTGTTGGTGGGTGATATTTTTCCCTACTTTAAATGTGTTTAACAAAAAAAGAGAAGAAAAAGAGAGAGAGAGAGGCAGACAAACTTTCCAGCTCCTGACTTTCCTATCGGGTGGGCTAACACAGGTGGCCTTTCTGTTTTAGTACTACACTTTTGGCAATCTGAACAGCCCTTTAGTCCTTCACATGGATCAGCATTTTTTTAAATAATAATAATAATAATAATAATAAAAAAAAACACGATAGAATGTCTGCCATATGTGCTCGAAATAGTGGATGGAATTTCAGGAGCATAGATGCTTGCTTTTGAATCTTAAAAAATGCAAAACACTTGCTATTTTCTTATCCAGGGTTGCAGTTGCATGAGCGACACGTTCGTTACACTCTTCACTCACCTCTTTTTAGAGACAGAGCCTATTTTCTCATTTTCAAAATGATATCCACGCTCACAACTTTTTTTCACTTAAATTACCTGCATTTGTCCTGTCCTGAAAAATACCTAAGTATTGTGAGAGGAACATTGTAAGGGAAAATCTACTTCTGACAGGAAGACAACAGCGACAAATTAGAATAAAACAAGCTGAACATGAGCACAACATTTCTAAGATTTAGGATTTTTTGCATTCTGCTTTTGAAGATGATGGAGTAGTGAGATAGTATTCCAAGTAAGGATTTACTTCCCACATGGCTGTAATTTGTATTTTTGCTTTATGCCCCCCACCTTTTCTTTTTTTTTTCCTTNTAACAAGCACCTTGTCATAAAAACCCCAGGAACATTAAAGAACCCACAGGCACATGGAAAGCTTTCCTTATTAAAAAAAGCAAAAAAGGAAAAAATGAGTAATGCTGTGTGCCCACGGTGCACATCCAACTGTGTTTTGTTATGCAGAATTGCCATTGGTGTGGAAGTGTGTTCAGCAATACTGTGTGGAAGGGTGCCCAGCAATACTTGCTTATGCCAGTGAGACTTCCTGATGTGCTGGTACTGATGGACTGCCCTAAAGCAGCCCCACTCCTCTACCCCTCTTTTCTGCTTGTTTGCAGTTTTGGAACTCGAAACTTTATTGTGCTGTGGAGCATATGAAAGGAAATAGTTGTCCCTAATATAAAGATAGTGCAACCTGTACAATACTACACAGACACTATATCTGCATATGTACAAATACCTCTGTGTCCGTCCATCTGTCTACATGTCTACCTCCCCATCTATATCTTTGTAAAGATAGGGCTTTTTAGTTTTTTTTTTCAGTCAAAATACATTTTGTTACATTTTGCTATGATGTTTACAAATCCCGTGATTAAACTAATAATTACTACTTGAAAGCAATTTTGAATGCCAATTGGATGTGATAGAAGCTACCGTTGAGGTGTCTTGATGTGAATATCAAGGCAACATCTCACTCCCAGTCTATACACAGTGTCTTGTGATATTTCAGAGGTATACCGTTCTTCCTTGTGTGAGTGGGTTTTTCCCTTTCTTTTTTTTCCCAGGCATATTGGAGTGCAAGTGCAAATTTCCATAAAATTTAAATAAGGTGCTTCCTGTAATAATGAATAATTGTGGCTGCTTTCTGGTCTGCATTGTAATTAACCATGATCAGACTTGTTTGGAGGAGATACTATTCCTGTTATAATTTGGCAGGCTACTGTGATTTTGCCAGATTAAACAACCTGCAGCATTTACTTGCGGATTCAGAGGGAGAAGATGTGCTCCTGTTGCAGCAGCTTCTCCTTAAAAGCACCAGAAGAATGAATTGAAAGCAAGCTGTGAAGGACCATCAGTCACACGAGTAAAACCAGTGAATATGGACCTATTTAATTTTTGTAGACTGTAGTCTCTTTCCCTAGTATTTTTCACAACATTGAACAATGTGACATAGAATCATAGAATCCCCAAGGTTGGAAAAGATCTCTAAGATCATCCAGTCCAACCATCCACTTAGCAGTATTTCCCACTGACCATGACAGTAAAATCTTACGTTGTGTCTCAGTGCAAAGTGATCCTTATATTTTTATTTAATAGATCTTTCTGTGAAATA
>JACDJE010000267.1:635846-656973 GCA_016647715.1 Pavo muticus
ATAAACTTAAACACATCTACGTATGGAAAAGGTAATTTAAGTTTAAAACTGCTCAGGAGTTCTGTTGTCACTGTATTGAATCTCATCTCCTCCCAAAAAAAATATATATATTATACATATATATATATATGTATAATTTACAGAATCATCTGCTGAAATGATTGTAATGAGTAACTAAAGGAATATCTGACTACTTCTGCGTGAAACGCTTCTTAAAAAAATAAGTGAAAAAACCAAGTCTGTGACAGATGTGTCATCTCTGCCTTCCCTTCAGTCTTGCTACTGGATTTTTAGGAAAATTCTGAAGGAACTTTCCTTCAAAGCAGCTTTTAACATCCTAAGTGAGGAACTAATTTTTACTGCAACAGAAGTAATTCTGGAGTGGCCACACACATAACTAGACTCACGCACAAATCTTTTCTGGCACTGCTCTCTAGAATTTGTGTTGGTGGGTGATATTTTTCCCTACTTTAAATGTGTTTAACAAAAAAAGAGAAGAAAAAGAGAGAGAGAGAGGCAGACAAACTTTCCAGCTCCTGACTTTCCTATCGGGTGGGCTAACACAGGTGGCCTTTCTGTTTTAGTACTACACTTTTGGCAATCTGAACAGCCCTTTAGTCCTTCACATGGATCAGCATTTTTTTAAATAATAATAATAATAATAATAATAAAAAAAAACACGATAGAATGTCTGCCATATGTGCTCGAAATAGTGGATGGAATTTCAGGAGCATAGATGCTTGCTTTTGAATCTTAAAAAATGCAAAACACTTGCTATTTTCTTATCCAGGGTTGCAGTTGCATGAGCGACACGTTCGTTACACTCTTCACTCACCTCTTTTTAGAGACAGAGCCTATTTTCTCATTTTCAAAATGATATCCACGCTCACAACTTTTTTTCACTTAAATTACCTGCATTTGTCCTGTCCTGAAAAATACCTAAGTATTGTGAGAGGAACATTGTAAGGGAAAATCTACTTCTGACAGGAAGACAACAGCGACAAATTAGAATAAAACAAGCTGAACATGAGCACAACATTTCTAAGATTTAGGATTTTTTGCATTCTGCTTTTGAAGATGATGGAGTAGTGAGATAGTATTCCAAGTAAGGATTTACTTCCCACATGGCTGTAATTTGTATTTTTGCTTTATGCCCCCCACCTTTTCTTTTTTTTTTCCTTTTTTTTTTTTCCTTTGTAAAGAAGGGCAGGTTATTTTTAATGAAGCATAGAAAACTTAACACCTTGAATGTCGAGGCAAACAGTTGTCTGTCTGTTTTATAAAACAGTCAGGTTGGAAAATCCGGTAGGAGGAGATGAGATCCTTCAAGTCCGGAACGCTTCACATAATTTGTCCTTACTAATGCACGGGCTGGTTTCTCATGTCTTCCTCCTTCTCTCACCATGGTTACCCAGGGAGGTGGAGAGGTGCTAAACAGTGGAGGTGTCATCCGGCCTGTGTACTGAGAGAACGTCCTTCAGAGGACGACTTGTCACTAGCCGTCAAAGAAGAGAGTGGCTTTGTGGTCTCTGAACATCTGGCAGCGCTGCACAGGAAGCTGAGGGGGTGTCATTAATTGTGATGAAATAATTTAAACCATCAGGAATAAATGAGGCTGTTAAGCTAAGTTCAGATTCCATTTGCTATGCACATGTGTCTAGCAGCCTGTGTGCAGTTAAAAAAAAAAAAAGAAATGAGTTATATTAGCTTGTGAGTAGAAGTGAAACAGATACTGTAAATGAAGTGAGTTACAGTGTGATGACATCATGTAGAACAACATTCAGAGAGTGAGTTTTGTAAAATCAGCATGCAGGAAAGTGGAATGTTGCTTTGATAAAGTTTTGCTTAAGATCACACCTGACGATGATAAACGAAGCGAAAGACAGTTTGGCGCAGTATTTCCAAAAGATTTTTGCTCAGCTTCATAATAGCCTGCCCTATAAACAGAGCTTTTGCCTAGAAATGTCAGCATAGTTTATCTGCATTTTATACCTACCAGTCTGCTAACTTGGGAATCGGACCAAGGCAGAGGTATTCACAAATAAGTGGATGGGTCACCAGTACAGGGAGAGCCTTTTGAAATGTTTAAGTTTGTTCTGTTGAAGGGAGAGGGGGCATATGTGTGAGATTTTGATATCCATGCATCAGCTGCTTTATAAAACGCAGGAATTACACAGCGCAGGATTTCAGTGTTGCTACAGATATGAAAGGGAAATAGATAATCACAAACCAAAAAGAAGGGATGCGTTGTGTAAAATGTCTCAGTTTATTTTCTCCTTCACATTTCCAATATAGAGGATAATTAACCTTCCCAAACTTGCAGAGAAAATAGCTTAACAAAATCTAGTTCAATCGGACAGGTGTCAGGTGCAAATTAAATGTTTTTAGGATGAGTGCGTAGGCAATCTTGTGATCTGGAAAGCAGACGTGGTAGGAAATGGTGACTGTGGCACCTCCAAAGTAGAAAAGTTTCAAAAAGTTAGAGATTCTGCGCTGATGCTTCTTTTGGCATCTGTAATGGTACTGCAGCCATCTAACTGCAGGTAGGAGGCACAGCCAGAGGTCACAGCCCATTGCTATGGCAAACTGCAGCGTATGTACCAGAGAGCAGGTAGACTGCACGCTGTGGTGCACTGCAGGCTGGCTTTAAATTCTGCCATTTACCAGCAAAACAGTGCTTGGATTTCTTTCTCAGACCAGATGAGAGCTTGGGTAAATCCTCGTGTACTTTTTCTGCAATTCTGCGAAAACATTATGGCCAGGTTCTGAAACAGTGTTAACTTTTGTTCCATTATTCCATTTCCTGTTTGTGAGCTTCCAGTTTTCTTTGCTTCATTCCCATTTGGAACTGAGGGTGCTTTGGCATTTGAGGACAGAGTACTTTAATTTCCAGTGGATGCCCTGAGGTATTAATAGAGCTAGGGCCAGCATCCCTGACTAATTTTTCCACTTCCCTTGATGGGGTCAGTGCCCCCAAAATAATAATCAGAAAACATTCTTTTTTTAAAAAAAATCAAAGATTCTTTTGGAATTATAAATATTTTAAATCACTAAATTAGATATATTTCACATAATTCACTTCTGTTATCTTGTCTTATGGGGTCCAGACAAGATGCAGTGGAACAGCAAGTGGTAAGAAGTATTTGGTCATAGGAAAGACAATGTGAGGATCACCAGACTTCGTTGTATGTAAACCCTTCATGGCTTTTTCCTTTGGATTGCATGCTCTGTAGGTGAAATCATTGTTTATTCTAATGTGCGAATATTAAGGGGAAAACCAAGAATAACAAACAGCCCAATAAACATAACTTTTACCCAAGCCATTTTTAAATTCAGAATTGTAAATTTTGTATCAGTGCTTCCTTCTGCCTGAAACCAAGAAATAAATGCTCAGGTTACCAACAAACTTAGGCTGGTTTCACAATATTCTCCAGAGCACTGGAAAGCTGTGGGGAAAGCCAGTGGGAGCGGGAGTCAAGAAGTTAACAACTGAGCCCTGTAAGGAGACAGGCTGAATACAGCCTGAGTCCTGAAGATGCTCGGCGGGGGATGCCGGGGGAGATTCTGGGTGAGAAGAAAAATCGGTGCATGTCAGGTTAAGGGACTGTAATAAGCCTACATGTGCTGAGCTATAGGTCACTGAATTTGAAAAGTTTGGGTTTGGACAGTCAAAATATTTTCCTTATTTATTAGTGAAAAGAATATTAAATATTGTCTCCTGGGATTGCTTTACTGGCTGTAGATAGATCACATCTCACCTTGAGTATGTTTTAAATATCTTTGCAGTATGTACATAGGTTGCTCCAAAAGTAATGCCTCCAATGTATTTCCATGGAAACAACAACAGATACAGAAAGCACAATAATACTATTTGATAGAGCAAATTCTTGGTTACAAAACACTGTTTTTCAACACAGTCACAACCATTAGCAATGCATTTTCACCAGTGATGAACAAGTGCCTGCATGTCACCCTCAAAACAATCTGCATGGCCATCTGGCTTGTCTTTCACATTGCTGCTGCCTCAGCAGAAATGCACAGCCCCGTGCCTCACTGTGCTCACATCCACTGTTTGGTCTCCATAAACTTTCAGCAAGCATTGATGTATGTCAGCGAATGCCATTTTTTTCTGCATGGAGAAATTCAGTTCCACATTTTTGCTTCATCTGCACTTCCATGTCAGACGCCATTGTGTCAGAATGCCCCTCTGCTGCCATCTGTCACATGATGACAACATGTAATGGAATATTGGTGGGAAGGTTCAACCTCTACCACCCTTACATCGTGGGACAGCATAATAAAACAGGAGGCACTACTTGTGGAGCAGTGCTTGTATGTGGCATGTATTTTGGCTGCTATGTAGCTACAGAAAACAAAATGAAGACTTTTGGTTTGTTTGTACTGTATCTGAGATACTGGAGTTCCAAAGGGATCACTTGTAGCTCCTGTAAATTATGCTTTGGCCTGATAGGAGTGCCACTTTCCTACTGCCTAATCCCTATCATGCATCAGCTACATTTGTTTACATCCTGCTGGAAGCTGTGAAGAAACTGTTCTTCAGTAATGTCACCAGAAGATGAATAAACAAAAGCATTCTGTCCCCTAGGCTAGTATATATATTTCTGAGGAACAAGCTGTGTGTGTTTGTTTTAGATTACTTAAATAATTGGGTTAAACCATGACAAGAGTGAAGGAGGAGTGGGAGAGAGCAAAATTAAGAACAACAAAGTGAACACAGTTTTGCAGACATTGTTAAAACTTAGCAACCTAAGTTAAAACTAGCAAGCCTGAGAACGGAAGGAGAGGGTGTCTGTACTAAATGAATCTAAACATTAGTCTGCTAGCCACTGTGAAACGCAAACTGTTCAAGTTGCTTTAATATTTATAAAATATGATTTTAAGGACCCTGGTTTCTCTCTCAGGAATAAACGAGACATATCCTTTGGAATCATATATTAAGCTGGAAAATGTTCAGAGACATAAATTGAGCCTATTTTGTGCAAAGAAGCTAACTGCATATTTAAGTCAATATACTTTGTTTTGCAAAGCTGTTCTGCGAGGCTCGTGATGTAATGGCAGAAATATTGTGATTGTAGAAGATTTCTTAAGGTATTTATCATCTATTAGGGTGATTTTGTTTGTCAATTCAGATAGTAGAACTCTGATGGAAGTTGCTCAGACTTCTGTGTAAGGAGCCATACGCTTTACTCCCAGTTTCAGTTTTTTATTTTTCCCTTACTATGGGAATTTTGTTCTTTTAACCCACTGTCCCCTGCCTCATTAAGTACAAATACCCTCCAGATATCGCTTTCTCAAAGCACAGCGGAGTTCATTATAAATGCAGCTCACTGTTTATGGGCAGTGCTGTTTTGTGCTGTTTTGGTACAAAAATATTTCACTTGCTTGTCAAGTTAGATATTAGATATTCCTTATGTAAACCAAGGCTGTGTTCCTTCGTGTTCAAACAAACCAAGTGTCTAGCTACTTAAAATCAGTAACTAAGTTATGCGAGAAACTTTCCTTGAATTCTGCATTTGTTGGTGCTGGTGTTTTATCACTGGGGAAAANGGCCAAACTGCTGGCTTTTTCAGTTATTCCAAAACAAAGACTTCAGCGCAGTATAATGTTTATAAGTGTAAATAGTTCCTAGATGCAAAAAATCCTCCTTTATGGTAATCATGAGATGAATAAGGCAGACAATGCTATGCAAGCAGTGTATACTTCAGATATTGCAACACACGAATTAGACAAGCAGGTAATAATATTAACTAGTCTAGAACAGCAATGAAAGAGATATAAAAATGGTTGTGCATTGGACACTGTGTACCCTGAAGTCCATGTTATACTTAAGGATGAGGTATTCTTCTGTTCTCTTTGTGTAGGTCATAGTCACATGATGTACTTATGGACTTACATTGCTTTTTGAAGTGTCAACTGAGTTATGCCTTGCCTTGTTAGTATCATGTTTGATTTCTTGGACAGGGTCTATAAATCACTATCTAATATGCAGGTCTTTTGAAAATGCACCCAAGGTTTATTGCCAGTAACAGACTAGTGGCCTTATGTGGACTTTTCCATGAATAAAACAGATTGATGAGCCATTTTATAGCATTGCAAGCTGTATTATAAATACATCACCCTTTTCAGTAATTTAATGTGAAGAACAGTCTAATGAGCTACCAGCTATAATCTGCCAGAGAACTGAGGACACCTCTAGGCTCATAGACCGAGTGATATAACTTTGATTAATCAAAGACTAGAAATTTAGAAGTTTCTAAGGGCTTTCACTTTTTTTTTTTTTTAGGTTTTTTGCTTTCTTTTTAAATGCTAAACACAAATGTTAAACACAATAGCAATGCAATACTATCACAAGATTCTGATTGACATATGATAAAAGCAGATGGGTTTGTGGAAGGAAGAGAGGAGGGAGAAGTTTCAAATTTGTGTATAATTATAAAATGGATGTATATGTTTTTTAAATGAGTATTCACTACTACTGCTAATATCCAGGGAGACAAGAAAATCATTAAAAAAAACAGATGAAGAAAAAAGGAAGAAGGAATGCTTTTAGAGGAAAAAACGGAAAAGGATTTCTGTGACCGTTCCTAAAAAATGGTTACCAAACACTTGCTCTTGACTGCAATTTATAGAGATTTCTGCTTTGACAAAAAGGGTATTTTCTGGTGGCAGGAATTTCTGCAGAAATGAATAAAATAAGGACATTATTCTGACTATCCATAGCCAGAACAGTTTTGAGTATGTGCAGTAGTCATGCAGTGCATGGAAGAGACCACTTATCAGCAAATCTGTGAGAAACCTGTACAAGCCATATGCACGTTTTCATGTATGAAAAATGCCAGTAAAAAGAAGAGTATAAAATTGCATCTGAAGGAGGAGGACAGAAACATGCAAAAAATTGTCCAGCATTCACTTGTTAAATCTTCGTATTTATTCTTTGTTGTTACAAATCTCTCTGTCCAGATAGAATTATAATGTAAAACTAGCTTTCAGAGCCTTCTTCTGAGACTTCTCTCAGCATCTGACTTTTAGTCCACAGGAGCTGAATCCCGATCACATCAAAATGATTACTAATGAAAACTTCAGTGGAGTTACTGAAGCGACAAAATTGATTTAGAAACAATTTGCTTACAATGTAGTATTTAAAACGTAAATTTAAAGACGGAGTTTAAAATTCATTTTTGCGATAATAAGAGAAAATGATTATACATTCCCTGCTAGTTGAAGACGTCCCAGAGATTTTCTCAAATGAGACCACAATCTGAAAAGTCTCCTTTATCACTTAAGAATGTCTTAGTGACTAGCATACAGTTAAGAACTTAAATTTTTAAAATAATATTTTTCTACTGTGAAGTCAGAGAGGCAGACAAGCAGTTCAGCATTCTAGGGGATTTTGTTCCCGCAGGTCAAGCATAAAAAGTCTCGGTTACACAAACTAGAAGGCAAAGCTCTGAAAACCCTTAATTATAGAATTTACAACAATGAAGTGTTTTGCATGAAAAGCATAAAATTTTCAGTAACTCCCTCTAATTGGTAGCGGCTTTTTTTTTTTTTCNGAGATTTTCAGCAACCAGCACAAAAAAAAGATCAAGGGGTTGCCAAAATTACTGGAAGGAAAGAAAGCAGAGAATTGAAGATGAGAAGAAATTAGGGTAACGTGTGGATATAAGAGCCCAAGAGCAAAAGTATGTCTCATGATGTGAGTGTCCAAGAACACTATAAAGAGATAATATATGTCTTAAAATCAAGTCAGAGAAAATTCAATAAAAGAAAAATAAATATGTAAAAGAAATGTGAAACTCCTAATTCTAAAGAGCAGAATAATATATCCCTGAAGTAGATTACAAGGTGAAGTGAAATCCATAGCAGTTAAAAGGTTACCAAATGATAGAATTAATCTATAATAATTATGTTTTCCACAAGCTAAGAATACAAACATATAGTTGTGTTTTGTGAAGCATTACTCAGTCAGGAGACTAAGGTCTTTAGTATATGCAAGCATCCATGATCTGAATGCATAGACTCTTGAGATCTATGCAATTACCTAGATTAATAAAGTTAAATATATTTTTAAAACTTTGCTG
The DNA here is from genome assembly GCA_016647715.1 of Pavo muticus. Classification (NCBI taxonomy): domain Eukaryota; kingdom Metazoa; phylum Chordata; class Aves; order Galliformes; family Phasianidae; genus Pavo; species Pavo muticus. The sequence continues at coordinate 643,949 of JACDJE010000267.1, forward strand.
AACTGAAGCTTAGATATACAAAAACAAGGTACAAGGTAAATCCCGTAGCTACTTTGCAAAAAGCGTGATGTCAGAGTATGCTGCATGAAAATTGCATATTGGATACTGTAGTAGGAAAGTTGTGAAATGATGATGGATCTTGTAAAAGAATAGTAAAGCAATTAAAGAAATGTGAACTATAACTTGCCATACATTACATGATTTGTTTAAGTGCATACTTCCTCTCTTTTATAGAGCTGTTCTCTTTAAAGTCGCTCTGAAAGTAGTGCCTCCTGTTTATTTCCATGGAAACTACAACAGATACAATGAGCACAATAGCACTATTTGATACAGAAGGTCCTCAGTTACAAAACACTGTTTATCAACAGTCATTACCATTAGCTATGTGTTTTCACCAGCGATAAACAAGAGTCTGCATGCCATGCTCATTGAAACCTGAACTTGTACCAGCAGAGATGACCAACTGTTGCTGTCACCACTACTGAAACCCATCATGCAGCACCTCATTGTGGTCACTTTCACTGTTTGGTCTCCATAAATGTTCAGTGAGCATCTATGGATGTCAGTGGGTGCCATTTTTTTCTGCATGGAGGAACTCAGTTCCACACCTCTGCTTCATACGCACTTCCATGTCAGATGTCATTGTGTCAGAGTGCCCCTCTGCTGCCGTCTGTCGCACAGCAACAACATGTAATGTAAAATTGGTGGAAAGGTTTGGCCTCTACTGCAGAATCACCAACATTCATCTCTGATGTTGTGGAACAACATAATAAAATAGGAGGCATTACTTTCAGAGCAGCCCTTGTAGTTTTAAAGTTATACAGAGGAGTGCCTGTCATCCAGTAATGCCAGTAATATATAAATTTGGAGGGTAGTGTTAAGTGGGAAAATATTTTCTTAGGCTTTTGGAATGGTAAAAAGGACTGAAGCAGATGGGGGTGAGTTGAATTAAGCATAACTCACAATTGACTTAAGCATAAATACCTTCTAATCCTTTCCTTCCTTATGGAACCAAGATGCTTTCACTAAAATCTGATAGTCTTTGCATTTTTTGTAGTTAGATATCAGAGATAGAGCAGAACAATTAGAGTGGATCTGGAAGCAGATTTACAGTAATCCATGATTTTATGTTTTGGGTTATTGCCTATCACAGATCACTGGTGCTAATTATAGAAGAAGAGCATGCTGTGGAACAACATGCATGAAAAAGTGTTACAAATTAAAGCCTGCTATATTTTACAGCATACAGTTTGCAAATAGTTGGATATGTCTCCATTTGCTTGTGCCTGTGTTTGCTGAAAATCGTATCAGTTTAGTCTTCTGCTGTTTGAAATGTGAGTTCAGTTTGCAGCATTTGTGATGCACTGTTTGAGTTGAAAAGCCAGTGTAAAGCCTCTTTGAAGTTAAAGAAGAGAAATGTTGTACAATGTTCTTTCACAGTTTATTGCACATTTTGTGATGCACATTTCTGATGCCAAACCTGTATCACTTCACATTCCCCTTTACAGCTGAATTTCGATTGGTGAGCACTGGGTGACTTGAAATCTGAGAGAACTGGTGATTTCAACCTGTATATTTGTTTGACTGCTAGGAAGACAATAAATGGTTTGGACAAACTGTGGGAAATTTCCTTTTTCTGTTTTGGCTCTGGTTAGCTTTGTGGAAAACAAAAAAAAAATATGCATTGATATTTAAAGAGATCAAGAGATAAGAGTCCTTTACTAGATTTTGTTTGGCAACCGGTGAGTTCTGTCCACTCCAGTGTAAAACCCCATGTGACTCTTTCAACGTACTCTTTGTAGAGTAGCATATTTCATGACTTTCAAGGGACTTTGTGACAATTAGAAAAAAAGAACGTGAGAATTCTTGTTTTGGATTACTTTTGTTTGTTTATTTGGAGGATAACCATATGGCAAATGCAGTTGTTTCCCAGTAGACATATCCAATTGTGTACAGACTCACAAAGCCTGAGGAAAGAATTGGATTCGTTGTTGAAAGGGTCATAGTGTGTAGCCGGTTAGCCAGAATTTTGAAGAGTAAGCAAATCATTAAGAGTTTGACATTCAGGGTTCTAATTGTGGTTTTGAGTATTAAGTTAAAGGATCAAATAGTGATAGTCTCTTTGGACCATCTGGAGTTATTCAGGCCAGCAGTAAATGTTCAGCAGATTTAGGACTGTTGTTAAGTTTCTAACATTGTTTTCTGTGGTGTATTTTTTTTTTCCCCTCTGTTTATTCAGGGGTGGTCTTAAGGTCAGTAATAGTAGGTGCTTCAAGAAAATATCGGTGTTTTGGGACAGTGACATCATTTCTGTTGTGTGTGGGCAGGCAAGTGTGATGGGCCTTTGCTTTCCTCAGTGGGAGAAATCAGCAAGTATGGTATGGCCAGAAGGTCAGTTGTTCCCAGTCAGAAAGTGCTGACCCTTTGCAAGCTCATCAACATGTCTTTCATTTGTAATGACTGTGCTTAAGTAAGTCATTGTTCATTAAAATATGCAAGCAAAGCTGCTCCTTCTTTCCATGAATAGTGACTTGCTGATTTAATGAGGACCAGCAGAAGGATATATGTGGAAGCTTGCCACTGTTCAAAATGGTGGGAAAGTGCCAAGGTAGGGCAGAGTGCCATGCATAGGGCAGATGCAGTGATCTCACTTCTCCAAAACCAGCACAGATTAGATTCATTCGCTGGAGATTTTGCCCGACCTGTGATTCTCTTTTGTTTCCCCTTATCTTGTCCTCTTTCCCAATCAGACCTCATCTCCCAGCACTAAATCCAGTATAGAAGCTTTGATCTTCTGGCCCAGACAGTCTGAAAAGTGGTGTGCATGCAGACACATTTTAATCATTCATATGATGATTGGTGGCTCCGTGCTGTTGAACCACAATTATTGATCCCCTATTGTTGAAGTACACGGCTGAGGGAACTTGGCCTGCCTGTTGCCATCCGAATAGGAAGGAAGCCTGAGCTATCCTAACCCACTCCTTCCCATCACTGACAGTTGCAAAAGGGCGATGTGAAGCCTCCATGGTGGTGAATCACTTACCTCGCATTATAAGGTGTTTGATTTGACTGAAACTGAAATGTCTAGGTTAACATGAATGAGTGCATTTGATGTGCTTGGGATGGATGATGCTGTTCGTTGCCATCATCTTCGAGCTGGCTAACAGCTTAACTGCTTGTTGGTAACGTAGCTGGGAGAACTGGCCTAGTGTAAAACTCTTTTCAAAGCAAATTTACATGGTGTATGTTAAAGATTCACTGTGGAGATGTTTCTATGCAAGGTACATATATTACATATAAATTATATAAAATGTGCCAGACCAAAGAAATGTGTACTGTATATGCCCAGGTTAGTTCAAGACTGTTCAGATCATTGTTTTCAAATTATGTTCAGATAGCTGTCTTGTTAGTGCTGTTTTTTGTGTTTGTTTTTTTTTTCTTTTAGATCCAACTTTAAGTTCTGATAAACCTTGTGGCACAAAAAATTCAGATGAAGAAGTCAAGAATAAAATACTGACAGTGACCATAGGTGACAGTGATTCATAGTACAACAGGATTTTTCTGTTATCCAGGACCAGATACTTTCATAAAATAGGTCATCTCCCTAAAGTTTGTGTTTTAGCTTGAAAAGAGGATGAACAAGAAAAGTCTAAGATGGAAAATTTGTTAAAAATGGAACCTGACGGACTGAAGCAAAACTGCAATTCTAATAACATTTTATTAGCACCTGAGAGCCCACATCTTTGCTACAACCCCCTGAATGTTTTATTTTTGTTATAATTACAGTATCTTGCCTGCACTTTGTCCCTCTGATCCTTTGTTAAAGCCCAGATCACTATGTGCAGACTGTGCTTGTAGGTGTGATTTATTGAGTGACAAGTAGCTGTAGGGTAGAACACACGCCTCTGTACCTGAGTAAAGTATTAGACATCACAGAGCTGGGGGGGGCGAGAGAGAGAAGAAAAGCACAGAGCAGTAACACAGCAGCTCCTGGATACAGATCAGACAAGAGGTTCTGCCACAAATCACCTAGAAACATGTCAGACGCTGCATGTTTGTTGTTTTACACTGAGGGCACAGCCGTAGTCCAAAAGTATTGATTCTTTTCTTTGTACAGAGACAGAAACTGTCAGCTCTAGCAGGCTGACCTTGGTATGGCTCAGACAACTATTCCCCACCCTGCCTACCATATGAACCCCTCAGGAAAAGTCCAGGCAAGATATGCCAATGTCCGTTTCACATAAACAGAGAGAAACCGAAGCCTGCCGAAACAGCTCCTGCCTCTCCCTCCAGAGGTCCACGGTAGCAGTTCTGCACCACATTCCCTATGACAGAGAATTCGATTTTTACCAGTGCCTCAACATTCAAGAGACATTAATTCTACTTAATCGTTCAAGAATTCAAGAACTGTCTAAAGAAACATGTAAGAAAAAAATGCACTGCTACTTCTCACAAAGAAAAGGCACTGGCTTTTTTTTTCCCTATGGATCTGTTGGGGAGAGTGGGAACCAAGCCCACTCTACCCTAATCACAGGCAGGAACGTTTTAATAGGATTGTAATTATTTGTGTCGGTATAGTAAAATGACCCAGGCATATTGTATATGTAAAAACATGACCACATTTCTGGGAAATACTTGAGCTAGCTTTAAGCATTCTGTTGCATTTTATTACAGTGTATTTCACTGCAGCAAAATTATGTGATGTGTTTGCAAGTGCTCACTGTTTTACTGATACTATTTCCCAACGTCTAAATACCTTTCCTCTTCTGTCCCCAACCCTAACACTCATGCTTGTTCTACAGTGAGCACAACTCAACAGCAAGGAATGCTTTTCCTATGGAAAAGGTTAACCTGATTTACAGGCTTGACTCCAGCAAACAAACCTAGTTTAGTGTCTGTGAAGATAAAAAAGATTTGCAAAGCCTTTATCTGTTTATGATTACCTCCTTCAATCCAATTCTAACAGATCTCTGTGTTCTAGTAGCACACATAACCAGATGATGCCATGCTTTCTTTGGTCAGTGAGTGACATTGTTTTTTGCTCTGGAAGTTTATAGAGTTTAAAACTCACACTGAATATCATCATTATTAGTTCATTCTATTTTTATTTAAAATACTGTCTTAAAATTCTCACCTTTTAGAATTATGAATTGGAGGATACATTGAGCATCAACAGTTCAAACATACTTCAGGTTCCTCCTGGTTTATGCCTGCCTGAGTGTTGTTTCCCTGTCCACGGAGGTGTTCAAGGCCAGGCTGGATATGACTCTGGGCAGCCTGATCTAGTGGGTGGCAACTCTGCTCATGGCAGGGTATTGGAGCTGAGTGATCTTTAAGGTCCCTCCCTAATGCAAGCCATTCTATGATTCTGTGATTCTACAAAAATACAGTGCCACTGGTCCTCTGTCTAATAACTCAAGCAATATTCCTTCAGTACCTAAAATTTATAAGATGCTATATAGAAGAAATGGAAGAATAATGTATGAAAGGAAGTAGCTGTGTTCTACTTGAGACAGAAAATTACTGTAATCAAGAGGAAGCAATTCCAAAAGGAGGACTGGATAGAAGAGTGGACAGAGGTTGTAGCGATTGCTTTAGTATATACATTGCTTTAGTAAGAAATGAAATTTTCATTACTAATTACTAATTATTACTTGAATTTGAAAATATGTTTCTTGCTGTATGCTATTTACAAAGGAGCAGCGTAGATCGTAACAGATTTATTCTGCTTTGTAGTATGAGTTATCTAAATCTATCTACGTTTCTACTGAAAGGTTGTCACTCAAACATATTACACAAAATGGAAGCAGTCTATCACCATCAGAGAAGTTTTGTTGTGTGGAAAAGCAGTGTGGAGGTTATTAATGGAAAAAGAAGTGCCTTTCTGTATAAAAATAACATTTTAAATTATTTTTCAGGTTTTGCTCATTAAAGTAACTTCTGAAACTTGTGAGTTTTGAGAATGTAAATAATGTTGAACAGCAGTGACTCAGTAGATTTTGAGAAGTGCATTCTAGCCAACATTTTTAAAAGATATTACCATGCTAATATGGCACTTGGTTCTAAAAATGTATACTTACTGTATTGTACAAAATAGATACATGTTTCAGAGAGACATAGAGTCTCACTGTCACTGGAACTATTTCATTGGTTGATCAAACCCTAGTGACTGCAGTAAAGTCATGATATAGGTAGAAAATAGTTTCCCTCTTTTGATGCGGTTTGATTATGGTTTTGATAGGATTGTGTATAGGAGTGCCACCTCCTCTCATTTACAGTTTCCTTCCCTTTTTTCACTCAGTAACTGCAAGGAAATTGTTAACAATTTGAAATACAACTAAAATTACGGTTAAATCTTTCACAGAACGAAGAAACTGAATCATTCTCTATTGCTCCCACTGTAGATTTTGTCACTTCAGCACTTCACATGGCATTCTGAAAAATAATAGAATCATAGAATCACAGAATGCTCTGGGTTGTAAAGGACCCCAAATATCATCTAGTTTCAACCCCCCGCCATGGGCAGGGCTGCCAGCCACTAGACCAGGCTGCCCAGAGCCACATCCAGCCTGGGATGTTCATGCTTAAAAGAAAATTCTGAGTTCTTGTGCATAAGAAAACTTCCCACTAGCAGGAAGATGGTTAATACTGGAGAGGAACCTACGCTTTCCCATCTTTAATTTGTTTCTATTTGTTGTAAAGAGCATTACTAATTTGGACAGTGAACTTTTCTGTTCCTTATGCCCTTGCATTCTTCAGTACTGTTGTTATTAAATAACTTGCCTTAAAACATAAACATAAAAACTCTTTTTTCAGTGAAAAAAAGGCTATTAATTTAAATTTGCATTTTTTATCATATCTGTTAGATTGAAAATATTAAAAAAAAAAAAAAAACAAGGCCAAACTGCTGGCTTTTTCAGTTATTCCAAAACAAAGACTTCAGCGCAGTATAATGTTTATAAGTGTAAATAGTTCCTAGATGCAAAAAATCCTCCTTTATGGTAATCATGAGATGAATAAGGCAGACAATGCTATGCAAGCAGTGTATACTTCAGATATTGCAACACACGAATTAGACAAGCAGGTAATAATATTAACTAGTCTAGAACAGCAATGAAAGAGATATAAAAATGGTTGTGCATTGGACACTGTGTACCCTGAAGTCCATGTTATACTTAAGGATGAGGTATTCTTCTGTTCTCTTTGTGTAGGTCATAGTCACATGATGTACTTATGGACTTACATTGCTTTTTGAAGTGTCAACTGAGTTATGCCTTGCCTTGTTAGTATCATGTTTGATTTCTTGGACAGGGTCTATAAATCACTATCTAATATGCAGGTCTTTTGAAAATGCACCCAAGGTTTATTGCCAGTAACAGACTAGTGGCCTTATGTGGACTTTTCCATGAATAAAACAGATTGATGAGCCATTTTATAGCATTGCAAGCTGTATTATAAATACATCACCCTTTTCAGTAATTTAATGTGAAGAACAGTCTAATGAGCTACCAGCTATAATCTGCCAGAGAACTGAGGACACCTCTAGGCTCATAGACCGAGTGATATAACTTTGATTAATCAAAGACTAGAAATTTAGAAGTTTCTAAGGGCTTTCACTTTTTTTTTTTTTTAGGTTTTTTGCTTTCTTTTTAAATGCTAAACACAAATGTTAAACACAATAGCAATGCAATACTATCACAAGATTCTGATTGACATATGATAAAAGCAGATGGGTTTGTGGAAGGAAGAGAGGAGGGAGAAGTTTCAAATTTGTGTATAATTATAAAATGGATGTATATGTTTTTTAAATGAGTATTCACTACTACTGCTAATATCCAGGGAGACAAGAAAATCATTAAAAAAAACAGATGAAGAAAAAAGGAAGAAGGAATGCTTTTAGAGGAAAAAACGGAAAAGGATTTCTGTGACCGTTCCTAAAAAATGGTTACCAAACACTTGCTCTTGACTGCAATTTATAGAGATTTCTGCTTTGACAAAAAGGGTATTTTCTGGTGGCAGGAATTTCTGCAGAAATGAATAAAATAAGGACATTATTCTGACTATCCATAGCCAGAACAGTTTTGAGTATGTGCAGTAGTCATGCAGTGCATGGAAGAGACCACTTATCAGCAAATCTGTGAGAAACCTGTACAAGCCATATGCACGTTTTCATGTATGAAAAATGCCAGTAAAAAGAAGAGTATAAAATTGCATCTGAAGGAGGAGGACAGAAACATGCAAAAAATTGTCCAGCATTCACTTGTTAAATCTTCGTATTTATTCTTTGTTGTTACAAATCTCTCTGTCCAGATAGAATTATAATGTAAAACTAGCTTTCAGAGCCTTCTTCTGAGACTTCTCTCAGCATCTGACTTTTAGTCCACAGGAGCTGAATCCCGATCACATCAAAATGATTACTAATGAAAACTTCAGTGGAGTTACTGAAGCGACAAAATTGATTTAGAAACAATTTGCTTACAATGTAGTATTTAAAACGTAAATTTAAAGACGGAGTTTAAAATTCATTTTTGCGATAATAAGAGAAAATGATTATACATTCCCTGCTAGTTGAAGACGTCCCAGAGATTTTCTCAAATGAGACCACAATCTGAAAAGTCTCCTTTATCACTTAAGAATGTCTTAGTGACTAGCATACAGTTAAGAACTTAAATTTTTAAAATAATATTTTTCTACTGTGAAGTCAGAGAGGCAGACAAGCAGTTCAGCATTCTAGGGGATTTTGTTCCCGCAGGTCAAGCATAAAAAGTCTCGGTTACACAAACTAGAAGGCAAAGCTCTGAAAACCCTTAATTATAGAATTTACAACAATGAAGTGTTTTGCATGAAAAGCATAAAATTTTCAGTAACTCCCTCTAATTGGTAGCGGCTTTTTTTTTTTTTCACCTGGAATTATATACTGTGCATCCATATTTTTCACTTATTTTAAAGGACAGAGCGCCATCATTATACTGTGTGCCCCTTTAAAAAACATTACAAGTAAATCTCAGTTCTTATAAACAGTTAATACAAATCTGGTCTGTTCTGAGTTTAAGATTCCAGTTTTAATGCCATTGCCTATTTTAGATTTCGCTCTGGTTTACAGTGCAGCATATACTGTAACATTCACAACACAGCCTGAAGGGGAAGGGTAGCTTTCTGATCTAAATAAATATGAAGTCCTTCACAAACCTGACATGAGCAAAATTCCCAGCTGAAATGATGGGATATTTACCTGAGTAAGGAGTCTGATATCTCAAAACTGGGCTCCCGTCTTTGAATCCCAGCCTTTCCTGAGACTGCCATTTGAAATCACAGCAGGACCTGCTCTTTGACCATCAGTCTTCTGAAAGACGTGAATGACACATCATGGCCAGGAAGTCTCTCAAAGGAACTGAGGTGGTGTCTGTTGTCTGTAAATACAGAGGTCCGGAGTATGTGTTCAAAATCATCTTGTGCCTGTTTATTGTAACTGTATTGCCCTCGACTTGCAAAAAGACAGTAAAGCCTGGAAAATCCAATAGTACTCTTTGGACAGGTCAAAGTGCTCTGTTAAAATTTAACATCATCCTGTGTGCATCAAAGGAAATCACACAGTCTCAACAAGATGTATCAGCATTTCAGTGTTATGAATATATATGTTATTTGTGAAAAGCTCCGTGACTTTAGGAAGAAGGGCACTATATGAGTGAAAATTAAAAAAAAAAAAAAAGATTTAAAATGTCTCAAGACTCTGTATGTGTAGTTTTTTCTTTCTTTATCATTAATTTGGCTGAAAGGGTAGTAACACTCTTTATAAAATGTGTATCTATGCTGTGTAAATAGGGGAACTTTTCCAGACTCATCTGAAAAAGGCACATTAAGGTGGCCAAAAATAGCTAAACTTCAGAAAATCAACCTGCATGCCATTGCATCTCCTCATGACCTAATAATATTTGACCTGCAACGCTTTGTTGCAGATGGCTACGTTCTGGGAACCCATTCCCAGACTGCTGCCATTTAATGTTTAACTTGTTGCTTTCGCAAACTTTTATGTCAGAAAATAGTCCCCAGAACATTCAGTGAAAGTGAACACAAAGAGGATACGATCACAAAAAAGAGAAAATTCAGAGTAAATGTTTGTAAAAGACTGTTTATGTTCTGACACCCAGTTTTGTTTAAGAGAATTTTCAGAGATACAGTACCAAGGGACATGATCCTCCGTGCGAATTACTGTGGTGCTTGGGCAGTTTACAAATAGCAATATTTACAGTATTTAGTAGAAGCATTCATTTTAACTCTTCTTCTGGTCCGCAGTTTAATGAAATGTTACTAATTATGTTGTGATGAGCATTTACAATCCAGTTGCCTTCAGTGAATGTTTACTTCATGACATCTGATCCTAATCCTTACATTGCTAGGAAATAAATCATTTCAGTGTTACACTTTGTGGTTGAAACAAGCAGACATAAACCCTGTAAATCTCAAGTTAAATATACGTTTAACTGTGTGAAGAAGAGAAATTTCACATGAGAATATCTGCAGAGCACTCATTAATGCATGTTTGCATTTCTGAGCTGTGGAAGATGAGGAGAAAGACACTGCTCCATATCTAGAGAAGTGCTGGAGCTTTTGTCTCAAGGTATCTGCTTTCAACCATGTTTTCATGGTTTCTTACTTTCAGAGGACTGCAGAGCAGTATTCCTGAAGGCAAGACTAAAGCTTTTCTTTCTCCCTGGAAGAAACAGTTTTTCCTGCCCATGACACCACTTCATGTTTTTGCACTGCCTGGGGGATTCTTCTTACCCTGTTGCCACTGGATGTCTGGAATTGCCCTTAGTATTTCAGACTTCCGCTGTCCATTTTCCCCTTTCACTTTGCTTTTTAATTGCTCTTCTCCTTTCTCTCCACTCACATATGTTCCATCCTTATTACTGCGTCTGTACTACCACTCTTTGTTGCTCTGTTGGCCATTTTTATATGGCAAAGGAGACAACATACTTGTGTTTTAAAAAAGAAACAACAAACAACAAACCAAATCTGACCCAGGCAAGCCCAACACAAGAGAGCACTCAGGATTCAACACAGCAGGGCTCCCTGTGTTCCTGAAGTCTTAAAATCATCTCTTTTCTGCTTGGCAAAGGTAAAACTCTTCTGAGCTGGGTGCAGGACTGTGTCACTATGGGGCCTTGGTTCTGTATGGGTTCTGAGGGTTTTTATAGCAATGTCTGCTACTGCTCAAATTAAAGAGTAATGATGGTGTAATGGTCCTTCAGCCCTTGCCCTCCTGCCCAACAGTGTTGAGCAATGAAGTGCAGAGGAGGTGATGACTGTGCAATGGAGAGTTCTGGAAAGGGATAACGTCTAACAGAGTTGTAATTGATTTCTGTCATGTCACTTTCCACTTCTGAATGTCGGAGAGGCATCTTGGGTTTGTTTCAGAAAAGACACGTAGGGGATGGCTTAGAAGTGGGAGTAGACGTTAAGCAAACATTTTAGTTGTGCTGATTGACTAAAGTGTGTTAGTAGTTTCTCACTTTAATAAATATTTTTACAAGCAGTCTTAGGAACGTAACACTCCCTTTTATTTCCCCTATAAAGCACCTGAGGAGATAGCAGGAAACATTACCTAAAACATATTTTCTTATCACTGTCCTCACTTTTAACAGAATCTGTTTGGGAACAGTGTGATCTTATTTCTGGTATTTAAGTGCCTAGACAATGATAACTAATCAGTTTAATTTTCAGATTAACGTATTTCTGTGCGTGGGTTCTGCGCAGAAAAATTGTCTGAGAGCTTTTACAGCCAAACAAAGAAATGTTTTTCGCTGGCCCAAAACCTTGTCTTATTAATTCCTCCTTCCTTACAAAATCTAGTAAGAAGCAGACTGGAGCTTCTAAAATCAGGCTTTTCTAAAGATCATTGCATGCTGCAGTCCTGCAGAAAGGTGGAATTTTTTGCATGTTATCTCCTTGCTGCTGTTCCTAAACATCTGTGTGCTTTAGCTGATCCCCTTCCATCTCCCCTTCTATATGCTTAGCTGCTTTTCTCAAAACTTGTTTCAGTAGAAACAACAGAGGGGCAGAGCAGAAAAGTTAAAACTTGCAGTACATTAAAAGCATAGTACAACCTAGAAGTTATCAGTGCACCTCTGCTAACAACCTGTGAAGACAGTGCTCGAAGTACAGGGTCGGTGTTTATTTTGGTTTATGAAACAGTAAGATAAAGCTTAACTGTGATGAGCAGGTTTAAAGCAAATGATAAATGTTGCTAAGCAACATGTTACTTTTGGTGTTTTCTTATGGTGGGAGAATACTTGGCAGATACGAACAAGTTCTATTTCTTTTTTCTCCTGTGTTCTTTCATCTTAGTAGGAAATATTATTCTGCTTAAAAAAAGAATCTGAATGTTTCTGTGAACTTGAATGCAGTAGGGACTACAGGTACATATTTTACATTTGTTAAATAAAGATTTAGGATGTAGCTTCTGTTCTTACTGTATGGATGGATTTCCTGATTTCTTCACTTTTTGAGGAAATCTGAGGCTCAGTCTCCAAATCAGCATTTCCAGACAGGTAGCCTTCTGCAGCCATTTCCACCCTCATCTGCTTGTTCCAAGCCATCTATGAAGGCAGGGTAGAGAACAGCCTAGAAAAGAAAACAGTGGGAAGAGAGATGTATTTACTTCTTTAAGCGTACTTGAGTTCACTGCTGTTTATGGCTGAAGTGCCGGTGACTTCCATGGAGCTGTTCTGTAGATGCACTGTATTCCCAAAATGACCTGCAGTGCTTGAAGTTTGCTGAAGGAATTTGTCTTCCGTGTCCAGTGGGGGATGGGAAAGTTTGCTAGTCTTCCTACTGCCCAGCCAGAGACTTATTGACAGAGGGAATGATTGCAGTCATGGTTATTGGAGTGTTCAAAAGTTAATTTGTAATCATCTGTCTAGAATGTTTCTGTTCAGGGAAGAGAAAAAGAAAAGAAAAGAAAAGAAAAGAAAAGAAAAGAAAAGAAAAGAAAAGAAAAGAAAAGAAAAGAAAAGAAAAGAAAA
>JACDJE010000267.1:657421-688041 GCA_016647715.1 Pavo muticus
GAAGGAAGGAAGGAAGGAAGGAAGGAAGGAAGGAAGGAAGGAAGGAAGGAAGGAAGGAAGGAAGGAAGGAAGGAAGGAAGGAAGGAAGGAAGGAAGGGAGGAAGGGAGGAAGGAAGGAAGAATTATAGAATAGCAATGTGATGTAGTTTGGTTGCTTTTTTGTTTGTTTGTTTGTTTAAGAGAAATCTGTATTTTTAAAACATTTACTGTCATTTGCAGAGTATTTCTTGGGAGGGGAATGTTGACAATACAGCAGTTAACAGCAACAGTATACCAGTAAAAAGGTGAAACGTAGTAGTGTTTGTTTAGAAATGTTATAGTTTTGCTGATCTGACAAAACTTCTCAATATGCTAAGAATTAATGAGGATGTTTAAAAATATTTGAAATTGCTTTTGAGATTGGCGCGATCTACAGCAGTTGTACCACCAGATTAGTTTGCATTGTGAAAAACTCTCCCAGAGAGGTGGTTTTTAATAAAACAAAGGTATCATTATCATGTGGGTAACCACTCAGTTATTGTAATGAGTCCTGTTTATTACACATAATTCTCATCATGTGGGCAAACAGTCCATCAGCAAGTGAGCTGATTTCTGATTACCTTGTTGAAACACAGATGTGGTGCGTAATGATGCCCATTGCATTTCTGCCTAGGATTTCCTGGACATAAAAATGTCTTCACATTCTCTGTAGCACATGCTCAATGAGTCTCATGCTTCCAAGAAATGCCAGCCCTACTGCATGTGCACAGAGTGGATAGTCCGTGCAAAGTGAGAATGAACAGCATGTTTAGGACACACTGGGCATAGAGCACATGAACAGATCACCTGTACAGTTGACCCTTCCTGCAAAGTCAGACTAGCTGCGTATGAGCTGTCCAGTAGTTTTTTGTAAGCACGCCAGAGAGATAAATCATCCTAAAAGCCATCTGTGCAAGCAAGTGCATATACAATGGGGTTGATCCGACCTGGGGGTGCTGGGCATGGTTATGATTTATAGATAACCAGGCAGTGAAATCAAGTGAAATGCTAAGCACAGTTACTAGGCTTAGGATTCTTCACAGAGAAAATGGGATGCTAGATGTTAGAGTCCTAAATGTGGCTTGTAACTTCCAGCTTGTGAGGTGAGTTCTGTGGATAGATCTCTCGAAGGTGGGATATCTACATACAGTGTGGAGAAGAAACAAAAAAAGCTGAGAAAAATGGCTGCAGTGGAAGTTTTGCAGAAGTTGGTGAGATTGCAGAATGTTTTTACTCTAGCCAAAATAACTCAGAGGGTGAAAATTAGGAGAATAATACAAGCAATTTTAGAAAACTTGCCCTGTCCTATATAAGTATATATGAAAAAAAATCTAGAAAGACGACATTCTGAGTTTCCACATGTGTTCCAGAGAAACATAAGTAACAATTACTTCTTCTCAGTACTTTCTAATGCTCCTACGTCTTTGGGGTCAGTCTGTTTGTGATTTTAGGAGGTACAAAGAACAGCCTCACGTGTCTGTTAGTGATTTACCTTCTTCCCTTTCAAATGCTGCTACAGATTTGTGGAACTGAAAGATGTTGGATGTGAAAAGTATCCCACCTTATTTTAATTATGAGCGTGACAGCAGTGTGTAGCTGCTTTTCCTTGCTGTTTCTGTGGACCTTCAACTCTGATGAGAGAAAAGTCTTCAAAACAGCGGTTGTGAATGAAAGCTTGTAAAAATGAGTATGGGAGAATGGAAAGAAATCTGTGGAAGCAAAGGTTGTGGTAGTTCTTCCTCTAATGGGTTGAGTGTATGTTTAGATTTTCACCAATTAACCTCATCTTTTGCAAAAACTGTGCCGTTTTGAACTTTATCAAAGAACTTTGTATTTACCCTCTTCTCTAGCCAAATGTTGATGAGCATGAGGAAATCAGAGCATAATAGTTACTGCTTTTTTTTTTTTTAACTCGGAATAATTCTGCTACTCAGAGATTAAATAGGTACCAGAGGTAGAACAGACTTCAGTTCACAGTTTTGGACTTTCTAAAGCACAGTTTTCTAGTGTTCTAAAATGTCATAATGACTGGAAGGAGAAATAGATCATCAGTTAAGCTCTGCATAACACTTAGGAAATGCTTACGCACATTTCAGTTTATATCCTATACTGGTTTTAGGTTGATCACTCAGATAAATACTTGTGTTTTGTTGGTTTTTTTTTTTTCAGTTGACCACATAAGACATTTTGAACAGATGTAGATTGAAGTCTGCATCCTCTATTTTTGAAGACTATTGCACATTTACTTGTGGGTCTTTTTGTATTTCTGTCTCGAACGCTAGTCTTCCTACTCTGGTAAATGATTGGTGCCATGCTGTTCAGCAAAACAGGCATATATTAAACTGTATTCCAAACTCTCCTGGCTTTTTCCTCAATACTATATGTAAGTATACAATGTCTTAGAGTACATGTCAAATTAAGATTTTGGTTTTAACTGTGATTTTTCCATTTATGAAGATGCTAATCTGAAAAGAAACAATAATCAACAGCACAACTTTGGATATATTTTGGGTTTCCAGCACCTTGAAATCATTAATGAACTCTGCATGTTTGACATCTGTGTGCAGAAGTCAACAAGCCAAGCAGTGAGCTTTTGTTCTGACTTTGACATTAGTAATTAGTAGCAGAACACTGAATTTAGAAGTTAGAAAAATATGAATGTACTTAAATTTTGTGCCAGTAGTAACAGACTCTCACAGTAACAGTTAGAAGTCTGCCAGTATTTCCGTGTTAAAAAAAATCTGACCCAAACTGTACACAATTATTTATGAAAATACTGCATGATTTTTTTTTTCAGAATTTTCTGATGGCTAAATAAGGAAAAAAAAGACTACTTATTGTTGTTAGCTATGCAGTATCTGGGAATAGCAACCTGCAAGGTTGTCTGAGAATTTGGATTGCTATCTGAAAAATCAGATGTCATTAACCTTTATTATACTACAGAACTGCTTCTCTTGATTTGTTTTTGTGAAATACGATCTGTCATGGAATTTTCATCTAGAACACTAAGCATTTTTGAAGATCGTTCTCCAAACTGTCCACATCACGTAAACCCTATTTACTGTGTTAAATAGCTTTCTATGTGCTTGTATCTGAATATTGGTAATTTCAAACCATTCTGAACTGTTGGTTTCAAGGACTCAGAAAAACAAGATCCAAGCATTTATGAAATTTCTGGACTATAAATTATTAGAAATGTGTTCATATTGATCTCATGGGATGGACGATCTCATTTTCTTAACCAAAGGATGGAGAGCAACTTGGCTTAGAGCGAGATTGCCTCTTGTAGACATTTATCTTAGTGTAAGGATCATTTGCTACTTGTTATGCTAAGAGATTAAAACCAATGCAGGGTTGTTTATATGCCTTGTCATCACCTTTGTGTAAGAGAAAGCTTAGTTCAGTGAGAGGATCTATATGAATGAATAGTATGAAGTTCAGTTTTTTGCTGTTCTCTGTCATTGAATTCTGATTTTTCCAAACCAATGCATCTTGAACTTTCTCAATGGAACTTCTGTTAATTACTTATGGGTCCCACCTGTTAGGCCTTGCTTTTCCAAACTGTACATTGGGAGCAAACGTTGCTCTTTGATAAAATGTTCAAACTTTTGGAGTAATGAATGTAAGTTGTTGATTTTGTTAACTATATTTTTACTTTGTCCACATGATTTCTCACTTACTAAAACATTTCTATGAGAAATTGCCCTAACACCATAATATAATTGACTACAAACTGTCTGCATTTTCTTGCCACTTTTCCATGCATTTTTCACAATAAATACTGTTGGTATTTACCAACTTGCTTCTACCTTGGTGAGATGCAGAAATCCTAACAGGCTGCTGACATGGACTGTGTTTCAGCTAGGTGTCTGCAGTCAGAGGACAGATGTTGGACTTCAGTAATAAAATAAAATTGATTTCAAAAGGTGGGCTTTAAGTAGCGTACAGATGCCACACCCTCCAGATATTCTGTGGTAGTTTGTTAGGTTTGAGAAACAACTCTGCCTTCAGGAAGCGGCCAAACAACTTTGATTGCCTTCTTTGGGGAAGGTGTCACGGTATACCTTGTGGCAGGTCACTGTTACGCACCAAGTTAAACAGAATTGTGCTCATGACATGTCAATTAATTGATCTGAAAAGGAGATAACTGCTGTCAAAGTTATGATTAATTACACTGTATTACTGCGCTATCTGTGAAAGTATGCTTTGCTTTCATAAATGGTATGACCGTGTCTGAACCTAAAAGATCTTCTGTTCATATAGAAATTTTATTACTATTCCTTCGTTAAATTCTTCCTCATAGAGTCATAGAGTCACAGAATCATTAAGGTTAGGGTGTTCTTATTTGGGCACTGTGAAGTGAGCATTAGCATTCAAAGTATATTTTTTAAAGTATTTATGTAATGGTCAGTAATTCAGTAATTAATATTTACTCATCGGAAAAGCAGGCATAGAAATATCCCCATTTGCGGAGACTGTAAAAGTGAAGCAGCTGGGAATTCTTGACTTACCAGAAATCTTAGAGAGTCCACAAATTTGGAATTGGAACAGGAATTCCTGGCTCTTCCTCATGTTCTCAGGCAAGTAGATTGCATCGCCCTGAGAAGTGTGTGAAAGCCGATAACATTATAGTCCAACTGATAACTCCCTGGGGAGGTTGAAAGCTCTGTATTGAAGTTCACCAGATGTTTGGAAGTTTACGTTCTATCTGAGCTATGAAGAACTGTATCCTTAATTCAAGCTTTTTGAATTCTGTGGAAGTATGTCATAGAGATATAGGTATTCACAGGCAGGAGGGCTCACTCTAACACTCCTTACCAATGTTGCTGCTGTCATTTAAATTCACTCTAATTTTCTACTATGTAATTATGTTCATTACCTTCCTCTGACTATTTGATTCTGGCAAAATTTTCAAGCTTTTTCTTAATTCGTAAAGATTTAAATAAAGAACAGAGGAGTGGGTTAGGCTTGCTCTTGTAATAGCTTTTATTTTTCCAGGAATGCTTTGTAAGAACCTGCTTTTTCTCTCTGCTAACTGATATATTAAACACATTATAAATTTGAGGGCTAAATCTGGCCACAGGGGGAAAAAAAAGAGAAAAAAAAGAGAAAAAAAAAAAAAGAAGCCATGAACTTCAAAAGGATCACAATTCCAGCTTAAAAATGTTACAGTCCTGACAGAAAAATTATCTCTTTCGCCTCAACATAGTAAGGAAATATAAGTATATATGTAAGCTTAAAATCTTCAAGAAGGCATCTGTTCCTATCACCATTGCATAGTCCTCCGCGATTTCTGCTTAACCTACACCTTATGTCATATCTAATAAAATGTAGAAGATACCGCTGTTATTAAACAAAAATGCTGAAATGTTACATAAGTACCCAAGGTACTAGTAAAATATTAAACTACTTTGTATTTCTTCATGACACAGTTAATTAATTGTACGTGATAGGGGCTAAAGTAAAGAGGCTTATCATAAGGTAAACAATTAAAAGTCATTAATAACTTAGAAAAATAATGATGTTCATGCACTCAATTTTTGTTATCAGCCTATGTTTGAAAAAACTTATAGATGAGGATAATTTTGTGCTCTACGTTTCAACAAAGCTGGGTGTCTTGTTACCAGTATAGCATAGTATAAAACTAATCCCTCCTTAACTGCAGTGTGAACATTCAAATGACTTGTTGTGTGAGCTAAATATCTTCTTAAAGATATTTAATCATAAATCATAATGATTTATTTGAATTAAATTATTGTTTAAATCATAGAAATTATGCAGCCAGAGAGAGGCGCGAAAGAGCCTGCCTCTGGGAGAGCAAGGCAGTGTGTTCTTCACCAAATATTGATTGCTGCTAAAATATGGTTTCCATATGGAGTAGACTACATGTAATTTATGTAAACCACATTGGTAATAGTTTTTATCAAGTGGTACTAAAACACAAGCTAAATCCAGCATAACTGTCTGTGTTGACTGCATGTAAGTAAATTGTGGGTATTACTAGGGCTGGTGAGATTTTTCAGGAAAATGTTTCCACTGCTGCCCCTACTACATAATAACAGTTCACATCTACAGGAGTGCCATCTTTGACTAAGATGACTTTGGACCTTAAACAGGAAGTAAAAGAAACTAATTTTCATAAATCGCTAATAGCACTCATCTTAAGACTTGTATCACAATGCCATGTAAAACATACATGTTACACCTACCTTTATCTCCACAGATACTTAAAAGTTTTTCTTTTGAAAAGGTGGATTGAGTTTATTGATACGCATAGCTGAAACTACACTCAAAATTACAATTCGGCATTGTGGTAGTGATGGTAAGGAAGAAGAGTGCTTTTCTGAAGGTAACGTGTGCTTTTCTATTGTACTAAAAGGCGTAAACTAGGAGACTGTAGAGGACATTTCTACATTCTTTTGATTTCTGTGAGACTTTTTGACAAAGCACAAGAAGATCCTGTACTGGATTAAAAACTCTGTGAGAGCTTAGCAAAGAATGGAGACAGATTCCTTTCTGAGATGATGTAGACCGTAGTATTATCACACACTTTGTGCTTTGTATATTCATTAGTTATTTGGAAAGAAAGTGCATAGGAGCAATTTGCTAAGCAGGTAAGACTAATTTGAAGATGAGGTCTATTTAAGAGACAGTGCAAACACTGCTTAGATAACAAAGTTTGATGGATTGAACTGCAAGCTCCTGACCTTTGATCCTGCCTATGCTATCTTTTCATAGACAAATCTTTCTACACTCATGTTTATTATTCTTATTGTAATTAGTAATGCTTAGTAAAGCATGTCAAGAATTCTCTAACTGCAGTATTTTTAAAATGAAAAAAAGAAAAAAAATGTAGGAGAATTCAACTAGAAAGCATCACTGCTTTGAGCGTGGGGTTGGACCAGATGATCTCCAGAGGTTCCTAACGGCCTAAATTAATCTATAAGAAAACAAAAGAAAACAAAAAACCTAAAGAATAAACCTGGTAGCCTATGTATTACATAGTTCATGTTCTCATGCAAAAGCGCATATTTCTCACTGAAAAACTGTAGAATTGCACACATATATCTGAGAGGAAAATCTTTTTTTCCATGTAACTGTGAAGGGAAAATTGAATTATGTTCATATGAACATGAAAAGAATGATTTAAATTACAGACTGATAGTCTTCTGTGGCTGTTGTTTGTACATCTGCCTCATGCAGGTGTACTTTTGAGCTGTCTGTTCTGTTGCCTCACATGGCTCAACATCCGGAGAACTCTGTGTCACCCACTTGACATGCTGAAGAACTGTCAACCTCAAAGCATCTTTTGCTGCCTCAGATGCTTCCTTCTCTGGGGGAAAAGGATAGCTCAAGGAAACTCAAGTGATAGCTGAAGGTAGGTGGCTGGTGATTTCAGTCTGCTCCTCAGAGAAGCAGTGAATGTTACACTCTTGTTGAAATCTACAGTTATAATTCTTATTCTTACATCAAATAGTATGATTTTCTAACACAGAGCATTGGCTAACTATGAAGGGTGGCTACCAGTATTTTTATAGTGACTGCTGTTAATTATTAGCCAGCTTAGTCCAACTGTTAACTTTTATAGTAAATTTATTCCTTCCTTTTGGTTTATAAAAGATGCATAAGAGGGCTGCAATTTATATGAATCATACAAGTGCTGGGGGGGGAAAAAAAGAAAAAGAAGTTCTCAATTCAAACAGTTCTACCTCTTCTGGAAATCACTGTATGACCTGGCTTTATCAGTATTCCATATCATGACATTACGTCAGTTTTGCAATTGGTTGAGTCATGTGGCATTGCTCTTAAGTCCTAGTTGATTGAGAGTCCTTCAAAACTATTTTTTGACAAGAAAAAAAGAGGTTTGATTTCTCAGTTTAATTCATCTCAGAAATTCCTCTGCTGTAATTTTTTTGGAAATACGCAAATGAAAAAAAAATCTGAACTGATAAATGACAATTGACTGAAAGAGGGTGAACAGAGACTCTGTTTCTAGTTTAGGCAATATGTATGACTGTGTTTTGCTCCATTTAGGAAACAGTTTGGTGAGGACTGCTAGCATATAGTGCACTTTAATTTATGCTGCTGCAGTTTATGAAATCATTTTATATTGAATTGAACTTCAATTTCTATAAAATATCAATTTAAGGGAAAAAAAAGTCGAAATACTAACTAAAATGGTATATTATTCATAGGATGATTTTGTTCTCACTGTAGTAGGTGTTTTGATAACAGGGACTTAGAATTAGCTGTATACTATAAATGATGTTACAAAAGACACTTTGCAAAAGTTACCCCTCCTGTGTTGGTGCTGGAAATCTCTAATTGATCTCCCAATTCTTTCTTTCCCTGCTTGANCCGTTGGATTTGGGAAACTGGACAAGTGTCATTTTCTGGACTCACAGAAAAATAAATCTTGCAACAGAAGTTAATGTAAAGCTAATTCAGTGGAAGCCGTTTGGTATTGTTATGACTATTCTTTATCTGACACTAAAAAGATCTGCTGATGACCTTTTTCATTTTAAGAGGAAATACATTTTATTCTTTCATAGTTTGAGGTAAACCAGTAAATCATTAAAACAAAACCACTTTTTGCCCTACAGTTAAAAATGTGATTTTTAAGTGTGTAAGGAGTTCAGAGTTTGTAATTTCCTTTTAGCTTATGTTAACTAAAAGGTTGCACCACTCCTGCTGCTGTGCAAGGCTGGTGTTAGTGTAATACACAGCTTACCTTTAAAACTTCCCCAGTTCTTTTCACATCCCACCCAAAAACAAACAAACAACAACAAAAACCCAACCAACCAACCCCCACAAAACCAGTGCAGCTCTTTTGAGAGCCTGTGTCTGAGCTGATTTCTAACTATTGTATCAAGGAGATGATGGAGATGAATGTCAGCATCCTTTGATCACCCATCCTAATGTTCCCATCCTGGTGAGAGCAGCATTAGACTCCTTTTGCTACAGGAGAGGCAATAATTTTACTACAAACAGAGTCAGGAGATGAAAACCATGTTGCAGACCAGGATGAATATGAGTTTTCTTTACTCTTTGAAAATGGAGCAAGTCCAAGCTTTCATACAGAATGCATGGTATATCTAGGAGAGAAAAATAGACTGAACAGTTCATAGAATCACAGAATATCCTGAGTTGGAAGGGACCCACAGGGATTGTCGAGTCCAATTCCTGGCTCCACACAGGACCACCCAAAATTCAGACCATATGTCTGATAGTGTTGTCCAGACACTCCTTGAACTCCAGCAGCTCAGTACTGCGACCACTGCCCTGGGTAGTCCGTTCCTGTGCCCCACCACCCAAAGGTGAAGAACCTTCTCCTAACACCCAACCTGACCCTCCCCCAGTTTAGCTCCATGACATTCCCTCAGGTCCTGTCACTGTCACTAGAGAGCAGAGCTCAGTGCTGCCCCTGCACTCCTCTTGTACTTAAAATCGTGATATTATTTGGTATGTTAAAGGTGACTTGGGAATTTTCTCCTCATTTCTAAGTACTTTTAGCTGTTATTTTTTTTTTTAATCAGAAGGGAGTCCATATAATTTGACTAATAGTATGTACATTGCTTTTAGTATGTCAATATGACATCAAATGTGTCATAGGGAGACATCACACTACATGCATTTATAGGCTAAACTATACTTAAAATCATTTTCCTGTAAAGCATACGTGTATAAAAAATGGCATGACATTGCATTAAAGTGCTTTTTGCACTTGATGGTCTCTGAATAGCTCACTTCAGGGCTTTACTGCCTGGAGTAATGTGACCATCCTGAGTGAAAATCAAAAGCCTTACTTTCGCTAAACATGTTCCCAGTGTTTGTGAGCACACAAATGCACCATACAAAAAGCAGTCATCATTATGGAACAGAGTGCTTTGGATTTTGAGCTTCTTGTCTCACATGTTTGCCCAGTCTGTATTGATCGGGAACATCTGTGACTGCTGGAAAATCTTGTGGTAGATGTGATGTACCTATTGCAGTAATTTTAAGAATCCAACACTAGACAATAATTTCATCTAAATTTCTTCCGAAGTTCGAGAAAAAGTGTCAGTAAGTGTCAATAAAAAATAAAAAGAAAAGTTGAATACATATTTAACATTTGTTACTTTTTTATCCACTCTATCTCAGTCCAGTACAATAGGCTTATGTTAATTACAGTGCTTGGCTCTACATGTAGACGAATGAAGAAACTGTCACTCTTTAGATTTTTAAAAGCCTATCTGAATCATGGCTGGAATAGTCCTCAATAAAGTGGGCGGTACACACCACATATAAAATGGTGAGGTGGGGTATAACTTTCATTGGTTTTCCTGTTGGGATGATGTGAACAATTAGAGATTAACTAAGTCATTTCTCAGTGTTGTTACCCTCTCAGGTTTAAGGTGATAAAATCCTGAGATCTTATGACTCTGTTCCCCAGCCTGCCTCCCCCGTTCACGGGCACTATCTGCACTTCGTAGTTCAAATACAGGTTTATTGATATACATGTGTTTGAGGTGTTGTGTATCTTTTCCTGTGCTTTAAACTGTAATACAAACAGAACAGACACGTAGATGCATACTCTGTCTCTTTAAATTTCCTGACTTGGGCTCATTTGACAAAGACCTCCTTATCATTTTCTTGAAACCCAGTTTCCTGAATCAGCGGATTTTTCCCCCTTGAAACTTCTGAAACTCTGAACTCTGTCAAAACAAGATGGCTGGCAAGTTTTAGGGACAGAGCAGAGACACAGACAGAGACAAAGAAGCCCCTGAGAAGGCAGACGGACTTATATTGCTTGTGGTTTTTCAGTACAGCTGGTTTCAGATGTGTCGGCCTTGTTCTGCACTGGTTCCACTGCCAAAGCAAGACTGTCACAGCTGGTAGTACTTACTGCACTTGCGGGAAAGTATGTGATTCATTAGTTGGAACCGTATGTTTTTCACCAGTTCTGGTCATGTTTTTGTTAGGATGTGGTAAAAGCATAAGCAGGGGGTGAAGGGACAATGGAAATATGTGACTTGTTAAAGATTGGCCCCAACCAGTTATTAGCTAAATTGTACACTGTAAAAAAATACGCTGTTGCTCATAAGACAAATGATTTAATTCTTCAGTTAAGGACATTTAGTCATAAGTAGTAAAAAAAAAAATTGTCATCACGAAGTCCTTTTTCCTCTCAGTATTATGATCTTTTTAACTGAACAGTGTAGTGCCGGAAGAAGTCATGCAAGCACAAGACGTCCATTTGGTTAAAAAGCAGCCAAACTGGCTAAGAGTTTTGAAAGAGTGTAGCTGCTGCCACTGATAAAATATGGTTGTGGCATAAAAGCTTATAGAGAATGTTTGGTACATTGGAAAATTTGGTAGAAGGAGAGCAGTAAGTGGGTGTTCCTTTGCCCACACCTAATAAAACAGAAGAAAACTGTACAGAGACAGGTAACAAACTGTTCTGTTTAGAATTACCGTAATATTTTTTTTCTGGGGTAGCATCTCCCACTATTTTTTAGTGTTGGAGAGAGTTTCATACTGATACAGATTTTATAGCTGTTTGGAACTTAGCATAACTGCTTAAATAATAAAAGAAAGGGCGGAGAGGGAGGGGGCTGAATCCGGCACATTTGAACCAAACATTACTGTGTTCTGAGGCTGTTAGTTCAGCTCCCCCCTCCTTCGTAGCACTGATGAAACATGAAGAATTCAAAGCCATGTGTTGAGGAACGTGCTTTCAAAAGAGTATCTCTCCACCCCCACCCCATCCCTTTCTCCCTCCCATCCTCTTTGCACACGTACGCAGCCACTGGACTTTACAGAGCTAGAACCAGGTCTGTCTCTGATAATTAGCTCAGCTGGCTGCAGCATAAATAAAGGAATGCACTTAGGGGCTGTAGTCTGTGACATGGTTTAACAGAGCATAAAAAGGTGCATCTGTTAACATGCCTGAATTCAGTCACCTTACTGTCACCCACAGAAAGATACCGGCTCTGAAATGTGCTGATGATATTTTGCAAACAAGAGACCAGTACTGTATTAAATTAACCAGGCTGTGAACATGCAAAGTGCTGCCTCTTAAAAATCATGCTGTCTTGGCTTACAGGGGTGTTGCAATGAGTCCCTCCAGTATCTATTAGGATGACCTGTGGCACTGAATACTTCAACACTCTTCTGGCTAGGATTGCTGACCTTTGTCAGCTTGATAAAAAAGCACAGCCTAGAAATGTGCTTGTCATTTTTAGTGAACCAGGAGGCTGGGAAGCATGGGGGAAGTGGAGGGGGCATAAGGAAGCACAGAGATGCCAACAGCCTGTTTTTGTTTAAATTAGGATGCTGAACCTAGGACAAAATTGCAGTCTGCTTCCCTTTTCCTCCCCAGCAGCTGCATGTCTCTCACCCCTTTCTTCCTCTGACTGTTGCTACTTGATTTGAGGTCTGAAATAATGAGGAATGTCTGCGTGATCAAAGTTACTGTCTGCCTCCTGGTCTCCACAGAAGCCCTGCTGTATGTGTTTGGTAGGCGACAAACAGCTTGTTGTAATGTATCTGAAGGTAATACAGTCACACTTTTGTTATGTTCTTTGAGCATTTATTTGCTTTTTCATTAAGTAATTCTAATGAAAAAAAAAAAAAAAGAAGATGCATTAAAGCCTCCTTTGCTTTTCTTTAGTTGTTTAATTATTTGTAAATTATTTACAGGAGAATACTGCTTTTACAGAGGAGATGTCCAAGCATACACCACTGAATTGAAAAATTCTCCATTTTATAGATTTGTGATTCCTTTGAAAATGCTGGTTGAGGTCTACCTGTCTGGAGACTTAACACAATAACAGCATATCTGTTTTCTGTACACGTTTGTATTACACAATTATTTCCACGGTATTATTATTTCATATGTATTGTATGTATTATCTGTATAAATTGTATGTAAGTAATATTATTCAGAGGGTCCTAGAGAGCTCCTTATCCATTAGAACGTGATACAGTGATGGTAGGAACTAGTCCTACACAGCTTGAACCCCAAATATTTCCAGTTGGCAGTAGGTGAATGTGGATGACCAGGAGGTGTGATGCATTCTCTACTGTATGTTGAAGTAGCTGCGCTGGAAATATCCCACCCAGTTGTGCTTGGCCCTTTAGTACAGACATTAGGCCACACCTGCATTCCTGACATCCAGACCCATCTTTGTTTTTGCCAAGTGCCTTTACCCAGAAATAGCTTCTTTATATATATATAAAAGTAAACAGAAAACCACTCCAGCAAGCATTAGCAGCTACCTTATTGCTTGGAGAGGGGGACTGGGGTGGGAAGAAGTTGCTACCAAGAGAGATAGCAGTGACTCAAAATTCCTTTATGAATGAGATGAAGTTTTAATTAACTGACTATGAAACAGAAAAAAAGAAAAGCCACCAAGTTCTTTTCCATTCTCTTGACATATTTTCCCCCAATTATGGCTTTTCCCTCCTTTTTTTTTTTAATTTTTAAATTTTCTCCCCCCTTCTTTATCTCAAGGGAGTTTCTAGAGAAGCAAACAAACAAACAAACAAAAAAAAAGCTGAGGTTTATGTTAGATGAAATTAAGGTTAATGATCATTGGCTCATTTTCATATTCCGTGGGTGTGGATGGAGGAGTAATCAGTGCAGGTGGCCTTGCCAGTTGGGAGTTTCTCTTTGTCATCAAGAAAACAAGGAGAGTGCAGGGATTGAATTACCACAAATATTTCAGGGCTAAATATATTTTGTTTCCCCATTGGCTCTGATTTAAGGACAGAAAGCTGACATTAATTTCATCCAAAAGACAGGCACAGTTAATTCTCTGTATATTCTGAAATAATTTGACTAAATGCATAAGAATCTGTATGTATGTCTAGTGTAATCTTGCAAAAAGTGAAGTTTTTTTTCTTAATTTGCCCTAACAATTTATGTTTCTGTGCCCAATTACCACTCCTGTTATTGAATGTTTTAAGAGCTAGTTATGAAAATACATGCTCCGACTGTTCCAGTTGGCCTCCCAGATACCTGTTATTACATGTAAAGGCACTCCATTGTAACTTTTAGATGAGGTACTGAATTGAAGGGGTTCTGTTCAGCTTGAAGAGGAAGCGGTGGATTTGGTAAAGGAAGTGCATGCTGGCCCTGAAAGGCTATCTAGAATACATTTACATCTCAGCCACAGAAGAGCCATTTTTTTAAGAAATATATTTTTGGGAAAGAGTACTGAAATGACAAATAATTTAGGCAAACAAGCTCTTGATAAGTCCTACTTGGAAGTTTTCTAAATCTATTGCATTCTATGTGTGATGGTGCTGGAACACATTATGGTGAAGAGATTTGAATTCGGAATATAAAAAGTCAGAAATAAAAGTTAACAGGAGTCTGTAAAAGGTGTTGAGGAAGAGAGAAAACAGTGGTCAGAGTGTTTGGAATTGTGTGTGTGTTTCTAATGCATGCATTTGCTCATGCAAACTGCATTGCATTTGACTGGAAGGGAATGATAAATACCGACTAGGTAGGCTGAGTTTCAACGTGTGATAACTATTATTTTAGCACTAAATCTGTGTGTTTATTAAGTTATAGATAATATAGTTCTAGTTAAAGACTTAAGCATGTGTACTTGTGTTCTTTTGTTTGCTTGTTTGTTTAAATGAAGCTAGTAGCAATCCCCCCAACTCTCACTCGTACAGGAGCAACAGATATTTAGCTTTGCAGCAGAAACAGTATTAGTGGCAACAGATTTAGTTGCCATTATTCAAAATAAAATATTACAGCATGAGGAGCTTTGACTGGTGGAATGGGGGTCTGGATTTTTGTTCCCTTGGTCCTCTGAGGTAGGAGTCAGCATGCAGCTGAATATTCATGAGGCATTCATTAATATGAATAGTTGGTCTGCTGCTGCACCTTTCCATGGTTTATTAATATCTTATGGACAGACCACTCCCAAGCATGCAGAGGGCAAGAATACTTTAATGATTGCAGCATTCTGTCAGTAAAAAGAAAGAACGAGATGGTTTATTTCAGCAGCAGCATTTGCAACACTGTAGTTAAGGTGTCGGTAGCACATTGTACTTAAGGTTGTATGGTAACAGTTGAACTATAAATCCCATTTTTTCAAGGTTATGAGTTATGAGTGTGTAAAACTTTGTTCCAGGCTGAAACATGACATAAAGAGACACCTGCCTTGAAGCAACTATTTTTTGGCTCAATCCTTTAGCATATCCTTTTATCTTTTCTTATTTTAAGTCAAGGAGTAGAGGAAAAATAAATGTTGTCATTTAAAGGCATTCTTCTTCCTTGATGAAACTCAAAATGAGCTTAAATTAAAACCAAAAATTTTGGCATATCATCAGCCCATAGCATAGCCTGTGTGTTTCTGACATTAAAAAGCAATGATTGTTGCTCTTTAAAAAGAATGTTTTAAAAACTCACCTTGTATCAAGAAAAAATGCTTTTAATAGATTAATGTAGTTATGATGGATAGACAGTCACAGGAGAAGCTGCATGGAAAAGATGCTGAATTTAGAATAAAAACAGACTTTGAAAAGTATTTTTTCTAGTCTAAAAAGCGTTTAAATTCAGACATACCGTTTATAAATATTTCTGAGGTTCTCAAAAACTGTACTGACCATATGATAATAAGTTAATAAGATCATGTAGTCATATTTTTTTAAATAGTATGTGCGTTAAAAACATAACACATTCTCTTCCATCATTTACTACTCAGCTTGGAATTTAACAGTTTCTCACGAAAAAAAGTGCGTGCCATGCTATTTCCATTTTGTCCATAATAATGCACTTTCTGTCATCTCAGAGAAGTAAGCAATTTCACTTTTTTTTTAACCTTTTCTCTTTAGGTAACTTCAGGTGTTGAGGCCATGTTGTAAAGCCTCCATTAAAAAGAGAGTTGTTGATATAAAACATCTTGCAATGTTTTGAATGCACATAATTTCATCCCACGGCTTGTGCTATGCCTTCTCTCACAGTTTGTCTTTCTCTCCCCCTCATTTTTCCTGGGTAAATATCTTGTGAAAGCTTAATCCTGAAAGTCTATTAATATAATGAAAATTCATTCAATTGTAATTGAATAAATTTCACCCATTAAGGGCTATCCAAGAAGAGTGGGAAAAATACTCAGGAATTCTAAGAAAGTTTGTTTTCTTGTCGCTGTGTCTCATGTGTTGTTCTTCTTCCCCCTGCCCCCAGTTTTTAGCCTTGATGATGTTAACTTAGGAGCATTATCATTTGGTGAAAAAAGTTGCACGCCCTTTCATAAGCTTTTAATTTTCTTTTTTCTTCTTTTTTTTTTTTTTTAGTATCTAGCACGTTACCCTCTAGTGAAGTCTCCCTTAGGACTATAATTTTTCTTTTGTGATTAAAAGTATTGAAGTACCCTGGATCGGGGGATTGCTAGTTAGATACAGAGTCTTTCTGCTTTAGGTCACCAGTTTGAATTCAGTCCAGGCCATCAACAGACTGCTGCTAACATCTGAGGGCAGCGTGGCATTCTCAGTCCGATTCCCTGTGGACACATTTTCTCTCTTATTCCATTCTCCAGTCTTTCTCTCCTGGGCCGAGCTCCTTGTATTGGACAATCTTGCCAAGTTTAAGTGAGTTCCATCATCCACACTTGGATCCAGTTTTCCCTCACCTAGGAACAATTTGTCCATGGTCCACTTCTTTTACAGTACTTACAAGGGTGTGACATTACCATCACCACCACTGTGGAGCAGACAGATATGTGCTTGAGAAAACTGAAAAGGAAACAAATAAAGCCTTTTAAAATAAATAAACAATCGCACCCTTCCCCCCCCGCCCCCCGAACACAGCTGTGTTTTGTAGGGTTTTACGGATTAAATGCTTGGCAGAGGTGCTGGAGTTCAGAGGATTTCAGTTTACAGAGAGACAGCTTCATCCATGGAGCTCACTTAATTTCATTAAGCTGCCAGACTCTGGTCTGGCTACTCTGCGTGTCATGCTTATCTCAGGTTTCTGTTTAGGGCAGGCATTTAGTAATAGATGAGACAATGCAACAGGGCAAAGTTAACTTTAAAAGGATTTTGTGTGGAAGATGTGGACACTTCGGTTTGGAAGCTTCATGAGAAGCCACAGAGATGCTTTCTGTATCTTTCTGGGAAAAATAAGCACCAAGTGTTCTGGATGATGTTTGCGTAGGGGCACCCACTGCAGAGATTTTATAGATAAGAGCAGTATCTGTGCATTTAGGTACAGTAAAGAAATAAAAATAAATAAATACATTGGCTAAATTGTCAGTAATCTCAGCAGGAGGCTGAAGGATGAAATGAGCCATGGAGGCTAAGCTACTTCAACCATGAAACTGACCTCCTTGGGTCAGGGTTATAACATGCTGGTAGGCCGAACAGGGCATAGAAGCTCTGCTGCTGCTACCTTTGGTGGTGGAAAAAACGGTACCTGAAGTTCCAAGGCTGCCTGTTCATCTCTTCTATGAACACTATATTTTCCTTTTACAATCACATACTTTTTTTACTTTTTTTTTTTTTTTTTTTTTNGTATATAGATACAGGGGCATAGACTCACGCCCCTTCTCTGGTGCAGAATCACGCACTAGTTCTTGTTGAACTTCACAGGGTTGGCAATTGCCCAGCCCACCAGTTTGCTAAGATCACTCTGCAAGGTCTCAAGGGAGTCAGCAGCTCCTCCTAATTTAGCACTGTCCACAAACACACTTAGTATACCTTCTAGTCCTGCATCCAATATATTCATGAAAATACTGAAGAGAATTAGCTCTAAAATGGAACACCATCAGTGACTGGACACCAATTTGATTTAAACCCATTTCTGTAACCCATAGAGCCCAACCCATCAGCTAATTGTTCACCCGTCACATTATTAAGATCCTGAATTCCCTTTCAATTGTCCTTTGACCTCCTTTTGCTACTTCATCACCATCAACATGAAAAAAAACAACAATATTGGATAGCAATCAGAGGGCCATACGAGTCCTAAGAGTTCTGCAGTAATGCATGGGTTTTCATGATTCTGTGATCTTTGCTTCATACACACTTCCATGTCAGGTGCCATTGTCAGACTGCCCCTCTGCTGCTATTTGGTGCACAGCAACAACATGTAATGGAATACTGGTGGGAAGGTTCAACCTCTACTATCATACCACCAACATCCACTTCAGACATCATGGGCCAACACAATAAAATAGGAGGCATTACTTTCAGAGCAGCCCTCATAAAATATACAATATTGTTAACATGTAAATAACAAAACATTTAAATTTTTAATATTTTTCTTAAAAAAAAGAGAGGAACAAAAACATAAAAGTAGGGGGATATCTGAACTTGTTTTTGGGAAACTAACCCATCAGGCTAGTTCAGTGGCAGTGGTTGCAATTCTCAGTGAGGTCTCAGAGACTTTTTGATGAAATTTTACTCTTCCTATACTTCATCCTTGAAAATAATTGTTCACAGATGTATAGACTACCAAAAAGTGATGACACGAATAAGGAATGACTGTGAAGTGAGAGAGATTTCCCTCTGGTAAGATAGGGATTATTAAAAGTCTTCACCGGCGAGGGCTTTAGTCACGCTGCCCAAGTTGCAGAAAGCAAAGGAAAGAAGTGGAAGAAGGAAGATCTGCCCACTGTAAGTGAAGATCAGGTTCAAGACCACCTAAAGAACCTGAAGGAGCACAAGTCCATGGGACCTGAGGTGATCCATTCACAGGTTCAGAGGTAACTGGCAGATGAAGTTTCCAGCCACTATCCCATTGCATTTCATAGGTCACAGTAGGCTGGTGAAGCTCCCACTGATTGGAAAAGGGAAACATAATCCCCATTTTCAAGAAGGGTAATGAAAAAAAAAAAAAAAGAAGATGCATTAAAGCCTCCTTTGCTTTTCTTTAGTTGTTTAATTATTTGTAAATTATTTACAGGAGAATACTGCTTTTACAGAGGAGATGTCCAAGCATACACCACTGAATTGAAAAATTCTCCATTTTATAGATTTGTGATTCCTTTGAAAATGCTGGTTGAGGTCTACCTGTCTGGAGACTTAACACAATAACAGCATATCTGTTTTCTGTACACGTTTGTATTACACAATTATTTCCACGGTATTATTATTTCATATGTATTGTATGTATTATCTGTATAAATTGTATGTAAGTAATATTATTCAGAGGGTCCTAGAGAGCTCCTTATCCATTAGAACGTGATACAGTGATGGTAGGAACTAGTCCTACACAGCTTGAACCCCAAATATTTCCAGTTGGCAGTAGGTGAATGTGGATGACCAGGAGGTGTGATGCATTCTCTACTGTATGTTGAAGTAGCTGCGCTGGAAATATCCCACCCAGTTGTGCTTGGCCCTTTAGTACAGACATTAGGCCACACCTGCATTCCTGACATCCAGACCCATCTTTGTTTTTGCCAAGTGCCTTTACCCAGAAATAGCTTCTTTATATATATATAAAAGTAAACAGAAAACCACTCCAGCAAGCATTAGCAGCTACCTTATTGCTTGGAGAGGGGGACTGGGGTGGGAAGAAGTTGCTACCAAGAGAGATAGCAGTGACTCAAAATTCCTTTATGAATGAGATGAAGTTTTAATTAACTGACTATGAAACAGAAAAAAAGAAAAGCCACCAAGTTCTTTTCCATTCTCTTGACATATTTTCCCCCAATTATGGCTTTTCCCTCCTTTTTTTTTTTAATTTTTAAATTTTCTCCCCCCTTCTTTATCTCAAGGGAGTTTCTAGAGAAGCAAACAAACAAACAAACAAAAAAAAAGCTGAGGTTTATGTTAGATGAAATTAAGGTTAATGATCATTGGCTCATTTTCATATTCCGTGGGTGTGGATGGAGGAGTAATCAGTGCAGGTGGCCTTGCCAGTTGGGAGTTTCTCTTTGTCATCAAGAAAACAAGGAGAGTGCAGGGATTGAATTACCACAAATATTTCAGGGCTAAATATATTTTGTTTCCCCATTGGCTCTGATTTAAGGACAGAAAGCTGACATTAATTTCATCCAAAAGACAGGCACAGTTAATTCTCTGTATATTCTGAAATAATTTGACTAAATGCATAAGAATCTGTATGTATGTCTAGTGTAATCTTGCAAAAAGTGAAGTTTTTTTTCTTAATTTGCCCTAACAATTTATGTTTCTGTGCCCAATTACCACTCCTGTTATTGAATGTTTTAAGAGCTAGTTATGAAAATACATGCTCCGACTGTTCCAGTTGGCCTCCCAGATACCTGTTATTACATGTAAAGGCACTCCATTGTAACTTTTAGATGAGGTACTGAATTGAAGGGGTTCTGTTCAGCTTGAAGAGGAAGCGGTGGATTTGGTAAAGGAAGTGCATGCTGGCCCTGAAAGGCTATCTAGAATACATTTACATCTCAGCCACAGAAGAGCCATTTTTTTAAGAAATATATTTTTGGGAAAGAGTACTGAAATGACAAATAATTTAGGCAAACAAGCTCTTGATAAGTCCTACTTGGAAGTTTTCTAAATCTATTGCATTCTATGTGTGATGGTGCTGGAACACATTATGGTGAAGAGATTTGAATTCGGAATATAAAAAGTCAGAAATAAAAGTTAACAGGAGTCTGTAAAAGGTGTTGAGGAAGAGAGAAAACAGTGGTCAGAGTGTTTGGAATTGTGTGTGTGTTTCTAATGCATGCATTTGCTCATGCAAACTGCATTGCATTTGACTGGAAGGGAATGATAAATACCGACTAGGTAGGCTGAGTTTCAACGTGTGATAACTATTATTTTAGCACTAAATCTGTGTGTTTATTAAGTTATAGATAATATAGTTCTAGTTAAAGACTTAAGCATGTGTACTTGTGTTCTTTTGTTTGCTTGTTTGTTTAAATGAAGCTAGTAGCAATCCCCCCAACTCTCACTCGTACAGGAGCAACAGATATTTAGCTTTGCAGCAGAAACAGTATTAGTGGCAACAGATTTAGTTGCCATTATTCAAAATAAAATATTACAGCATGAGGAGCTTTGACTGGTGGAATGGGGGTCTGGATTTTTGTTCCCTTGGTCCTCTGAGGTAGGAGTCAGCATGCAGCTGAATATTCATGAGGCATTCATTAATATGAATAGTTGGTCTGCTGCTGCACCTTTCCATGGTTTATTAATATCTTATGGACAGACCACTCCCAAGCATGCAGAGGGCAAGAATACTTTAATGATTGCAGCATTCTGTCAGTAAAAAGAAAGAACGAGATGGTTTATTTCAGCAGCAGCATTTGCAACACTGTAGTTAAGGTGTCGGTAGCACATTGTACTTAAGGTTGTATGGTAACAGTTGAACTATAAATCCCATTTTTTCAAGGTTATGAGTTATGAGTGTGTAAAACTTTGTTCCAGGCTGAAACATGACATAAAGAGACACCTGCCTTGAAGCAACTATTTTTTGGCTCAATCCTTTAGCATATCCTTTTATCTTTTCTTATTTTAAGTCAAGGAGTAGAGGAAAAATAAATGTTGTCATTTAAAGGCATTCTTCTTCCTTGATGAAACTCAAAATGAGCTTAAATTAAAACCAAAAATTTTGGCATATCATCAGCCCATAGCATAGCCTGTGTGTTTCTGACATTAAAAAGCAATGATTGTTGCTCTTTAAAAAGAATGTTTTAAAAACTCACCTTGTATCAAGAAAAAATGCTTTTAATAGATTAATGTAGTTATGATGGATAGACAGTCACAGGAGAAGCTGCATGGAAAAGATGCTGAATTTAGAATAAAAACAGACTTTGAAAAGTATTTTTTCTAGTCTAAAAAGCGTTTAAATTCAGACATACCGTTTATAAATATTTCTGAGGTTCTCAAAAACTGTACTGACCATATGATAATAAGTTAATAAGATCATGTAGTCATATTTTTTTAAATAGTATGTGCGTTAAAAACATAACACATTCTCTTCCATCATTTACTACTCAGCTTGGAATTTAACAGTTTCTCACGAAAAAAAGTGCGTGCCATGCTATTTCCATTTTGTCCATAATAATGCACTTTCTGTCATCTCAGAGAAGTAAGCAATTTCACTTTTTTTTTAACCTTTTCTCTTTAGGTAACTTCAGGTGTTGAGGCCATGTTGTAAAGCCTCCATTAAAAAGAGAGTTGTTGATATAAAACATCTTGCAATGTTTTGAATGCACATAATTTCATCCCACGGCTTGTGCTATGCCTTCTCTCACAGTTTGTCTTTCTCTCCCCCTCATTTTTCCTGGGTAAATATCTTGTGAAAGCTTAATCCTGAAAGTCTATTAATATAATGAAAATTCATTCAATTGTAATTGAATAAATTTCACCCATTAAGGGCTATCCAAGAAGAGTGGGAAAAATACTCAGGAATTCTAAGAAAGTTTGTTTTCTTGTCGCTGTGTCTCATGTGTTGTTCTTCTTCCCCCTGCCCCCAGTTTTTAGCCTTGATGATGTTAACTTAGGAGCATTATCATTTGGTGAAAAAAGTTGCACGCCCTTTCATAAGCTTTTAATTTTCTTTTTTCTTCTTTTTTTTTTTTTTTATTATCTAGCACGTTACCCTCTAGTGAAGTCTCCCTTAGGACTATAATTTTTCTTTTGTGATTAAAAGTATTGAAGTACCCTGGATCGGGGGATTGCTAGTTAGATACAGAGTCTTTCTGCTTTAGGTCACCAGTTTGAATTCAGTCCAGGCCATCAACAGACTGCTGCTAACATCTGAGGGCAGCGTGGCATTCTCAGTCCGATTCCCTGTGGACACATTTTCTCTCTTATTCCATTCTCCAGTCTTTCTCTCCTGGGCCGAGCTCCTTGTATTGGACAATCTTGCCAAGTTTAAGTGAGTTCCATCATCCACACTTGGATCCAGTTTTCCCTCACCTAGGAACAATTTGTCCATGGTCCACTTCTTTTACAGTACTTACAAGGGTGTGACATTACCATCACCACCACTGTGGAGCAGACAGATATGTGCTTGAGAAAACTGAAAAGGAAACAAATAAAGCCTTTTAAAATAAATAAACAATCGCACCCTTCCCCCCCCGCCCCCCGAACACAGCTGTGTTTTGTAGGGTTTTACGGATTAAATGCTTGGCAGAGGTGCTGGAGTTCAGAGGATTTCAGTTTACAGAGAGACAGCTTCATCCATGGAGCTCACTTAATTTCATTAAGCTGCCAGACTCTGGTCTGGCTACTCTGCGTGTCATGCTTATCTCAGGTTTCTGTTTAGGGCAGGCATTTAGTAATAGATGAGACAATGCAACAGGGCAAAGTTAACTTTAAAAGGATTTTGTGTGGAAGATGTGGACACTTCGGTTTGGAAGCTTCATGAGAAGCCACAGAGATGCTTTCTGTATCTTTCTGGGAAAAATAAGCACCAAGTGTTCTGGATGATGTTTGCGTAGGGGCACCCACTGCAGAGATTTTATAGATAAGAGCAGTATCTGTGCATTTAGGTACAGTAAAGAAATAAAAATAAATAAATACATTGGCTAAATTGTCAGTAATCTCAGCAGGAGGCTGAAGGATGAAATGAGCCATGGAGGCTAAGCTACTTCAACCATGAAACTGACCTCCTTGGGTCAGGGTTATAACATGCTGGTAGGCCGAACAGGGCATAGAAGCTCTGCTGCTGCTACCTTTGGTGGTGGAAAAAACGGTACCTGAAGTTCCAAGGCTGCCTGTTCATCTCTTCTATGAACACTATATTTTCCTTTTACAATCACATACTTTTTTTACTTTTTTTTTTTTTTTTTTTTTAAGTGTTAATGCAATACAGAGCATTTAAAACATCAGCAAGTTATTATTGGAAACATTTTGTATAATGCTTGAAAATGTACAGTAGGGAACTAGCCCGCTTTGGCAGGAGAGAGGCAGGGTGATGTAATGGTCCTTTCCTTCCCTAACATTTATGATTGTAGATTTTATAACTGCTGAGTATGCTTTTCCAAAAAAGATGAAAATGTTACGCCCTTTAGCATTAAAATAATTTAGAGCAGGACCTAATTGTGCTTTCAGATCTGCATGGCAGAAATCAGCTCCATCACTCTGCTTTCCCTATATATACGTTAACATTGATCCCTGGGTGCGGTGTGTTCATGGGGGTGCAGTCTGTGTCTTGAGGATCTAAGAGGAGTTTCTTGCCTTACATCTTATCAGTGAGTTCAGAGTTCATTCACATCACCATCATAGGAAAATCTGAAATAGCATATAGGATTAGGTACTGTGATTCCTGGAGTCTGTCTGTAATTGGATTATTAGATCTACTTAGATCTACTGCTTATTTTCTAGCACCTATTTTGGAATTTCCTAAGTAAGTCTGTATTGCATATATAGTACATTTTTCTTTGTACAAGAATACAGAGGTTGTCCATAAAATGTTTGTCATGCAAGATTTGTATCTAGAGCTCTTCATAACGAAATGCATGTATGAT
Source organism: Pavo muticus (assembly GCA_016647715.1). NCBI lineage: Eukaryota > Metazoa > Chordata > Aves > Galliformes > Phasianidae > Pavo > Pavo muticus. The sequence continues at coordinate 681,841 of JACDJE010000267.1, forward strand.
AAGCATATTCTTCCAGGCCCTTCAGCTTTGAGAACCGGAAGTAGTCATACATTTTTCTGTACAATTTGCTTTGTCAGGTGTCTAAGCATTGCACAAATATTTTTTTACATAATCTCCATTCCCTGGTGTGCAGTCACACTTTCAGAGGTCAGAAGTGGGAGCGTACCAGTTTTACTTTAAATACCCAGTTTCAAAATTGCACTTGCATCACTGCAGGAGAAAAGTACATGTCTGTGTAGGTGCTCGCACAATTAGGTAGCTGCACATTTAGCAGTCATTTGCATGGGTAATGGATTTTCTTGTAAGAGAAAAAAGGTGAGGTGGATCATGCCTGGTGCCCTCTTAAAAGATGCTGCCAGAAATGGCTCAGTTTGCTTAGTAAGATTTAGCAGGATTTGTTTGGAATACTCGAGAGACTGTAAACATACTACAAAAGCATGTTAACACAAGATTATCTTATTCAACAACCCTCTTGAATTGCTTAGGAATGCTTAACTTACTAATACAAGCCTAAGTCTTAGTTTATTTATTTATTTTATTCTGTTTTTCTCCTGATACTGTTGTGGTGGGGAGAAGAGGAAAAAATTCTTTTTCCTTGAGAAAAGGCATCTTGTCCTATTCCCTAACCACAGACATGTTACAGACAGTTCTCTGGGAGAAGATAACACTGCTCTCGTGCATTCTCTCTGAGGGTGAAGGCAATTGTGCCTGGAGTTGGCCAGCTTGTGGCTGTCCACCATCTGTGTAAGGAATTCACAATCCCAGACAAAAGAAATTGGCAAAGTCTTCTTTCTGTCTGTTCTCCAGAGCCTCAAGATAGCCATAAAACACCTGGACAAAATCAGCAGGTGATGGCAAGGGAAAGAGAATGATCAGTCACAGACATTGCTGAATCCTTTGAACATTACTTATAGCTTAGACACTGCTGTCACCAGACACAGTTTGATCTTTGGTGAGTTTTCTGGAAATGCTTTTTTCGCTGGCTGTATGACAACAGGGGGAACCAGATAATGCCGTGGAGGCAAAGCAGAGTTTTCCCATCTTGTAATTTTTATCTCACCTTGTAACGTTAGTGTTTGTTACCTGTATTTACTTAAATGATCAGACAGGGGAAAAAAAAAGAAGGTAATGCAGAAAAGATGTCATGTTTTTACCTTTGTGACCATTCTAATCGGCAGTGCTTAACTGTAATTCGTGTCCCAAATGAACAAGTGACTTAAAAACTGACATCCTTCCCTGTCCTTTTCCCTTTTGTGTTGGTTTATAAATAACTTGATGACAATGTTAAAATTAAGGAATTAAGTTTTCTTCCCAATTTATTCTTCTGGTGTCATAACAGAAGTAATTTTCTTCCTTATTTATGATTTTTTATGTCTCACCATTGATCACCAGTTTTGACTTTGATGTTAAATTGACTTGAAACCCAGTACTACTCCAAAACTCTCAGAAAATCATAGTTCATGTATTCATATGTTTGTTCCATACATACCACGCATATGCTTTTCAGCCTGTACAGATTTAAGCCTAATAAAATTCAGCTCAAATTTAGAAAGAGAACAAAGAAATACTGTGACAGACTAATGTATCTAGAAGACTGTCTATCTGTACATGGAACAGAAGTATAGGGACAAGAACACACTTGGCAGGAAAGCAGTAAGTTTCTTATCAGTTAACCTGTTGGCAACTGGAATCTGAATTTCAGTGCACATGTGCTTAGCACTGAAGCTGACAGTCTCGCCAGTGTCAAGGGGTTAAGTTTGTTGCTGATGTTTCGTTGCATTCCCAAAGCAAGACTAAACCGTATCAAAAGGCAGCCGGATCACTTTGCACGTCAGCTGTCCTCTGAATCCTTCTCCCTCTTGTCGCTGTTTTCTCTCTGTTTTTGTCCTCCCCACCCTGTGCTCCTGCAAATCCAACCCTTCTTCACATGGCTGGTGTCAGCATAACTCGGTCATGCTAGGCGTATTAATGCAGCACTCTAATTCAGACGTGGATCTGGTTGTTCATCATAAGGTTGCTGTGTGGGTTTGCGTGTGCATGTGTGTGTGCATCAGTCAAGATGGTGTTTGAGGAAGACTGAATGCTGCACTCTTTCTGTAGTCTATATTTACAGCTTGTAATCAGCTTGTATGAAGGGAAATAAGGGTGAAGATTCAAGATTTTATATTTTAGTTGAAGAGCATTCTGCCACTTGACAGCAAGATTATCAATAAAACTAAGGAACCCTTACTTTTCACTCTGCTTTCTCAATGTGGAAAATATACATTGCGTCCCTAGAATCCATTACCAAAAGTGTTAATATCTTATAGCAGCAGTCATAATAATCCTTTTACTCTAGCTAATCATGTGCTAATCTGTTGGTAAGTCAAAAGCATTAGACCATTTAAAATTCATTGTGTCAGCTCAGCCGAAGTAACTGGTGTGGTGCTATAAGCGTTTGGGAGAAAAGTTCCTCGAGCTAACCTGACTGTGTCATAAAGTAAAGAATTTTGCCAGCTCTACACAGCAAATCTAAGGATGTCATTAGTTTCAGGTTCTGGACAAAAGCATTGGAGTGTATACAGAAACAGAATATTGCTGGAGTTTTTGTGATGATGTGTCTGAACTGGGTTTCAGTGTTTACTACTCTACTGTTCACTGAGCAGCTAAGAATTGCTTGCTGTCTGAAAGAGTTTTCTGCTTTCTGTAGCCTTTTCTTCCTGTAAGTGTGTGACTGATGGTTACACCAGTATACTTATTCATGAGTTTCTTGATGTTTGTAGTCAAAGAGGGAGTTTAGCATACTTTATTCATTTTATTTTGAATTTTATCTTACTTCCTTACAGCTTCATATATTGGAGCTTCTCGTTGTCCCTTCTACCATTCCCCCTTTGACAATTTGCTTCATATTATTCCTTGAAAGCTTAGATCACTTAATTAGACTGTTCAGATACAATACAAATTGTGTTAAAATTTGATAAGGAAATAATTTGTTCTCCTGTGATGATGAATGGGTGTATATTCTGCTTTGCATGGTTCTGCTCTGTTAAAAGGTTTCAATGATCACCCATGTAGCAGTGAAAATTCCCTTTTCTTTGGCTATCAGGATAGTACATGCAGTGGGTCATTTCCTCCTGTCTCCAAGTAAGAAAGCACTGTCAGAACAGAGATTGTGTCCTATTGAAAATATGTCCAGATTAGAATCCTGCTAATTTCAAGAAGCCAGTTGTGAAATTCTTTCTCTGATCACAGTTGGAAAAGCGGCTTTTACATTGTAAATTTGAAAAAGATATTTGTACTTCAGATTGTGAATTTCAGAATGTTGTTTTCATCTCCTTATATGTGCACATACATTTCTTATGTATCCACTGAAGTTTTTCATATCTTAAAAACAACTAAAATTTATTTTAAATATTCTGAAGATTTTGGAACCGCAGAGATTCTGAATTAAATTCATAATTGCAGAAGTAATTTAAGAAACTCTTCAAAAAAATCCAGACCTAAGAATTAATCATTATTTTTGTCATTTTACATCAAGCAGGGCAGTATCTTTTAATTTTTTTTATTTAATTTTGTTTTGCATTTCCCAAGAATTTATCTTTAAAAACAAACATAGTCTGTTAAGATAGCCTTTTGCAGTCCTTTATGAGATTTCAGTGTTTTCTTTCTTTCTTACAGTTTTTATTATTTCTCCCCCCAGTATTTCAGTACCGAATCTACGAGTCTGACTGTTTACATTTCCTTTAGCAATCCACATCAGCTGCAGAGCTGAGTTTGATTAGTGAAAGACTTGTTCTCTAACAGAGAGCACTGTGGTTACACTTGTATTGTGGTGTTTGAGGGACAAGTGAAAAATGATTGCAATGCAGGAGCAGAAAAACAGAGGACATGGAAAAAGTAGTTTCACATATGAAAAGCAGAACTACTTTACCGTGCACATAAAAGCGAATATAAATGCATTTATCCCAAGAAATGCCTTCACAGTCTGCTTGTTTCACTTAGGTGCTATGTGTGTACTTTACAGTTTAGAAACTGCTCTTCACTGCTGGCCTGCAGTTTCCTGACACGTATGAATTGTGACCTTTTAGTTCCATCTTATGAAATTTTGTCCAGACTGAATGAAGCAATGTGGTCTGTCCACTACCTGAAAGGAGCGCAGATTATAGCTGACCCCAAGCAGGGTGTTCAGACTGGGAAATCCTCTCATCATCACTGTTTAATCTTGCAGTCGTATATTCTCTGGTTATATTGCCCATAGCAGAATCGAAGAACTAAAAGTGCCTACAGTTACTGTTGTATAATCAAATTTGTGATACCTGACCTTACTGTGGAAGGGACAACAAAAATTATTTCAGGTCCTTGGATGAGATCTCATTTTAAAAAGTTTGTTTTTATTGAAACAAACAAACAACCTCCAGGATTCAGTTCTAGAAAGCCAAAGAAAGAAAACGTAGATCAACAGTTACTTGAATATGCTCCAAGATATGCTTGGAGCTTGGATATTCTTGGAAGGCACTGCGATCCTCAGCGCAGGAGGTAAGCTCGTGCCTTGGTGCTCCCAGCTACCTACCTGCTGTTTTCTGACTGCCTGTCTATCTCCCCTGTACAGCCAGTGGCTAAGCATGGTTCCAGCATGGGCGGATACTTGGAGGGGGCAGCAGGGTTCTGTTTGTGTGTTTGTGGCTGTTGGTTGTGGGGTTTTTGTTTGCTTGTTCATTTTTGAGGAAGAAGGTTTTTCTGCTCTGAAACAGTTAAATTCTGTCCTGATAGAGAATATTTTACCTACCATATGGATTAGTTATGAATCTTGGTGGCAAACAGAATGCAGAGCTTGTACACTGTGCTTTACATCTGTCATTTTCAAAGCACAATGAGAAGGAGGTCAGTTCTGTTATTCTCATTTCCAGATGGGAAACTGAGGCAGAGGTGAAGGAAAGTGACTTGCCCAGAGTAATAACAGCGGACTGTGACAGACATTATCCTCTTTTAAGCCTACAGTAAATTAAATTGGCTGGCAGCTTTCAGATTTGCCCCTGGATGCTGTTCAAAGGTAAAATTAAGACCTGGAACTCGTCGGTGTGGGGACAATCACAGAAGACCTTCTGAATCCATTTTTACAAGTTTAATTAAACCCTGATAAAGCTGCGTATGAGAGTCCTTTTTCAGAAATGAAGTGGCCCAAAGTACGCTGCTGGTTTCTTTCACCTGCAGAATTGCATTCCCCCATCTCTTGGCGTTGTTCATTCACATGGCTAAAAGTGACTGCTGATGGATTCAGATCACTCCTTTTTTTTTCTTTATTGTTCTCTTTGCTATGCATACCTTGGCTAGCGTGGTTGAGTAGCAGCTTGACACAGATCCTTGTTCAGCTTGACAGTTAACCCATGCATTTTTAAAAGTATTTATTTAAGGGTATGGAATTGTTTATTTATAGAAGAATCTGAGTTTGCACCGCTGTGTTATCTGAGAGAGAACCAGCATTCCCTGGGCGAAGTGCTTAGGTGGCTTGTCCAAAGGTGGCCTTAACTTTGAACTTTTGTGTACATGAAATAACAGAAAACTATTAGTGGCTGAACTTACTCGCAATAGTGTTATAACAGTAGGTGAGTGTTTGTAGTGTCAGGCATTTGGTTTGTAAAACATTAAATAAATGTACTGCGCTATGTAAATATTTTTCTATGGTTGTCATTACCGTCACCATGAGATGACTCATGTTGCTCTTCAAGTGTCCTGTAAACAGCCATGGATGGAGAGACCTCAGTAGAGAAGGAGCTTGAAGAGCCCTGCTTGCTGCGGGGGTGAAGGCCCTTCTCCCTCTCCTCATCTGTCCCAGAGGGCTTTTGGCAAAGGCCACTATGGTGGAGCTGGCAGAGGGAAAGGAGGCTCATTGCTCAGCCCAGGGAAAGCTGGGGCACATGTTTCTTTCCCCAGTTTGTTATTATGGCTGAAAAAGTGAATCTGTCAAAACACTGGATGGTGGTAGTGTTGTAAATGCCTCAGCTTAGCGCATGTGAGATGAAGCTCTGTAAGCTTCTGTTTCTTTATACAGAGTGGTGATGGATGCTATTTAAGTGTGTGCACAGATGAGGCAGAGCTATCTCATAAACTTGCACAATTTTCCTTTTGCCATCTTCAAAATAAAATCTGTTCAATCAGAGGAGATCTGGAGGAAAACTGGAGAGTAGAGCACCAGCTGAAAAAAATTCTTCAAGGAGATTTCTT
>JACDJE010000267.1:699017-742119 GCA_016647715.1 Pavo muticus
TTTTTTTTTTTTTTTTTTTTTTGTGAAAATGTGTGGGTATAAACAAGATTAAACATTTACAGACCTCAATTTTTTTATATATAGTTCATGTTTTTAGTATTATGGTAAGCAACAAGATTTTTAATTTCAGTTTCTTTACTAGGTTGTGACATGTCCATAGGTTTTATGAGATTAATGAAATTGCAGCAAAAAAGACCAAGATCATATGAAAAATAGAAGGCCATTCCATTTGTTTCATAGTTACTAAATGCGTGTGAGAACCGGAATAATAATAAGAAGTAACTGTACGACTTAATGAACGGAACCTTAGTGATTGTGTTTAGTTAATCACTTCAAAAAAAGGGCTGTATAAAAATTTGCTTTGATTTACATTCTGGTTAGTTGTGATCTATTTGCATTATAGCTCAGTATCAGCTTACAGATTTATGAAGGTATGAACTAATTTTGGGGTGGTAGTCTGTCATATTGATTGGCTCAGTAGTGCTGGTGAGTTCTGTCTGCAGTACCAAGGAAAGAGCTCAACCAGGCGTTGCTACCAAGAAGCCTTCTGGTAAAATATTTTTTGATTGCATTTTTTGGAGAGTCCTGTTTGAAACTTTTATCAAAGTGTTCTACAGAAGACTATACATCTCCATTTTATCATATGCCATTTTGAATTTGGTTTAGCATATCTAATCCTTCAGTTATATTTACAATGTTTGTACATCATTGAAGGATACATCCAAATACTCAGATCGTGGTGATATCTGCACAATATCATGTATTTGAATTATTTCTTTTACCATTAGACATTAGACCATTTAGACATTAGACCATTTTACCGTCTTTTACCAGACAAAGTGTGGGGAATTCTGAGTTCTTAGAGAAGCAGTCATTTTTAGTTCCAGGCTTGGCATAAGTTGCAGTCTTTTCTCTTGAATTCTCGTAAAACTGAAAATATCGATTTGCAATATCTATATCAGTCAGACAGTTGAGTAAACAGCAACATTAGCAAAACTAGATCTTCTACAGCTTTATTCCTAGGGTGGAAAACTGTTGCAAAACTGAATCCACCTCCCAAGCTTCCCTTCCAGCCCACCTTCTGTCGAGCTCCTGTAATCCTTTGCTACTTTTGCTTGGCTTAATAGGAGGTGTGGTGCTGATTGACCAGCTGGCTGCTACCTCTTCTCTGTTAAGTAAGTGTAATGGAATGCCCTGGCTATAAGTACCTGGCAGGCCAAAACAGAAGGTTTTTGGGAGTGTATGCAGCTTCTGGGTCATGCTTTGTGCAACTGCATTAGACAAATTAAATGTATTTGCAAAATCTTTCTGCCAAAGATGGTTGAAATAAATGTGTGGATTCAGAAGCAGCGGAAGGATAAAATACATAGACATATAATCGTGGGAAATGCACAGCTGTCCTCTGGAGACATAGACAGGTTTGCAAGTTTTTTTTGTTTGTTTGTTTGTTTTTTTTGTTTTGGGTTGGTTGGTTTGTTTCTAATTGTATTCATTAGTCTGATAAGTTACTTGATTTAGTAGGATAAATACTTTCCTCTTTTCTTCATGCCCTGGACATAGATTGGAGTGAGACTGCGACTTTCTCTGACTTTCTTCCACGTGGACATTAGAGCAAAGCGGTCTTCTGACTTTAATCCAGAGGATTTTAATCCTCCGTATTTGCCCAGCTGCCTCCCGTGTGAACAGATTTCATGCATGTGGAATTTTGAGGAATATTGCACATTGACAGTTGTTTGCTTGTTTAGAAATGCTTTCTCAGAAGTAATTCCTCGGAGTTGCTTTCACAAGGTGCTCCATTTTTTTTACATCCATATTTCGTATTCCTTCAAAAAATTGAAAGACTTTTAATGCTTAAAAATAATATTGTTTGGTCAGTTAAGATGCAGCCAATTTCCAACTTAAATCTCATTTTCCCCCAAATTATGTATCTTTGTTGCCCTTGCAGGATACATGTTTTTTTTTTTGAAAGTCCTTCAGTTACCAGTGTAAAGTCAGAGTAGTTACATTCTTCTAGCTCACAACTGCTCTGAACTTGCCTCAAGAACATAGCAGGTGTTGTACAAATTGGTCTGAATTAAATCAAGCTCTTGTTATTTCACTATAACTGCTAAGCATCCAGGTGACATATGTACATTGAGGACACTGGCCAAAACCATCAGAGAGGGTTTTTTGTGTTTGGGGTGGGGTATTTACGCACCAAATCATTGAAGTGAATTTTGTACTTCCTCTTTTCATGATGAATGTATGTCTGTATCTCAACCGAATAGAGCCACATGATGCATAATGGCATGTTTTTATGTGTGAGCTTTGCAGGGGTGAAGCAAACCAGTCTGTTTGCTGTTCTGCGCACTGGTCTTAAAAACAGAGAAGTTACCCCTTTGACATACAGAATTTCTAAATTCTTCTGAATGTGAAAGGCACAGTTCTGTCTTTTTCCTCTAACATACCTGTGTTTTTTTCTTGTTTGCATCTTCCTCCCTAGTCCTTCTGTTTAATTTCACTCTCCCTGCCTTTTGTCTCCTACCTCCCGTCTCTTTCTGTGCATGTCACCCACTGTTTTCTTTCCTTCCTTTGCTTCTAGCTGCCAGGTGTTCTGCTTTTCTCCACACGTTTTTATTCCCTTGAAGTTTTACAAGAGAGTGGGGTAGCTTTTCAACTTCTTGCACAAACTAAACACTTGAAAAGTCATCACTTTCTTATAAGCAGTGGTTTCCCTAAGCACATCAAGTATATAAGATTAAGGAAAAAGGACCAATTTGGCACAGATCCAAAGTCTCATTTGAATTGCAAAACTATACCTGTCGAAAACCCCCCAGAAAACGTCAGAAAAAATCACATTTTATTTTGGGAGAATTCTGCAGGTCTTTTCTTCTCATCTGCTGGGATTCCCTTCAGCAGTATTGAATTTGGATGTTGACAGTGATGGAGAATTTACAGAGCTACTCGAGTTGTATGTTTCTTTTAGTAGTATTTAATAGTATTACTATCTGGTAACTATTAGATACTGTCCTAGTCAGTAATTAGGTGAGTGAAATACCTTCTGAGTTATCAGTTTTGCCAGTCTCTTAGGAAGTATCTGCTTTTCATCTTTGTAGTTCTTGTTGAAGGAAGAAATTCTTAATTTGAGATGAAGAATATTGCCACATATGCATTAAATGGAGAGGTGTACTTTAAACTTGAATGATAATTTGGAAAAGTAATCCAACATCTGCAGATGTAGAGATGCCTGCTGATAACAATCTCCAAAGTCTTCAAACAGTGGTTATACATATGAGACCTCCATTCTGCGTTTTAGTCCAGAACGGTTCTGAACTTGTTTCTCCCACCTCTATCACACATACCCTCTACTTCTCTGAGATTTCTCAGGCTCCTCAAGTCTTGCCCTCAAATACCCTCCTTTACAAGTCTAGCTGTTGCCACCACACACTTTTTTTTTTTTTTTTTTTAGCCATATTTGATCCCATCACAGTCATTTCTCATAAACAGGAGGAAACAGCTTTCAAGCAAGGCCTCTGCAGTCACTCTTTCTCTGATGAACTCCTCCTTCCCTCCAAAGCCTCCCTCCTGGGATCTACCCACACGCTGCCTGCTCATCTCATCCTCATGCTCCCACTTCAGAGGTGCCTCCACCTCTCACCCTGCTCAATGCACCTGCCCTGCCAGCCTGCCCTGCTTCCCTGGGAAAGGTGGGATCAGCTCCAGACGGGCTGCTAGGGTTATGTGCTGCACCGCTTGGGGAAGGAAGCACCCGTGTAAGAGGAGGCACCCTTTGTGTAGCCAGAGAGGATGCACTGTAACCCATGGTCCCCCACAGCACATGTTCCTCTGCTTACTGGCACAAGGCATACCTCAGGCTTTCCCAACATATCAGAAAAGAGCAGAACTTGACTGAGGTGGGGGAAGGGGGAAAAGAGTGGAAGAAGAGGAGGAAGGAGTTCAACAGTCTTTATGTAGCTTTTTTGGAATTCTTACCCCTACATACATGACTCCTTGCCTTCTCTCCTAATCTGAGGATTTCTGCTTTATAAAGTTCAATATTCAAGCTTTCTTCCTGGGCTGTTAATTGTGGTTCAGAGGTAGAGCAACTGAGGAGAAGATGTTTTAAGTCACTGAGGAAGTCAGTGGAACAGGAGAAGGAATAACTTCTTCATGGAGTCATGTGAAGACCTGTAGCTAGCCTTGAGTTTGGTCTTCAGAAATGTCTTCACTTTTCTAGCTTCTGCAATCAGTAGGTTACATCTTGCACCTGAGTAAACTGAAGCTCTCCGTTTGCTTTGAGGGCAGAATCTGGTATTCCCTGCTAGACTGATCTTTTTGGCTGTCTGTCAGTGGGACATCTTGTCGGTGAGCACAGCTCAGGACAGCGTTGTGTGACTCTATGGGATATGGGTATGGGATAACCCTGCAGTGCATTCCTGTGCTGCTGGGAGATACCTGGCCCACTTTCGCGCAAGTGTGCTCAAGTGCTAATAGCAGTGTAGCCAAATTTGTGTGAGCACTGCTTGCGCTCATTTGTTTTGTGAAGCTGTGCAGAAGTGTTTTAGGAATTTCTGCATGGCATTCCGCTGCGCAAGACAGACATTGCTGGCCCCCTTCCTGCCGCTCTCCAGGCCAGACAATGAATCAATGTTTTTATTTCTGAGAAATATACTAACACCGTGCTGGAGTCCACGGTCGTCCTCTTGTGTAGTTTGGTCTTTGAGTAGGAAAGCTAGGATTATTCTCTGTACGTGGCCTTCTCACACAATTGAAAATGGTGCAGATATATACATTAAAAAAAAAAAAAGCCAGAAGAAAAAATATATTAAATATCACTAACTTGTAATGTATTGATAAGTCAACAGTTCACCTTCATTATTACAAAGGCAGGAAAAAGTAGATGGAGTTAAAGCTGGCGGGTCCTTTATAACAATGTACTTTGCTAATCACTGCTTATGTACAGTCTAGCAATGAAAAAAGTTTAACACTCAGAAGTGCTGTTTCCTTCTGTTTTATAACTGTGTTATTTTTTTTCAATTTGAAAGGGATTTACATTTATTTAAAGATATTTTTCTAAATTTTGCTTTGAATCCAAATCATGTCATACAACTTTGCCAAAATAAACTTGGCAGCTTACATTTTCTTTCCTTTTTTTTGAGTGTTGGCATGTAATGAATATTAATGGAGCATCACTTCCTGGTTTCTGGCATGATACTTTCTTCATGTAAATACAGCTTTTTGAAATACCAAAAGCCAGCGCGCAGTTCAAAGTCTTCAATTAAATTTAGATGAATTGATAAAGAATCTCCATTTTCTGTCTTGTGAGAGCTTCATTCTGTTTGTTTCTCGAAGAAAATCTTTATTATTTTTTAGAAGGGTAAGAAAAAATAATTCCATGAGTTTAACTCCCTTCATGGTTACCCAGTACATCTTGTTCCTCCGTGTCTGAATTCAAACTCCTCAAGTTAAGAGCGCTCTTCATTTTAGGATTTTGTAGCAGCAACCACATTGTCAGCAATCAAGTAGTAATAGGGAAAAGTGAATCAGTCTGGATAAAGTGGAACTGACCTGAATTTGATCCTTAAACTCCAACAAACCACAACTATTCCGGGTTTTTAATTTTCTATTTTTTTGTTGTTGTTGTTTCAGAAATTACTATCACACACCTCTGCACCATCTGGCTTTTCCTAGGAGTGGAAACAGACTTATCAACATACTGTAACAGAGTCTGTTTTTGTGGTGTGTCTGGCATAGCTGTTACCAGAAAATTCTGGAACTCTCACCAGAAAGGCAGCTTTTATGCAATTTCCAGAACAGTTTTCACACCAAAGAGGATTAGGTGGTAAGCGGAGTGGAGAAAGAATCTGTGCTTGTGGTTGCATCTTGGTTTTACCAGTCACTAATTTGTGCTAGGCTGAACGTTGCTTTTAATTATGAGCTGGTGGAACTCTCATGAAAATGAGAGAAAAGGCTCCCATTTGTCTCATTGTGACTTGAACTTTTCATCATGGAAATCCACTGGCTGTAATGAGGTGACACATGAGTTTCTTGGAGCTGAGTTTAGTCCTCTCTGTGTGTGCACACTTGTTTTATGCTAGTGTCGTCCATCACGTAGACCCTGAGGTCTAGACTGAGGAACCCATTCCATCTGGCCTGTGCCTTTGTCCCACAGGAGAAGAGAGCTGCAGTTAACGCTGAGCATGCTGATTTAACTCTTCCTGTCCCAGACGGGTGTTTACTGTGCAGCCGCTGATGACATGTGCACATGTGGTGGTGTGGAAAGCGGGGGCTTCAGGGAATGACATTTATGACTCTGCCGGTGCCTGTAAGAGGCTGCCTGTGGGCTCTGTCAGAGCTGCTATGAGTGTGCGTGGGGAGGAGGGACATGGCGGTGTCCCTGGGTTAGGCTCACCGCTAGCACCTGCAGTGGCTGTCACAGGTTTGAGTGTCCTGTGCACCCTGCAGCTACACGAGCATCAAAACTTAAACCAAGAGCAGAATTTGAACCCGTCTGTAAGACAGTTAGGCTGATAGTTTTGCATTTAACTCTCTTTGGCTGGCACATTCAAAATATGCAGCAAACAGGCGGAATTTAGAAGCTGCAGCCCAATATAATAATGTCCTCGATTTTATAGCTTGGAGGGGCAGGAGATTGTGACTGACAGACAGACTGCCACGTTAGACTTTTTCGTAAAGCTGTTGAAAACTTCCTGACAGCCTCATTCTTCCTTCAGCAAAATAGGACAACGCTCCTATTGACTGCAATGGGGGGAGGCTCCGCGCCAGCGTTGGGCTGTGTGCTTACTGAGCCATCTCACTTCCTACCTGCCTGGTTTGCTTTTTCCTTGAATGTGCGCAGTGTATGTATTTGCTGCAAAGCATTTACGTACTAAATGGGGACCGAAGCAAATTTTGTCCATTGGTAATCTGCTAGGTGCCGTGGCTGGAATAAACAAGGGGCTCAGCATGAACATAGCATGTGCCCCTAAGTGTGTGTGCTTGATTAAAGCTTGCATACTGGTCTTTGCGCAGAAAGTGAGAGTGTTCCTGCTTGCAGAGCCCATGCTTAACACTTACATGCTGAGCAGCAGCAGGATTACTGTAGCTGTTGCTAGACTTAGTGTGACCTAACACAATTTTGGCACAAAGCAAACTGTAAGAAATAGTTCAATGGCACTGAATAAAATACTATAGGTAAAGTTGGGAGATATGGGTGTAGTCAGAAATGCACTAAATGCATTCAGTTGACTTCTTTCTCTACGAAGATGCGTGGTGCTTGATTTTCAAAGGTGCTGAGCACTGGCAAATCAAAGCGGATCAGATAAATACGAGCACCATGTTTATTCCTATGTTATCAAAATAGTTTAGAAGAGAAACAGGTTTAAATACAATGCAGACTGCCAAATGGCAAGAGTTGCTCCTATTTAGTGCATGATGTTAGAATGCATTCTTCTAGATGAGGCAGCGTAATTGTTCCTGGGACATCTGCTTTAGCTCATGTTGTCCTCTGTTGAATATGTATGTGTCTAAACGGATAAGTTTTTTATATTGACCTAGCTCATTTTCTTAAAAAAATGTTTTTGAAATCATTCGTTGGCATGCTTTTCCTGCATGAATTATGAAATAATTGTGGAAGTTTGAGTAGGCTCAGAGTGTGACGTTGCTTGTTCCAGCTCTGAGATACATGAACAGGTTTTTGCAGCAAAACCCTAGCAGCCTTATCTGTTTGGGATCTTTGAATAAACAAGATTTCAGGGTCCAGAGCTGATATTTTAGCATATATTTCAAGGTATTAATTCATCTGGTAATGTGAGCAAGGTGAATGGTATTGAAGTCAGACCTATGGCACCTCCTGCCATAAGACCAAAATAGACTGCTCATTTTCCACCGGGTATGGTCTACCTCTTGCGATCTCCTTGGCTGATTTTTAAAGTAAATACATGAAGATGAAAATAAGTTATTGGAAGATCACAGAATAGGAGAGAAATTGATCCTGTATTTGAACGCAAAAGTTCCTGTTTGCTTATACAGTCATTTCCTAATGAATCACCTGTTGTCTTTCCCCCCCTTCAATGGAAACTTAGAAGAGAGCATACTGCTCTTTAAAGAAAAATTGGCAGCCATTTGGCCCAATTCAGCACTAATCGCTGTGAGCTATGCAAGAAAACAATTCAAAATTCATATGGTCAGAAGCAAGAAATGGTGCAGCCCTTACTACTGCTTTATATCGGTTGCTCAGGAGCAAGTTAGTGTGACAGAGGATTGTAAGGGGCCACTACAGACTGATACTGGTGTGTAAAGAGCTAACAATTCGATTACATGGAAATCTTAATTTCACAACTTCATACAAATGAATGTGCACTGTTTAAACCTCTAGAAATAATACCAATAATACCTGCACCGAACATTTCTGTCCTAATGTAGCAATAAATACACAGGTATACACAGGAGGCAAAGACATTTGTAGGACTGATGACATAGGAACAATGCTACCATGCAGCAAGGTTCATGCACTCTATTAGTCTTCTCCCCAGCATTGTGCTTCAAATGTTTTTCTCCTTGGTCCTACTTCTTATATTTTAAGTAAAAAGCTGGCATGAAACCTATTCTAGTTTCCTTCACTGTTAGCAATTCACATGATTTTGTCTCAATTGCAAAGGGCTCAGGACACGCCAAGGAGTATCTCCTTAAGCCACCACCATGTGGGTTCTGATTTGCTTGCTCTGTTTTCTGCCCATGTGTAATTGAGTGGTACACATAGCATCATAAAAATAAGGAGAAGGAAGGAAGAAGAAAGCTACCTAATGTGAAGATTCACAGTATATGCATCAAACATCCTAGATGCTCTGCAAAACTGAGTCCCACATTAAAATCAGCACACACACAAAAAGTTGGAAGTGTAATGAAGCAGGTAAGGAGGGTGACTCTTGTTGATTTTAAACTGGAAGAGGGTAGATTTAGACTAGATATTCTTTACTGTGAGGGTGGTGAGCCACTGGAACAGGTTGCCCAGTGAGGCTGTGGATGCCCCCTCTCTGGAAGCATCCAAGGCCGGGCTGGATGGGGCTCTGAGCAACCTGGTCTAGAGGGAGGTGTCCCTGCCTATAGCAGGGGGGTTGGAACTATATGATCTTAAGGTCCCTTCCAACCCAAACCAGTCTATGATTCTATGATTCTATGGTTTGGAATGCTTATGTTAGATGAAGCCTTCATACCCAGTTGTCTCACACGTAGTCATTATGCACTCATTTAGTACAACTGAATTTAGTATCTTAATCTTTCATTAAAAATTGTTAAAATAGACATTGCTCATTTTGGCATGTGACAATGCATGAACTGTAGCCATAGCATTTCAAGTTAATTGAAGTTTCTGTTTCATCCTTTTGTGAATTCCTGGTAACTGAAGGAAAGCGGTAACTCGATAAGAGGAAAGCAATCACGTTACTGTATATTCTTTGCAAATATATTGTTTCTGTCATTTAGAAGTGTGACTGAATCTGTTGCTTTGTATTCAGAGAGTCTTAACCTCCTATTTATATTCTGTTGTTTGTCCCCACAGTGGATCTGAAGTCTGGATTTTCAGCAAACATAGCATACATGTTGGGAAATCCAGATGCAGCTTTTGAGGGCATATCTCCTCTGCCCACCCTGAGACAGACAGAAACCACTGTGACAAGGTTGTTACCTTAATTATGATGCACAGTGGTGAAGGTAATTTCAGAGGATGAGTTTGTTACCTCCCCTGTGCTTTTAGTAGGGACTTGCTGACTAAGCACATACTGATTGCATCAGCCAGAGCCTGAAGTGATACAGCATTTATCTTCTGTGGAAATGAGTTTTGTTACAGTGAGGAATGTTTACACTTGTAGGCCTGCTGGCATACATTTCTCACTCTCTTCCCTTCTAGCATTTTGTAGATTTCATTTTCTCATAGGAATGGGTAAAATACTTATGATGATACATGTCCTAAGTGCATTCATTAACTTATTAACTTTTCTTTGTAAGCCTAGAACGGCACCCTTCCTCCATCTGATGTTTAGATTGTACCAACCCCATAACTCCTAAAGAGAAGGAGTAAAGAAAAGCTTTCTTTTACTAAAAAACAAAACCAAAAACAAACAAACAAACAAAATCCTGATTTCATGGGTCATTAGCAACTCACTTTTTTGTTTGGAAGAACAATTTTGCTGCTAAAAGCAACTATCTCTGCGGAACAAGATTACTTCTGTGAGAGGCCTAGTGCCCAGCAATGAGGAAAATAAAATCTTTTGAGGTTATAGGAACATCTCCATGCAATGTGTGCTTCAGGAAGGACCTTGCCCATCACTGTTTTGCATTTTTCATTAGGCCATTGATTGTTGGTGATGGCAGAGTCATTGACACTGATTTATGTACATACATATATATATTTCCTCAGAATATCAGCTTTCTGAATGAAGTATGGGGGCCTATGATTTTAGCTGTCGTTGTTTCAAGCTTTGAATATGCAATTCGACCCTGCATATAGGGGGGGGGTTGAAACTAGATGATAATTGTGGTCCTTTTCAACCCAGGCCATTCTATGATTCTGTGATTCTATGATTCACTTCTTACCAACATAATACTTAGGAGATGCTTAAAAGAGACAGGCAGCTTGTTTTTCTAAGAAATTAGGTGTTACAAACTAGTGAATATGCTGCATTTGGTTCAAATTGATGCTAGATAAATGTAAATTGCTCTGACAAATCAGTTTTAAAAACAATTGCTAGATATATGTCTTCTCTCTCCTCCCGGCTATTTTAATGATGTGTACACCAATAGACCTATTAGAATAAAAAAATTACAGAAACTTAAATTCTGATATAATTTCTTGTGTTGCACCTAGGGGACAGAATGATTTTATTACATATTGAATTGTGTGACATGATTATTTTCTATCATTAAGGGCAAAAGTATAGGTGTGTGTTCACGTAAACAGTGACAACATAAGTATTTACAGAATCAAGTGATACAGTATACACATACAAGTAAATTAAAAAATAAAAGCAAAAATCCCCCAAATGGTGTAGACTGCAAAAGACCAGAAAATATGTATATTTTTGCAGGCTTTTGTGGCTTGTTCTTTCTTTCTTTCTTTTTTTCTTTTTTTTTTAGAAAAATAGCTGTGTCTTGTCACTTTTATATTATAGATAAATATTGTCCCTATGTATGACAGTGGCAGTAGATCTTACTTTGATTTCACTCCTCTTCAGTTTAAATTAAACCTGTCTTTGTGTATACTTCAAACATGTTCTGCCAGACACAGCATGTCCTATCTTAGCTGAGTTGGACATTGTATGTTGTAAATCTGTGCAGTTGAAATAGTGCTTTTAAATATGTGTTATAATGATTTAATGAGACATAAATTTGAAGATCAAAACTATTTAAATTTGAAGGTTGTGCAGAGGAAGAGGCTTGGGAGAACAAAAATATTTTTCTGAGCTCTTACACGATATTGTAGTATGGAAACTCCAGCTTTGCACCAGTAGGGGCAGGTTTATCCTGTAAATTGGGGAAAAATAAAGAAAAAAATTAAAAGAACGAAATGATAAAGCTTGTGCTTTGCTTTATAAGGGCAAATAAATATATGTGTATTATATCGTATTAAATATATTTGTATTCTGGAGTATAGCTAAAGGACAACTTCCCATGAAATAATGCATTCCTTTAGAATTGCTGTAGATTTTCATAATTTTTTTTAAAGCATTCCTATTGTAACCTACATCAAAAGGGCAGCTATGGTTCTTGCGTCTGACTATACATATGCATTATAAAAAAGTGAGTCTACTGTAATTACCAGTTTGCAGAGCGAATTCCTGCAGGGTTTGTACTCTCCCCATTAGTAAAAGAGATAAGTTGAAATGTATTAAAATTTCACTGTACAACTGGGAGTTTTTGTTCACAGTAAATGTGGTAATGTTTCTTCATTGCTTGACTGTTTGTGTTTAAATTTAGGCAGCGTGCCCAACAGGGACAAAATTATAGGATAAAGCTATGTATAAAAGAAAATCCTTCTGAGAAAACCTATAACGTTCTTTTTTTTTTTTTTTTTTTTTGTCCTTCCCTCCGTTTCTTTCTTTCTCCCCCTCTCTCTCTTTTAATAAGCAGTTATACATGTAATCACGCTCCATTCTGGCCAAGGAAAAACATTTTACCTATTTCACACTTATTGGAATTCCTCTCTGTCATACATAGCAGCCTTTTGTGCAAAAATTCCATGGGTTTGGTTTTGGGAAATGTGGAAGAGAAACAAATTTTGAAAGATACATAGGAGAGATGCAATTTTGAGGATTTTTAATGAACGGTAACATCTAATGAAAATAAAAATACTCACCTGTTAATCACACATTTTTGGGGGGAGAGCGGCGTTAAAGGGTTGTGTCCGCTTGTTCTCATTTGCTTACAGAATCAGTTTCTGGTTAACAGAGAACTGTCCAGTGAAAGACACTGCAGGACTGAGTCCATGATTAATTTAAATAAGAAGTTACTGTTCTACATTTTAATTTCAGAGTTTGATTCTGATGAGATTGAAAAGATAGTTTTGTTTTTAGAAAATGTTCAGGCTTTTCTAATATGTTTTAAAACATTGCGCTTATTTTCTGAAAGATAAAATCTTTCCTCGTAGCTTTTTCATATAACTTCTATAGCAATCATCTTCACTGGCTGAAATGCAGCACAGTGGAGTCTAAAGCCATGTACAGTTTTGGCAAAATTGGAAGCCCATCGTTTAGGGTCCTGAAAACAGTGACATCAACAATAGTAAATCCTAACGGTGAAGTTATTTTGGAGGAGTAGATTAGGCAGTAAGTAATATGGTTTTGGTATTTCTTAAGGAAAATATCTTTCTGAATATGTGGACAGAGAGAAATAGCTATTCCAGGAGTCGAGCTCCATTTTTCTTTGTTAAAGACAGATTTTGCTTATTCTTTTGTTTTATAGAAAGAAAAAGCGGAAAACGAAAACCAAAACTGCTGATTTTACCAATATCATTTTGTGTTGTCATTTGTGTTTTTCTTAAAAGTTCTTTAGTTACCTGCTAAAAATGGTACTTCTGTATATTTACATGTTTTTGCTTTTCTTTTTTACTCAACAGACTGTACTGTTTGAGACCAAACAAAATTAATTTTGATAACATGAGCTGCTTATCTGGTGGTGATCATTAAGACTTTAGAAGATCTCATCATCTTCTGGTTAATTTATGTAGCAACTATTTGAAGAATAGAAATCTATTAAATAGGTTTATATAATTTTTTAACCATTTATAATCTATCTTTCAAAGACTGCTGACCCAATTGTCCATGTAATGTGACTGAAATCTGTCAGTTATTTCCTTCCACATCTGCCACATAACAGACTCACTGTCTTTTTTAGGAAACAAGGAAGTTTTTCCTTTTCTGGAATGCTTTCTTTAGCTTTAAATTTTACATCACGATTTTCAAATATTTTTGTCTTACACTCCTCCTTCGTTTATCTACATTTATTGTGAGGAAATGGAATTCACTTGTGAATAGCAGGGTTGATACAGTATGGGAATCTAAGTTCTACTTCTGTATCTCAGATACTACATTGTCTTATGTAGTTGCAGCAGCAGCTACATAAGCAGCAGCAGCAGAGATCAATCAGTGGATCGATTGATCTATCTGTCTATCTGTCATTCATTCATTCATTCATTCATTCATTTTCCTCTCAGAAGTGTCAGTAAGGTTGAAAGAAAAAAATCTGATTATGGTTTTTCTAGCCATGGCTAAATAATGCTTTTTGCAGAATGTTTTTCTCTTTCCATATAGAAGCAATTTTTTGTTCAGGAGTGATATAGAAATAGTAAACCATTTGCTTGCTCAGATCAGAAACAGTTTTGGAGAATGATTGCTCTGAGTGATCAGGGGGGTAAGGCCAGTGCAAGAGGCTTGCTCTAAGAGAAGACCCCAGTAGTTACGCTTTCTTGAGCTGAGTATTTGAGTGGAGCTAGCAACATTAATGTCTCTAGAAGAGTCTCTAGAAGAGACATTCGAGAGACTCTAGAAGTCTAGAATGTCTCTAGAAGCATCTAGAATGGCAGAGGAAGTTCCATGAGGCTTTTCACAGATCTGTCCATCCATCCACCCGTTCAGCACTGCCTACTTCCTTTACAAAGTTTGTGGCTGAATGCTAATAACTGATGGTTTTGATTTCATAACCTAATAGGGCCGATCTGAAAGCAGTGCCTGCTATTATATCATGTTGGCCTGTAATATCAGAGGCAGATATTGGTGGTATGGGAGTAGAGGCTGACTTTCCTACCAGTATATACCGTTACATGTTGTTGCCATGTGAGAGATGGCAGCAGAGGAGCAGTCTGACTAAATGGCATCTGACATACATATGAATCAATGGTGTAGAATAAAGGAATGCATCAATTGACATTCATTGACACTTGCTGAACGTTTATGGAGACCAAACAGTGGATGTGAGGCAGTGGGTGGTGCATTTCAGCAGTGCTGACAGTAGATCACCTCCACTGTTGCAGTTTTATGTGAGTGTGGCATGCAGGCTCTTGTTCATGGCTAGCAAAAAATGCATAGCTAATGGTGATGACTATGTTGAAAAACAGATTTTTGTAGCTGAGAATTTGGTCTATCGAATAGTTTTTTGTGCTCTTAGTATCTGTTGTAGTTTCCATGGAAATAAATAGGAGGCATTATTTTTGGAGTAACCTATGTAAATCTGGTTCTCATCTGTAAGAACAAATGTCTGCATTTGCTAACATTCCCTCAGGCACAAGGAAACTCATTCTTAAATCAACCATGTGTTTTTCTTCAAATTTAAAGCAAATTTTCTTGAAATTTTAAGAAGCACTTGTCAATCTTAATTTTTTTCAATTCATATAATTTTTCCTTTGATGTGAGGTGGATATTACATGCTACAGGACATAGGGTCATATTGTACTTGCAGTCTTTGTAGAATATCCTGTTGGCAATACTGTGAGCTGAGTGTATAGAATTAGGAAAAATGTGGCCTACAGAAACTTCCTGAAAAATGACAGGGCTATTATGAGTTATGTTTGTTTTCTCTTGAAATGTCGACGTAGCATTCCATGGCACGAGTTTCCGCTTCTGACAGTACCTAAAGAAGAATCTGAGTGACTCTCTTATATTAAATGCAGCATTACAAATGCCATTTTATATTTTATTTTATTTTATTCTGTTTTCCTCTATTTATTTCATAGGTTTTCTCCTGAAGAGTTGAAAATGTTTTTCTAAAATGCTTAAGTGCTAGATTCTAGCTAGATTCAAAGCTGTTTTATCCTGTTAACAGCTTTCCATCTTGTTAGCATCCTTCCCTTCATATTGTATTAGTAACTGCTTTCATGAATGCCACAGAGAAATATAACGATATTAGTACCTTTCAAATTGTATTAGTGAAAATAAATACAAGTAAGAAACAATACTAATATACTGTGATGTAAAATTGTTAATAAAATGCTGCAATGCAGTGAGCAGCTTGGAAGCTATTTACATATCTCCAAATGTGGGGAGAATCTCCAAATACAGAAATGAGAAGCTCCATTGCGTTGCATGGATGCTTAAGACTGTTCAAATGCAAAGTATATTCCCACTTTCTTCTTTTTGTTTTGAGCAATACATTATTCTAGTACAATTACTCATGTTAAGAAATGATCATCCATCAATGAAGGTTATTTTCTTTCGGGCCTACAAGCTAATTATTTTGTTTATGGATATTCCTTTACAAAGTGTAAAACTGTCCAAAATTATGTATTTTTTAAAAATCTGTTAATTTTTTTATGCCAACAGATGAGATTATGTGCTTCATGCTTCGGTCTTAAATTCTATCCTCATGCTACATGTGTTGTGAGAACTGTTTGCTAATCTTTGCCTCTGAAAATTGTATCTCATGTCATTACCCAGCTCTTACAGACTGGGCAGTTTGAAATCAAATGGTCAAGGGACACAGTGCTTCTGTGGAAGAGTCAGACACAGGATCAGAGGGTATTCTCACTTTTTCTGCCCAATGTTCTGGCTGCAAGATTATCCATGTAAAAATTGTAGGTCACTTGTAAAATAGAGTTATTGTATGAGAATTCCACATTGGAGACATTAGGTCTTTCAACAGAGACAGAAATACTTCTGCAGGTATAATCTGTAGAAAGTATGGCAGGCATTTCCACCCCAATTTTCTTTCTCTCTTGGCTTCAAAGAGAAAGTGTATTCTGAAAATTAACTTAGGAGATCTGTACTAATTTCTGTCTATCTACATTTCTAATTATATAGGAGGTGGTTTTTTTGTTTCTTTTTTTTTTTCCTTTTATGTGAGTTTTCTTGGGAAGGAATTTTCTCTGTTGACATGAACTTGAGACTTTAATGCACTGTGATTTTTCTAGACTCCACACCAGCATAGGTTCACCAGCTAAACATTCCGAAGCACAGAGAAGCCATAGACAACCGTAAGCAGGGGGCATACTGAAGCCTTCTTCTTGTTCTTGAAAAATAGTATTTTCTTCTTTTTTTATGCTCACAGGTTTAAATGATAAGTGAAATTTACCCAAGTGATTGCCTCATAACATTGTAGGTGCAATTATCTACCAACAATGAATTACTAATGTATCTGGTGACCAGCGACATATGCAGTCAATTTTTAGTCTTGTAAAATGTGTGAGCATTTCAAGAAGGACACAAATCTGTGGTCTCAAATATGAAAGGCAGGCCTAACATCCTGCTCCAAGTGGAACCCCTACATATTACTGCCCACATCAAAGCTTTGGTAGTCTTTTCACTTAGGCATTGTGTCTGTCTTCCCTGTGATGCCTGGCTTATTGTAGTGGGTTGTCTTGCGCATTTCCTAGATGTCAGTATGCAAATGGTCCTCCTTTTGGTGCTAGTTTGAAGCAAGCCCTGTTGTACTGCTGATTTGCCAGCTATTTAAAATAATGTAATTTCATTGGAATCTTTATTATTAACAGGAAAACTTATGCTGTGGTCTTTTTTAAGGATACTTGATTTACAAAAGAAGAGAAAAAAATTATTAGCATTTCTACAGTAAAGAAGTGACATACCGCAACAGCTGTTTAGTAGCATATAATACACATTGTGACAAACAAACAAAAAAAAAAAGATCAACTTAAAATTGTAGTACATTCTTGTGCTTAGATACAGTGATGATCTGTATAGACGGATTTTGTCTTCTTCAGTTTGTAACCAAGAAATGTCAGGGCAAAGAAGGCACTCATAGAAAAAACGATCAGACCACTTGCAGGACTTAGCTACTTGTCTGCTGCTTCAGACCTTTCTTTGTCAAGGGTTACATTATGTGCAGCAACCAGAGAACAGATCTGAACAGGCCCAGGTTAAAATCTAAGTAACCCAGGTCTGTTCAGCCTGGGGAAAAGAAGACTTAGAGAGGATCTGATAAATGTTTATAAATATCTAAGGGGAGGTGGGAGGCAGATGGATTAGGCCAGGCTCTTCTTGGTGGTGCATAGCAGTAGGACGAAGAGTATTGGCCTAAAACTTGTATGTAGGAAGTTCTGTACAAACACACAGGAGAGCTTCTTTACAATAAGGGTGACGGAGCACTGGAACGGGCTGTGCAGAGAAGTTGTGGAATCTCCTTCTATGGAGATATTTAAGACACGTCTGGATGCCTACCTGTACAAGCCATAGTAGGGTTCCTGCTTTAGCAGGGGGGTGGGACTTGATGATCTCTTGAGGTCCCTTCCGACCCCTGCAATTCTGTGATTCTGTGATCTTTGTGTCTCTCATCAACTTCTTGTTCCTTGCATAACTATTTTTCACGTGCCGTGATGCCTCAAGATCACCGCTGTGTGTCTTTAAATTATTTGCCCAATGATAAAGTTATTTCAGTAAAATATTAGTTCAAAATTGGAGGGCATTTATAAGATAGAATTGGAGTTAAACAGGATGTAGAAAGGAAAGGTTGCATTTAGCATTGAGAGTTTTTTTTCTTAAATTGGAGGGATAAGCTGCAAGAAGTGAACTTTGCTTACCAAATACTTACCCTACACAAAATCTAAATTTTAAATATATTTTTGTGTATATGTTTGTGTTTTAAAATCCTGCCATTCTTATTATCTAATACATTTGTGCACACACACTCATGCAGAGTCTCACTAATTTTAATGAAACCCAGTTTACTGGGTTGTTCTCATTACAAGGATTTCACAAACGTGGAATCAAATCAGCTGTTATGTTTGGACCAATGAATTTGTTTATGTGGACTCCATAAGATAAATGCATGGTAGATGCTTTAAGCAGGTAGATGGAACTTCCATGCAAACAAAGTGAGTTGAGTCAATACTGTTAGGCATTCAGGTGCACAGTAAGGCAAGGACATTAAGGAGAAGGATCTGTTATGCTGCTCACCTCATAGAAGAATGTAAATGAGACTTCATTAAGATAGTGCTTAGCCTCACAGTATTGTAGGAACCTTGTCACAAACGGAGAAATTTTTGTTAGGACAGCCATTAAAAATTTGGTAAAGTAAGCTGCAAAAGTAAGTCTTTCCAGAATGTTATATAGTTTTAAACTTTCTCCATCATTTATGATAACTTATATGATTCTTCCTCTGGAGTTCTTATGTATTCTTCATGTGTGCTCCTTCTTTTCCCATACTGTGATCCCTTACACAAAAACTTACTGCTTCCTATCTCTTGGAAGCTCTGCAAAACAGCCAGACAGATTGATTTTTCCATTAGTGCTATAGCCTGCTCCTATTAATATGTGAATAATATTTACTTGCTATATAATTAAATTGCCCAAACTATGCTAAATGAATATCCTTGGTCTGGGGGAAACCCACAGAAGTCAGGAATAACATCTCTCAGTATTACCCGTAGTAACTTACACAGAGGTGTAACAGGCCACATTCTTTAGTAGGAGGCAATGTTCCCTTCTTTCTGCATTGCATTCTACATGAAGAAGATCTCAAAGTGAGCAGCAGGATATCTCTGAGTGTTTCAGTGTCAGATATAAAGCCATTAATTTATTTTAGTACGTGTGTATTTTGTTTTTAAACTGTAATAGTGTTGCTTTAAGATTTAAGGAAGCAGTAGTGTAAATTATTCAAAACAATTCTACTGCAATCCAATCCATTTCCTCCTCTGCTAATATAAAATGCCTTCAAAGAACACCGTATTTTTGGTATAAATGCAAGAAATGTTATGATAGGAACTCCATGGAAGGAATGTATAAAAATATCTCAGAACTCCTATCATCTGCAGATCAGTGGTGCGGTAGAACTTAGTGGCACCTTTCAAACAGCTGTAGGAAATCGTGCTTTACAGCATGCTTAAGGGCTTTAACATGTAAGTTGTTATCTGAATGCACGGTTACCTATGCCCCTGCACGTAGGGAGCTGGTATGTGTTGTTTTTCTATGCCTTCTATGCCTTTCTTTGTCTTTGGTTTCTTTTCTTCTCCTTCTGTTTTCTGTCTGTCTGTCTTGGAGGAGTTTCTGAGGAAAACCTTAGACAGGGAAAATTTCTCTCCCTAACACACAGTGTAGTGCACATAATGCCCCATTACGTAAACTTCTTTAGGAATACATTGTGAAGGTAAGATTACACTGGGTGGCTTCTGGAAAGCCTGGCCGCATTCTTTCAGGAACACTTTTCTGGCTAAATTTTTGCTTTGCTACACCCTTGCATATTTGTACCTACTTCCTAACAGGGTCAAACAATGGTTACAATGTCTAGCCACTGCTAACCAGCTCCAGGATCTTTTTACAGCCCTCCCCACCCTGCCCCTGTCAAATTAAGGACTAACAGATGTCCAGCCGCAGCTAACGTTGATTCGCACTGCTACCTACCAGCACACCGGCTACTGTACTTCTGTCCTCTTTCCACATTAACATCCTGCCACTGCAGACTGGAGGAGGGACAGCATTAAAGTTTTAAATTTTAGTTAAACCTGTGCTACCTTAATCTTCCCCTGCTCTTCTGGGTCATTCCTGAGCCTGTCGTGGTGTCACTGCTACACATATGCAAGTTAAATGCTATTGAAAAAAAAAAAAAAGTAGAAAGATATTATTAATAATTCAGGTATACATCCTTGCAAGGCTCAGTGCTTAAGCTGATTGCTTTTGTGAAGATCTTTAAGGACCAAGTGTTCTGTCACTTCAGTGAGTGTTAATGCTCTGTGTGTCTGTAAGAGCATGTGCTTCTCCTGGCATTTTACATCTCTCCACTGAGTTACGCTAGTTTCATGTTGGAAACAGTAGTGATCCTGGGTAGTGATCTGGATTAACTGAGTAAAGTGGAAAATTGAATCTTTGGAAAAAGGACTGAATTCTACCTGAGACTTTTGGCAGCATCCATCACTTAGGTTCCATTTACTCTGACAGCAGAATTTTGAAGACATTGCATCTCATTATTGTTTAGGGAACGTAGGTAAAAGGCTTATGGAGTGTTTTAAGACATGTAGGCAACTGGGCGTTTCCAGGCCCAAATGAGCATATTTCAATCTGTGGGATCATCCTTATCACTGAACGGCATGCATGGGATTCACTGTGATGGGATAGGAAACTACTGGTGCTGTTTTACAACCTGACATCAACATCTATTTTGTTTTTTAGGGAAAAAAAAGGCTGAATTTTGGGCCACATGCTTATCTTCAGAGTTTCTCCTGACAATCCTTATTACTTTACAAAAATAGGTAGCTCTTCTTGAAGACTTTTCCGATTTAGTTTCTTGAAGAACAGACATCTTCATGTTTCTTGAAAGTTTGCATGAATTTGAGTGTATGTATAAAAGATAGAAAGCTTACTAGTTTATTAATGCCCTTCAACGCTTTATGCCATCAAGATAGTCTTTAACTCAGGGTAAAGAAACATGAAACTTGTAAACTTTTTTTTTTCCATCTCACAACTTGGAATGGCTAAAAGGATCATTTTTAAATGTGTGCAATAAAACTCACTCTTAGGCTGAAACGTTGTATTTCAGGCTCAAGCTGAATTCAGTCCTTACAGGCAACCTGTTAATCTCTAGGCAAGAAATAGGTAGAGTTGTAATGGGAATGCGGATGAGCCTTAATAAGGCCAGTCTACTGAATGACGTGATTTCATCTATATATGTATACATATGCTGTGAGTATATTTCTCCCACTGTACACACAAGTGACATATGAATAAGACGGTATCACATTAAATACAGCAAATACAAACCATGTTGGTGCAGAGATTAAAAAGGTGTTGAATATGATAAAATCTTATATTGTAAAGTAAGAATCCTATTTTGTAAGCCCTTCGTTCTTTTTGCAGTACAATTAATTACTGAGTTCATTAATTAATGAACATATTAGAGAAAGAACACCATTACTGACCAGTGGAGACCTGATATATTACTGAGTCAATAAACTATTGAACATGAAACAGGACCTACCAGGAGAATTTTTTCCTCATAACCCACAAACACATATATTATTCTTGCAAGATCAGCACTTCTTTGGTACCCTTATATTTCACATTACTAATTCTTTTAATCACACATACATACAGTGTTTTATGACCTAGCTAATGAGTAATTGGACAGGTGACATTGGGACTGAGACCCTGAAGTGTCAGGCATAATAGAGCAGGATATTTTCATCCTTCTGCAAGATTTTTGAGAGTAAAAGGTAGTAAAAGAATAGGATATGTAAAATTACAGTTCTATCAGAAATTTAACAGAGAAAGACACACTGGGATGGGTGAACTATAAATGGTTTTAAATGACTGTATGATGCAGATAAATAAGAGACAAGACATGAAACAACTTTGAACTTTTTTAATAGTAACGAGGAGTTTAGCTTGGGCAAGTTAATGTTGATTGTAATTTTCTTTAAGTCAGTATAGTTAAGGTAGTGTTTTCTTGGTACGGAATGTATACAGAGTCTGTTAATTGTTTGGAAGAGACAGGAGCATTCATAATGCTTCAATACCACTGTGGCCATAGGATCCGAGCATCCATCCCCCACCTTAGCCCCCAAGTAAACATTGATTGCATCTAAATCTATAAGATATCTTTTCCTGGCAGCTCTGGTAGTTACTGT
Source organism: Pavo muticus (assembly GCA_016647715.1). Classification (NCBI taxonomy): domain Eukaryota; kingdom Metazoa; phylum Chordata; class Aves; order Galliformes; family Phasianidae; genus Pavo; species Pavo muticus. The sequence continues at coordinate 721,054 of JACDJE010000267.1, forward strand.
AGATCATTAATCTGTGAATGATCAGAATAAGCCTCTGTCTCAGAAATCTCCATGCAAATTACATCTAAATGCATGCTGTAGATTTATTAGAAGCAGTTTGAAGTGCACAGGTCATCATCTACGCTATTAAAACATGTAAATCTGTTGCACATTAAAAAAACTTCTATTCCATTTGTATTTGCTGTAGGCATAGTTAGCCTCTCAAGTAAATCTGTGTAGTTTTTGAAATCATTTTGAAAAGGGAGGGGAGACCTTAATGAGGTGTCTTATTTAAGCAGATCTCTTCACGGGACTGGAGCTTTGGCATTGCTGCTTTGAAAGAATTCCATCTTTTGAAACAGAGGGAAATGCACGTATTTTGAGTGTCACAATATATGAATGACATAAAAACATCAGAGAGCATCCAAAGGAGGGCTACAAAGATGGTGAAGGGTCTGGAGGGGAAGACATATGGGATGCAGCTGAGGCCCTTGGTGTGTTCAGCCCAGAGCAGAGGAGACTGAGGGGAGGCCTCATGGTGGCTACAGCCCCTCACGAGGGGAGCGGAGGGGCAGTGCTGAGCTCTACTCTCTCGTGACAGCAACAGGACCTGAGTGAACAGCATGGAGCTGTGTTGAGGGAGGGTCAGGTTGGGAGTTAGGAAAAGGCTCTTCATCAGAGGATGGTCAGGCAGTGAAACAGGCTCCCCAGGGCACTGTCATGGCACCAAGCTGACAGAGTTCATGGAGCATTTGGACAATGTTCTCAGACATAGGATTTGATTTTGGGGTGGTCCTGTGTCGAGCCTGGAGTTGGACTTGATGATCCCTGTCGGTCCTTTCCACCTGAGGATATGCTGTTCTGTGATTCTGTGACACATTTGACGCTTACAGAATGTTAAGAGATGAAGGGTTAGCCTTAGGTATAGGAGAAACCTAAAATTTCAAAAGGAAAGTTATAATACGTACTACAGTCTGTTGCTATTATTGTATCATCATCTTACCCTATTTTAGGAACACATCAAATGTATAAATAAATGTATAAACCACATAAACTCCTTATGATGTAGCAGAGTTGCACCCTACGGTATCCCCAACATGGAAACAATTTTTGGATACTATAATGGGGAGGGAACAGAGATATATAGTCTTCCTTTTTATATGTTTTTTTTCCTTGTTTTACATTTGGTTTTAATTAAGCTGAAATGCTGCTATGGGAAATCATCACTAGTAACATTTTCCTTTAAACAATTGATTCCAAATCAGGAAGTTTGTGGAACACCTACAGAACCCTCGTCGTTGCACTTTTTTTGTTGTTTTGTTTTGTTTTGTTTGTTTGTTTTTTCTAGAGTAAAGATCCTTTCTTTAAAAGACTTTAGGAATTTACTCTTCTTCATGGGAAAAAAGAATAAGTTATTATTGAATAAGCATTTTGTTTGTCCTTGCTAAGGGATACTGATAAATGTTTTTGAAAGAAAACTAATCCCTCCTTAAAAGAATGAGCAGTGCTTGGAGTGCTAGAAGGCTGACTGTTGCTGTACAGTTAATACCCTTCTAGCTCTCACAATAAATTTGTACCAGAGGGGCGAGAGACATTAATACGTGTTTTCTGTTTCTTTTTCCAGGCCATCCGCTGTACACTGGTAAATTGCACATGTGAATGTTTTCAGCCAGGGAAGATTAACCTGAGAACCTGTGATCAGTGTAAACATGGCTGGGTGGCACATGGTAAGAAATGTCTGTTCTGGACTGGTCTTCTCTATTCTGTTCTTTGTTCCTGGTCTCTGTAAATGCTAAGTACTGGAGTGATACAGACAGCAGTGATATCTATTTCTCTATAAAGGCACGTGTGTGTGCTCTGGGTTTCTACAAATATGTCTATACTTTTTTCACATCGATTTCTAGGATGGAAATATAATAGATTGGAAATATTGTAGGTTACCCTGGCAATAGGTACCACTGGAGCTGGTACCTACTTTGAGCTTGTGTACGCTCAAAAGTGTATTCTGACTTCCAGGAAGTTATCTGGTTGTAGCAGATCTTAGCAGAACGGCAAAGGGTTTATAGTTTGGTTGCACAGCAGAGTTTATACTGAAAATCAGCATTCGCCAGTAAGTTGCTGAGACCAATGGAAATTCAGATGTACCAATGTCAACCTTTCAGAGCTTGGATATCAGTAAAATCAGTGTATCCATTTTGGCTCAATGAAATACTTGATCGGTGTGTTGAACCTCTCTTCCTATCTATATTTAAGTAGATGACAAAAGAATGGAGAGATTCAAATCCCCAGATCCTAAAAGGCAACAAAACATGCTCCATAGGTCTCAGTTTTTACTTACACTCCACTATTTTGTTTATTTGTTGTGTTGTTTTCTTGACAGTCTGGATTAAGATATGTGTAAGAGAAAAAGACAGAGCCAGACACAATGAAGAGAAAAGTAAGGAGAACACCTAACATGGTTTAATTGAAAAGTAAAACAAAACAAACAAAAAAACACATAAGTTTAAAAAAAAGAAAAAAGAGCACAGAAAGATTAAACATATTTGCAGAAGAAATTAGGGATTTTTTCTTAATGTCCAGGCTGTAGGCATCTAATCTAGCACAATCTTCATTCTCCTCTTCTACCAGACATTCAGTGGGTTACACTTAATAAATTTTATTTTATTTTTTTAAAACCTGGATTGGAAGGTTAGTATGCCTCACAAGCACTTGATCTCTGCTTATTTAGTACACGATTTTGAGTATTTTGCCTGAACTTTCTGAATTAGTGCAAGTGTGAATGCTCAGCAGATTCAACAGCAACAAATGCCAGAGAAGTTTTTAAAAGATTCACGCACCTGGAAAACAAATCAGGAATGTGGGTACAAAGCAGTCCTATGTCATTTTGTTGTTGTATGTACAGCCTGCCTAACGATAGCCTAACACCACCAATGTGGTAGTTGGTTGCAGATTTGCTATGTACTAAATTCTTCAGGGACACTGCCTGTTTTCACTCCTCTTAATTACTGGAAAGAAATCTTTAGTCATAGTATAACCAGGCTCACATTTATTGGAAGGACCTCTAAACCTCACAAAATTCTGGAGCTCAGGCATGCTTCAGCTTTTGTGCAGAATCAGCAACAGAGGCTTTGCTGATCCATGGACAGAGAAGGCTCACCTTGGTATTTTCCAGCATGTCCTCCTGTCGAATAACAGGGGGGTCTGGCACTTGAATTCTCACATATAAGCATCCCACTTTTTATTTTTAACCAGTACATCTCAGCAGATGATGATCAAATTTTTCTAATAAGTACCTCTCTATTAAGTTGTTGAATTAAAAATTAGGGTGTATGACAGTAATCTGAGATAACCACAGGGCACTGCTTTACAAGCCCAGGATGTCAGAAGGTGAACGTAACAATCAGGGATGCACCACCTTTTCCCATAACTGAGTACTTAACATTGCTAACAGAAGACTTAATGCAGTTATATATTACTGCAAAGTGCTTGTTTTACTACAGCATTGAGCAAAGAATGCTCTGCTATATGTTTTCTTTATGCTTTGTGTATAGTGATCTAGAGTATTTACATTCTGTGGTAGAGCAAGACTTGTCACATGTATGTTTCATATACTTCTCGAATCACAGGCATTTAAATTACTTTCTGGAGACTGTGATGTATCCATTTCAGTTTTTGATCTTAACTATTTTCCGGAACGCTGAGGACAGCGTTCAGTAATCTGAACAATTCAGTGCACTGTATCACCTGGGTTTTAAAACGACTGAATCAGGCTGCTGTTCAGAAGTGATTTTCTTTAAACCATTAACACTGCGCTTTCAGAAGGTGTTCCTTGAATGCAAATAGAATTTCCTACTACTTTAATTAAAGGGTTTCCTTCTGATTTTTATTAATGAATTTCAACTCAGATCCTTGACACATGATGTAGTGCTTCTCTGAATGTAATTATCAAAGAATAGGTGTTTCCAGCAGGAAGTACCGTGCTTATTCAGTTCTGATAACCTAGAATCATAATTACCCAAACAGATAAAAATAGCTTAGAACTGCAGTCTTCTCATGCTCTACTTGACGCATCTGTGCAGAATTAATGCATATTAATAACTGCTATTTAAAATGCTGAAATTCTTGGAGTGAGCAGGAAAGGGCATAAAGCCCCCGCAGTATTATTGCACCTAGCAGCTGCTGCCCTGTGTTATTTTTGTATATATTTTTTCCTGTTTCTGTTGTCTGTCTTATGTTTTTCTTCACTCACCTGAAATGAGCTGCACGCTTCTTGAAAGGTTCCCTGCAAGTTCAGTTTTTTCTGTTTGGAGGTGCCAGAGTAGGATGTCAGTAGATGAACAGATTCATCAGAGGAGTTCTTTTGTGACAAGATAAATGATTCTGTTGGCAATAGTTCAGCTTATAAAGTTTTGACCATGCACCCTTCTGCTATAGTGTTAATCCTACTGCCAGTGTCTTTAAGGCTGACACCAAAAACTGCAGAGTATCACAGCATTCTCAAGAACTGCTGTGAATAATAGGGAATAGCTTATTTCTAGTGTGAATCTCTGGGTGCTTTAAGGGATTCAGATAAACAGATTGTTCTATTGCTTTTTTCCAGCAGAAGTCTCGCTTTCATATGGTCAGCTTGAATGGAGATTTATTTTCCAAAAGAAAAGCTGAATGGTTTAAATTGGATAAACCATTTTCTAGACCTCAAGCCACCAAACAGATGATTTTATGCTTTTTTCCTTCAATTTTTTAAGTTGTTAACATGTTTGGTATAGTCCACATGGTGAAAAATAAAATCTTATCAGAATGTTAATAGTAACTCTTTNAAGCTTAGGTGCTGCAACAGCTGCAACATGCTCCGTAAAATAGAAAAGGAAATTAAATGTAAACAGATAACAAAATACAGCATATAATGTCATTTACAATTCCATAATGTTTAACTTCACCAGGGGTTAAGAGTTACCTGCATCCTGCAAACCTCCTCTCCCCTCATCTCAAAATTAGTCATGTTGCAGTGATTAATATGAAATTTGCACTAAATAATAAAACAAACCAATGTGTGCTACTTAGTAGCTGAATCAAGTAGCGGTGAATTCATGGTAACTCCTAAGGCTAAGTTTTCAACATGTTTAAGAGGCTGAGGTTCAGGATGTGCCTGTTTTCTTTTCTACTCCAGAAGATAAGTCTGAAATCTATAATGGTCCCAGTCAGTTCTGTGCAGCTCCAGTCTTGGTCTTCAGTTAATCATTAATTTTTCGTAATTTCTTTTAAACTGATGAGTATGATTGTGGATGCCCATCCCTGGAGGCATTCAAGGCCAGGCTGGATGTGGCTCTGGGCAGTGGTTCACGACCCTGCACATAGCAAGGGGGTTGAAACTGGTCCTTTTCAACCCAGGCCATTCTATGATTCTACAATAGTCTCTGAGACTCAGGTGAACACCATTCTGCTCTGTGGTTAAAAGTTAATTAATGCCCATTGGAAAGTGGGACTGTTTTGGAGTGTATCTGTGGTAAAGAATCATCCAGGTTAATGTTTCTGTAGAAAATAAGCACATCTACTTTACCTGATGTGATTACATAATTCTTTGGGATTATTTTCTTGCTTTTCTATTATCTCTTCCCTTATACTTAATCTCTTTTCTTTCAGCCTTGGACAAGCTTAGTACTCAGCACCTCTACCACCCAACCCAAGTGGAGATCGTGCAGTCCAATGTTGTGTTTGACATTAGCAGCCTGATGCTTTACGGTACCCAGGCTGTGCCTGTGAGACTGAAGATACTACTTGACCGACTCTTCAGTGTACTGAAGCAAGAGGAGGTATTGCATATTCTACATGGCTTAGGCTGGACACTTCGAGACTATGTTCGAGGCTACATCCTTCAGGTAGGAAATAAAATTGAGCTTGTTTACAAACCCATTTAATTGACATTTTTTACACAGAAATACTGACTGTGCACCCACAAGACGAGAAAAATATTAAGCACATTCAGTGTGCTGTGTTGAAGACTAATAATGACTTTGGCAAACAAAAAAATTCAATTTTTACCTAAGCTAAAAATATGCAGTCTCTGTTGTACTGTAGTGTGCATTCGTACTTGCTTACACTTATTGTAGGAAATACCTCGAATACTGCGAATACTTAGGTTAGCTAACTGCAAGCCTGACTTGGTCATCTAAGGCAACTGGCATATTTTCAAGGGCTACTGTTTGATTTAAGAAAGCAAGATCATAATCAGCAACTATTTCCTTCTTATTTCTTTCCTTCTTTAGCATAATACCAAATAAAATCGTAGTTTTGTTGAGAGGTGGCCCTATAAGATGAGCTCTCAACAGGAAAAATCTGTTTATAAGTCGGTTTTTAAAAAGACAGCTTTAAATCATGTTTTACATGTGGACTGGTTGAGGTAAATTATGCAAACAAACCTCAAAATTTTAAAGACATGAAAAGAGGGGGCAAGCTGACATTATGAATATGGCCAGTAATATATGTAGTTACTTACTTGAAAAATCATATTGTCGTTTGGGTTCAGAAGTGAGTTATTACTTTTTACAAGACTGTTCGACTGAGAATGCAATACTACATATTTCTGAGTGCTCTTAATTACTACTGTCTGTGGAATTTCTGTGTCTTCTAGAAGTCCAGTTATTGAAGTAAATGTATGTGAAAAACTAAAAATTCTAGTTTCTGATTAATTCTTTACTTTCTTAGACAGTGAAAGTTTGCCAGGCATTATACAGAAAATATGGGAATTTTTATTCCCAAACTGAGGAATTCTGACTGTATTTTTTAATTTCTCTTCAATTTCCTGTTTTTTGTGTGAAAGAAATAAATAGGAACTTTAATATTCTGTGTTCTTGAGTATTTTCTTAAATGCTCTATAGATAGATTTTTCAGAAAAGTGTTCTGAATTGTAGAACAGTCAAAAAAAAAGAGTAATAAAAAGGCTATTATTACTGCAATGAGATCCTGTTATTAAGATACATACAGAAGTGGAGTTCTTTAATGATTTAGAAATCTCTCAGGCATCAGCATCTATTTTATAAAAGCGCAATGTTACACATTTGTACATGATAAATATATATTTTTTGTTCTGTTGCCAGAAACAGCGGCTGGATGGCCAGGCCCAAAGTTTTGTGGTCAGTGGAGTTAAATCCAGTTGGTGGCCGGTCACAAGCGGTGTCCCGTAGGGCTTGGTACTGGGGCCGCTCCTATTTAACATCTTTATTAATGATCTTGATGAGGGGATTGAGTGCACTCTCAGTAAGTTTGCAGGTGACACCAAACTGGGAAGGAATGTTGATCTGCTGGAGGGTAGAAGGGCACTAAAGAGGGACATGGATAGACTGGATCAATAGGCCAAGGTAAATTGTATGTGTTTCAATAGGGCCAAGTGTCGGGACCTGCATTTTGGTCACAACAACCCCAGGCAACTGTCTCACTCCAATTTATAGGAGGGAGAGGAGGTTCTCTGATATATGTATACCCGGCATGAGATTAAGAAACAATAGTTCAAATGTTGGTCCGACTGGTTTATTACAAGTCTTAATCAGAGAGATGGGGAAGGGGAGGATGGACACTATTACGAATTAGGGTGATGGGAAAGGGAAGGCAGGCGATAGAAAAGATGGGAAAGAAGCAAGAATTGCGTAAAGCGGGGATAGTCACCACCAGGATCCAGCAGCAGCCCCGTTGCACGCCATTCCGATAGTCTGAGGCAAAAGTGCAGGGGGAGAGCAGCAGCTGAGTGGCCGGTCTTAGGCAGCAAGAAGGTGCAGCGACAGAGCAGGTCCAGGAGAGTCCATCAGCATGCAGGCATCAGCTCATGAGGAATCTGTTGTCAGAAACCTTTAGGGGGAGAGCAGCAGCAGCATGGCCAGCCTTAGGCAGCAAGCAGGTAGAGTGCAGAGCAAGTCTAGGAGGGAGAGAGGCAAGTCGTGAGGCTTCTCATGTCAGAAAACCTTCTTGTTCTTCTTCATGAGGAATCTGTTGTCAGAAAACCTTCGGGGGAGAGCAGCAGCAGATGGCCAGCCTCAGGCAGCGAGCAGGTAGAGCGCAGAGCAAGTCTAGGAGGGAATGAGGCAGGTCATGAGGTTTCTCATGTCAGAAACCCTAAAAACCATGGTCCTCCTCCTCTGCAAACGTGGCATTCCTGGGCACTTGGGTAAGAGTCATGTGCAGCACCCCCTGAGAGAGCTATCTCCCTCGAGATAAATCCACACAAAAGGCCGCTTCCCAGCCATTAATCTGCGTCTTCTCTCTCTCTCTTTCTCTCTCTCTTTCTCTCTCTCTCTCTCTCTCTCTCTTATTGCCCCTGGCCTTGTCCATCTGTGTCCCTCAGACACAGGATTTCGCAACCCTTGCCCAGGACTTGTTTGGACTTGTTCCTCAGCAAATTTTGAGGCAATGGCATAAAAGAATAATCTCTTACAGCAGCCCTACAGCTTGGGGAAGAGTGGCTGGAAAGCTGCCTGATGGAAAGGGACCTTGTTGTACTGATGGACAGTTGGCTGAATATGAGGCAGCAGTGTGCCCAGGTGGCCAAGAAGGCCAGTGGCATCCTGGCTTGTATCAGGAATGGTGTGGTGAGCAGGACTAGGGAATCCTGCCCCTGTACTCGGCACTGGTGAGGCCCCACCTCGAGTACTGTGTTCAGTTTTGGGCACCTCAATACAGAAAGGACACTGAGGTGCTGGAGCAGGTCCAAAGAAGGGTAACAAGGCTTGTGAAGGGCTTGGAGAATATGCCCTATGAAGAGCAACTAAAGGAACTGGGCTGTTTAGTCTGGGGAAGAGGAGGCTNTGCTATTCTGTATGAATCTAGTGAAGACATTTCACTAGTTTTGGCACAAAAAAGCCTACTTACTTAGATTATATTGGAAACAATGAAAAAAACCAAATCTTGCCACCCACTTTCCATACTAAATGTATCTTAGCCTACTAGAAAGAAATAAGGCAAGTCTGCAGTATAAAGATGTTGACATCATTAGTTTTATGTTTTGTGTTGTGTGTCATTGGTGTCAGATTAATAATGACTGCACTACTAACAGAAACACTCTTATTACACCTGGTACAGCTGATCAAAAGACCCAATGCAGTATCAATAGGAAATAGTATCTACTCTTTGTAACCATTTTGCTCCATTAAAGGGTGTTGAGGTGGAATGCATCGTAGTGCACTAAAACTATTACGACATTTGTTCTAGTTCTTTTAGTTTCTGTATTACAGGCTTTGCAGAGATTTCAAAAATACACAATATAATAATTTAATTAAACCCATCTGAAATCAGTGTCATATTGTTTTGAAGAGAGTCAGAAAATGTGAAAATCTAGTTCTCTGTCTTGCCCTCAGACTAATCACTGACAAAGCTCAATCAGACATCAGCAGCATAATTTTCGATGTTTTTATTGCAGTATGCATACTCAGACTACCTGAATTTCACCATTCAATCTACTCTGGGCGGTGAAGTATCCTGTGAACATTTTTGTTGTCTTCCTTCTTCTTACTTCTCTCAGAGCAATCTGGTTCTTAATTCTCTATTGATCTTTGCTGTCTTTTCCTCTGCACCATGCCTATCAGCCCATAGTACCTCTGTGAGGTATACCTCACAGTATAAACTACATATGCCCCCATCTCCAGCCAGAGACTTCCCCAGGCCTTTTTCTGGGTAACTTCAAGACCAAGTTCCTTTATGTTTCAATAAATATGTATTGACGGGTAGATTTCAGTGCACAGGGCAAATCCATTAGCCTTTTCCATCTTAAAATCTGACACCTGGTGAATGCTCACGGTCAGAGTCTCAACAACTTTCATCTTGTGAAGGAACTTTCCTGCTACCAGCATGTGTACAATGCATGTGTTAACTTGCTGTAAATTACACTAACAGCCAAAACAATGGTCTCCAACAGAAAAGCCCAAATGTATGATGTGACCACAACTGCTTCTTTCTTAATGGCGGAGTGGTGAATTCTACATTTTTATTTATGAAGTTGTCAGGTAATGGAAAGGTGAAGTGCGAGAAAAGGAAAGGAAGGCAGGAGCAAGTAAATAAAGAAAAGAGAAAGAGAAATCCTGTGGAAATGTTAGAAATTGCATCTGTTCCTCTGAGTAGCTGAGAGGACTAGAACTGGGAAAGCGGTTTAGATTTTAAAAGTGTGCTACATGGGAATGAGAGAGAAAGGAAGAGGAGCACTGTGTTGAAATAAAAACCAGCAGGGTTCCTGTGTTTGTCACTGTCCAAAGTTGTTAAGTGAAAGAAATCCAGGCTTGCAAAGTCAAAGGTCACTTCTAACAAAACAAAACAAAAAAGCAAAACCAGAACATGTCACACATCTTAGAGTCTCTAAAAGCTGGCAGAAGGGCCATGTTACTCTTTTTTAAAAAACTGGAGAAAGAATAGAGAATCAAAAAGGGAAAGGGGAAATATAATCCTATTATTATTGTGTAGTGGTTAAAATAGATGGGTTATTTTTGCATTGTTGCATAATATTTTAGAAAGTGTCACAGCCTTAGCATACCAAGCATATTTTTTGCTTTGTTTTCAGCTTAGTTAATTCTATAAAATGCTTTAATATGACCTGAGAACATAGAGTTTCAATTTTGGGGGGAGTCACATAGACATTTTTGGCAAATAAATTAATCTCAATTCATTGATAAGAAAGGCTAGCTCTTCATGGCTTTATAAGCAAAACTATTTTAGGTCTTGTCTGGCTTTTCTTGTACTTTACTGACAAAATCCTTTTGACTCATCTGTATTAACAACTTCTTGACCCTGAAGAGTGAGATGTATATTTCATTACTCAATTTCTTCCAGGAACCTTACCTGATTCATTACTGGTAAACACTTTCTCTGAGTCCCTCCTCCAGCTCGTGCCTTCCCTTTTCCTTCCTTTCAGCAGCAATTCCCAAAGTGGTCAATGAAGCTCAGAGAAGATGCTCTCTATTATCCTGGGGGCACTGGGACCCACAAATCTGGTTTTAAAGTCTGCTACATTGGTAAGAATGATAAAGCGTAGGGTTTTCCTTGGGTTACTCTGAGATGACTCTTAATGCAAGTCAAGCTGAGGTAAAAACAAAAGAAAATACCCAGGCATTAAGGCATCAAGGAAAAAATGCATTATTTCAAAGATTTATTAGACATAAGTATCAGAAAGGAAATAGATGCTCCAAAATCAAGTAAAAAGGCTTTCTTTTCCATTTTTCCGTTCAGTGTATGCTTACATATCTATATTGTCAAGGGTGTATTCCTTGTGCAAATTCAGCATCCTCAGGTGCTGCGGAGGGCTTTCCTTGGGGGAAAACCACAGTCCCTAAAACACCTATGTTGACACACATCTCCTTGGATTTCTTTGAGAGTCCATTCAGATTAAAATCTTTTTTCTCTTCTTCCCTGCCACCCTCAGGAAATCTTGATTCTTTAATCAGTCAGGAAGAGGTTAGATCTTCCTCCCATGAATCTTCTGGCACATGTTTCTGGGTTTGAAAATGCTAATATCCTTTGGAAATACTCAGATGACGTTAGCCCAAACAGACATAAGGCAATCAACTAAGGAATGCCCAAGAGCTTGGTAAGCCCTAAGCAGAACTGACCCATTCTGAAGCACAGTGTTCTTTCTTGCTAGATTGTACCATATTCACATCCCAAAGTGAACTCCTTTCTCATTGTGAACATTTTATTTTATGAAAATCTTTTAAGTCACTAGTGATATTTGTAGTCTTTTGGAACAGGGATGGAAGCCATCAGATGCATGTTGGCAACTCTTATTTTCAACCAACACTGCAACAGTCAGATTGCTTTGTGTTGGTAACAGGTCTGAAGGTAACTTTTCTCAGCCCTGTTTCACAGGGCTGTATTCCATGTCTGCATGTCTACATACACTACATATATACCTGTAGAAAGACTTTTTGTACAAAGGCTGAATTCTATGGCTGGGAATCCCAGCCATATGTCTGGAGGGCATCCTGCCCTCTTGCTCTGCATACCTGTGCTTGCCACCTTGCTGCAGATATACTTTACAAAAAAGTGACTATAAAAAAAAGCAATACTCTGTAATAGTTAAAAAAGAATTGTCAGTATTTCTGCTTTTGCTCTCTCTTTTGTGGGGGATAATGTTTATTTCATGCATGTGCTAAGTAATTCAGATAGACACAAAGTTTTGGGCAAGAATAACTTCCTTCCAGAAGAGAACAGTGTTTTGAGAATGAAATCAGAAATCTGATCATTAAAGATATAAATTTTCTCTGCCCTTGCCAATTCTGTTTCTGGTAACATAAACTGAGAACATAATCTTTACTATCTAAGTCTTCTTTATCCAATCTCCATTGTTGACTTATTTTTTGCAACTCTGCTTCACTCGCTTCCCAGCACCTCAATTTTCCCGTCTCTGAAGTACATACAAGGCCAGTTTTATAGCTATAATCTACCTAGACTAGCTTTAAAATGTCCAAAGAAGTTTAGACTGAGGGTGTCACAGAAGAGCGAGATACTATCATTCAGTGATTACCTGAATAACTTTCTACAGAGAAGGCTTCATCTCTTTTTTTTTTTAACCAAATAACATGGGATAAAATGCTAGGAAATGTCTTGGATATCTTGTCCTCTCTTCCTAAGGAGAGAATCTGTTAAGGAAAAATTAGACTTGTTATATGCAAAATAGAGCAAAGGCAAAAGAAACAATGATTTTTATCAGCACTTGAAATCCCTCTTTCCATAAATAGCAGAGACAGCTTCTTGGAAAAACAGTCAGTGAAAGACTTGATCTTGCCCCATTAGATGTCATGATGGGAAGTTCACTACATGGCACAGCATCAGTATAGGAAGGAAAAAGTGTCTGGAGCTGGCTACTTGATTCTCAAATGAGCAGCATAAATCTGTGCAACCTAAGGGTACAAGTCACCAGCAGATTTCTGGGGCAGCAATGATGACATTGTTTCTATGACATGCATCCACAAGTCTCCAGCATATTTAGGTGATGGTACCTGCATACTTGCCTCTTTTAACACCTATGCTATGCACATGAACTGCAGTGATGTGCTAACCACTATATCATTTTATTACACTTTATTACATCATAAATTTTTATATCTTCTTAACGATCCTACAAGAAGCTTAATTGTTTATAGGAACATCTTAATTAACTAGAGTTCACTAGGTTAAGCAGAACACAAATTGAAAGAGTTGTAAGTGAAACAAACCCTACTATTCCATTTCACATAGCTTCACAAGGTTAAAATGGGATCTGACTGCAAGAATAAAAAATTCATACTGCTTTCTGATGCTACTAAGTAATGATAATTCCACTGGTAACTTTACCTCAGATTTTTTGTTGCGCAAATGTGAAACTCAGTGGAAATAAAACTTCTTTTTTTTTTTTTTTAACTTCTAAGGAAGAAATTTGACTGTAGCACCCTTATGAGGAAACTTGCCCCAGATTAATTTAGCAGACAATAGTGTTACTTTACTATCCCATTTCCTTCTTGGTTTTAGAAAAGATTATACAAGAAATGTATAATATGAGTTCCAAAGACCTCTCTAATTATGGTCTAATTTTACAATCAAATTTTCTGAATTGTATTTAACAGAAGCTTTGTGAAATGGTTGCAGTACCATCTTATCTTAATCTTAATCTTATTGCTATTGCTATCTTATTGCTCTATCTTAATCTTATTGCCGTTCCTCACAAATGTGTTATTTCATTGAGGGGCTGTGGCGGTGGGAAAGATTGATGTTACCAGTGGTAGAACTAGGTGTATGAACCTCTATTCCAAGGATGTGAATATCTTCAGCCTGGAGAAGTGGTGGAATATCTCTCATTGTACATATAGGTCATTCAAGCTGGCAGAGCCCTAGATAAGCTAATTTAAGATTTTCCTTTCAATAGGAAGCTGCGCCAGCAATCTCCATAAATCCCTTCCAACACAGACTTTTCTATAAGCCTGTGAATCAGACAATGTAAGTTGGGGTGCATTTGTATTAAGAGTCCTCCAATTCCAGACCACCAATCCAGGATGCCAAATGTGCTGCTGCTGCACTGTATACAGTGTGTCAACCAGGTGGTGTTAGTCCAATTAAAATACACATTGGCCCCAATTTCACCATTACTAAGCGGAGATCCTTATGAAGGTGTTAATGGCTGATAGGAAGGAGGCATTGGAGTTTAAAGACTAAGAGATAGGAAAGATCAAATGTAAAGGCTAGCCAAGGTAAGAGTAGTACACTGTCAGTCCACGTGTCAAGGAGCATCAAGAGTTGGGCTGTCCAGCAGGGGGATCTGAACTAGGAGCCCAGAAAACTGCAACAATGTTCATGCCTGTACCAGTGGACCCAGTGCCCAGAATCTGATCACAGTGTGTAAAGCCTAGTGCTAGTGGTAGAGTATATCCAAGCCTGAGACATGGTTGAGGGAACAAGTCAGCTCAAGAGTCCATCCAGGGGCTCCAGTCATGAACAAGAAGGTGGAGTCAGAGGCAGCATTGGAGACCAGAAGGTGAAGGTCATCCAGAAGACACACCTAAGGTGTAGCTTAGTTAGGGAGTGAAGGTCACAGCCAGCGCGTAAGGGGGAGTTTTGGACCCATGGCATGCAGTTGCAGGGTGATGTCTGGAGAGTATGGCCAGCAGTGAAGGTTAGAGCTACTGTCTCTAGCAGAGACAACGGATGATACTGACAGGCAAAAGAGCAGCTGTGTGCTGGGACCCTCCAGTAATTCATCTGTGTCAGGGTAATCATCGGTTCTGAAGTCCTCCTTCACACATGCAGAATGTGCACTCTGACAGAGAGGACTGCAGGTGCAAGTCCTGCAGAAGAGAAAAGGCTTTGTCTCATCTTCGTTATCGTGGTCCCCATAGTCAGGTGCCTTCTTTTATGCAGTGTGACCTGTCAGGTAGTGTCTAGTAGCCCAGATGTTTTTCTGGGAACTCAGAATGAAAATCCTTATTGCTTGTTCCTTTGAACACATTAGTACACATTAGTTATCAACAAGGAGGAGACTGCTACCTTATTTATTTGAGGGCCAATTCTGAGTTTTTAAAATGGTTCTCCAATATAGATGCAACGTCACAGAGCTAGTTCTAACTTTCATTTTGCGGGAAGAAACTAGGAGGAATTGTTGTGGGTTGCTTTTCCCCCCCCATAGTCATGAACAATTGCGAAAAATTTGGTGGTTTTTTTTGTTTGGTTCTTTTTTCTTGTTGTTGTTGTTGTTTCTATATAGGAAGAAAAAATAAAAGAAAACACCTGTTTGGCCTGCAGGAGGTGGACAGGGAGGCTGTTTTCCCTACAGGCCAAAAGTGACCAGAACAGGGCCCCTTTAAAAAAAAAAAAAAAAAAAAAAGGATTTTTTTTTTTCTCCTATTTCATGTGAGCATTGGCAGGAACTCTGACAAGCAGTTCTTCATATTTTATTATGTTCTTGTCTGGCAGAATCTCTGTCAGGCAAAAACCTTGTCAGCGGAAAACCTGTCGTAGGATCAGAGGAGACAAAAACAGGTGTCACAGAGGCAGTCAAAACTGAAGGGAAAAAAAGATTAGGCTAAAGAGAGAAAGGCAGACAATTACATTAATGCCATTGCTTTTATCTTATAGATGTGTGTTATTATCTCGGGGTGCTGAGTGCGCAATTGCCTCAAAGAAAAGTAGACAGGAGACAAGGGGAAACTTGATAGTTATTAACTGAAGAGGCAGTGTGTCAAAGCTGGATGGGGTTCAAAGTTTTGCAAAGGGATAAAAAAAAATTGCAGACGGCAAGCAATGTCTGTGAACAAACTGTGGTTCTGCTTTTGGCTACATAAACCTAGTAGCAATCTAAGTGTTTCAACTTGGAATCAGATCATAGGAAGAAAAATTAATGAAAGATTTCATTCAAACCTTTTTTAATAACATTTATTTTGTGTACATGCAACTGAAGTGCTGGGTTTTTGGTTTTTTGATCTGTTATAAAAATGTTGTTCGAGCATGAGACATGGTGAGGCATGAAGACATCAGTTCAGTTGCTGTGTTGTTTGGGTTTGAAATACCTATTATCAACACATGTTTAATTTTAAAATGCAATTAAGTGTCCTTTTATTAAGTGTGAACATCTGTACATGCAAGCTGTAAATTAGGAGATCGCATATGTGTTCCTCTGTCAGAGTCTAAATGCATTTAGCAAATGGTTTCCATTATTAGCTTTTAAATACAGTAAAAGGTAGAAGGAGATGTTTTTGCTTGTGAATCGGAATATGTGCTATTTCCTCACCTTCCGTCATCTCTTGAAACTTAATGAATTTTCATCTAAAAGGATGCCATGTTGTAGCTGGTGCTTACACCTAGACAGAACAGGATGTTCATCCACCCTTATAAATGTTAGTGTACCCCCTCTCTGTGCTTGTGCCAAGGGATGAACGGGATAATTTCCTACGCAGTAAAAATCTTTCAGCCATTCAGTGGGCACTGGGAAGTTTTTTTGACTTTGGTCATCTTCTAAGCACATTTCTGAGGAACTTTTTTTTTTTTTTTAGCCTATAAAATATACTGCAATACGCCATGTGGCAGGTGGTATTAAATCTACATCCTAAGGGAGGCTAACTTAGACCACCTCTAATGACTTCAGTAGTGTCCCTCCAGCATTCAGTTGATAAAAGGCTACTATCTTTTCCTGAAAGGATTTGCTACTTTTTTCTCTGTGACATGAAAATAAGAAAGTCTTGAACTCTGAAAAATGTAAAGCTGTCTGTGTTCACCAGTAAAACCAACAGCGAACTACAGTGCTCTGCAATGCCATTAATAGTACTATATCTGTTTTACTGTATTCAGCATGCCATATTGTTGCTATAGCACTATTTTTCTTGTATGTTGGTATTGTATATTTAATCTGTACCAATTTCAGTTTATGTTGCTGAAGAAAGTGGCCCACTTATTTAGATTAAAAACGTCTAGGAAATGCTTGGCTGTTGCTTGGACACAGACTACAGAATATGTTGTTTTTATTTTCCTATTGACCCTTGAACCCTAGTAATGTGGAAAGATGATGGTGTTTTTAAAATTACATATTCAAATTAAAATTATATATGTGTGTATGCATTCAGACTTTGCCCCTTCTTTGTGAATGAGAGAACATGCAACAAAATCAAGAGTGAGAATATTGCTTAGGCCAAATTTGGAGCTGAAATGTAGTAAGATTAATAATGACCAGTACATTGTAACATTCTGACATTCTCCTGTGATGTTCAGAGGTACACAGCCAGGCAGATCAGCTGAGAATAAGGATTTCCACTACACCTTTTCACCCCTCCCCAGAAAACCTAAATATTAATCTAACAAAAATAGAAAGATGTATATGCATTAACAACTCCAACTGCATCAAAAGTAGGATATTTAAAACTCTTTTATACTCAGTAAAGGCAAAATGTCATGCTTTTGCTTTACCTGCTCAAAAAACCGTATGAGAGCTTTAAAGTACAAAATTAATCACTGTCTACTTGTATTTCTTTTACTTAACAAAACTGGCTTTTAATTTGGATGTCCTTGTTGAAAGAAAGGGTCCTAGGTCGGTTTGCATAGCTGAGCATATGAACCGGTCGTAGTTTTAATAAAATTAAAGATTTTGTCTTTATCTTCTGTAAGTGCATTAGTCTTACTTTAATATATCTTTTTTTCACTTAATCTCCTTTAAATTGCACAACATCCTAAAACTCCAGTAAAATATAGATGGTAAAGTAAATCCCTCCTCCTGGTTTTATTACAGGTTAAATTTTTGTTTAAGTCAGGTAGCTAACTCAGGTGCTTAAAATAATTGAGACAGTACTCCTGTGAGGTTTTGTGTGGTTCTCAGTATCCTCTGTTCCTTTATACAACCCAAACAATTCTGATTCTGTGATTCTATGATAACTATTTCTTTCTGAAAAGGGGATTATAGGCAAGCTGAATTTGCGTTTGGATTAGTTCGGCCTTTTGCTACCTGGACTTTGCACTCAGAAAACATGAGACTTTTCATTTCAGCTACCGTGAGTGCCCATGTAGAAATCTCCAACAACAAAATGAAGCTCATTGAAACCCTGCAGACAGGAATATTCACTCCTTCTAGGTCTTAGGGTTATTGGCTGTGTACTGTTTGTAAAAATAGGGGTGGCAATAGTAGTGCACTAAGACCAAGATACAGGTAGGGTCTACCTCTGTTACTTTGGCAACAGATAGAAAGCCTGAAGATTGTGCACACATGCAAATAACATGTAAATGTGTTGGTGCAGAAGGATGTAGCTCCAAGGAACGTCTCACTGGGTCTTCTGCGGCTTTTTAAAATTGCTATCTGCAGCACTGAAATCACAGTAGGAGTTTAATACTTCAGTGCGGAAAGAAAAATTTGCCTAGGAATGCCAAGAGGCTGAGGAAAATCCAGAACCAAATCTTAAATGGACAAGTATCTTCTAAAACCTATGATTAATAAAGATCATATAAGGATAATGGGGCATCTTCAATACTTCAGAATTAGGTGAGAAAGGTAGGAAATAAAGATTCCTAATTCCTATACTAATAATGCAGTTAGTAATTTTTGGATGTTGAAGGCAGTCTTCTATATCCAGTTCTTTATGACCCTTTTTTGTCCCCCTTTTCTTTCAGTAGTTAAAATTTCTGAAACAACTATTTGCAGTTCAGCTCCACTGAAAGTTGCTACAGTAAAACGCAAGGGCTTTTTAGGCTGCTCCCCCCAAAAATTAAAAGATTTTTCTTTTCTTCCTGTGTTGGTGAACACCTTTCTGCTCACACTAATATAGTAACTATCAGACTGTTAGGCTAGTGCTAAGAATTGAACTGGGCTGTTGAAGGGCAGCTGCCTTAATTGAAGCACCTCACTGAACCCATCGTAGTCAGCTTCTGAAGACTTTGGGTGAAATGTTGAGCCCACTGAAAATCTAAACATGAGTAATAGCTCATGCTGCACCAGGGAGGGTCTTATAATGTGTGGTTTATGATGCTCAGGCAGTGATATCTTCTTAATAAGGACACATCTGTTTATGTCATTTTTCAGGTATGATAAAACTCATTCTTTTATATAGCATGTTTCATCTTGAAGTCTCCTAAGCACTCATGAAATCATACAGTGCTGTAGATAATCTTGAATGTATTCACCTGTGAAACAGAGCACTGTTCATTAGCATATAGGAATCAAACCAATAATTTAGAACAGGAAATGGTGAGGAATGCCTTATACACATGAAATTAGATGGGTAACTCAGAACAG
Organism: Pavo muticus; assembly: GCA_016647715.1. Taxonomy (NCBI): domain Eukaryota; kingdom Metazoa; phylum Chordata; class Aves; order Galliformes; family Phasianidae; genus Pavo; species Pavo muticus. The sequence continues at coordinate 740,240 of JACDJE010000267.1, forward strand.
CAGAATTCAACTATCTACTCTCAGATCTGTCAAGAAGGTTAAAGCTAATACTCTTGTCCTTATAGAAAGAGCAATGAAATGCAGGTCCTTTTTTTTTCTTTTTTCTTTTTTTTTTTTAGTTTCTTATCTAAAGGAGCAAATGGCCTCTTGAATCCTCCTAAAACAGTGGCATTACTTTGCTAATTATGCTAGAGAAGAAATCAGGAGTACTGCAGAATAAAACCTCAACTATTTCCTTAGCAACCTCTTAAAATAAAAATAAGAAGAAGAAAGAAAAATTATTGTGAAAAATTGCTTTTTCCAGCCAGGTACAAGAGTTTTCAATAATCAGTGATCCATAAGAACTTCCTTCTTTTGGCATAAATGAATCACTTCACATAAATTCACTTCACATAAAACTTTTCTTCTTCTTTTATTTTTTAATTTTTAATATTTTTTATTTTTTTTTTTGCCTGTAGCATGGGGTCTGCCTTTATTTTGCAAATGTTCTGGTACACACCCATCCAAAAATATATGCTTTGTTGTGTGGTAAATTATACACTTCAGTGCATACCCTGACTTGTCCTTTAAAAGAATAAAATGCACCGCTTTTATTTGTTTATTACATAAAGTGCAGAATAAAGCCACAAATCAGAATTGGAGATCATTTCCCTGTCACTTGGAATGTTAATCCAACACATGACTAGTTCTTATTTTTTGTGTGTACGCCTTTTGAGAATCAGATGTCTATAGATAGTATTACTTGAAAACAGCTGTTTTTGATAAATGGAGTAGTACAGGACATCTTGTAAAAATTTCTGTCTGTTGTTCAACCAGTACACACAGTCATTTGGAAGGACCTTTTTTATTATTTCTTTTCTTCTCTTCTATTGCATCTTGATCTTTTTTAGGCCATTATTCTCAGAGTGGTCTCATTACATGAGGCGGGTAATTGTCCACAGAGTTTTGTGACCTCATTCTAGCTATTAGCTTTGTGATCCAGTCAGTAGTCTTTAGATCCAGGCATCTTGCTGGCACTCTGACAAGGGCCAAGCTAGAATCATTGTCTTAAAAAATTTAAGCAAGCCACTTTTCTTCTTTAGGTGAAAGAACTTGCTTTTCCTCACTGTAGGCATAGGATAAAAGGAAACAAACTCACTCAAGTACTTTTACATACACACCTGCATACATTCATCTCGATCTACACAGCAACAAAATTAATTTTCTAGATTTTTCTAACTGAGTAGTTTGAAGACACATCTGTTATGGTTGTATCAAAATAACCGTGTTACAAAAAAAAAAACAAAAAACAAAACAAAACAAAAAAAACACCATACAAAAAACAGTTAAAATAAAATGTAGGAAAGTATTTTTCCTGTTTATGCTTCAATCAAATCCCATTCATTAGAACTTGTAAATAAATCATTCCCATATCATGAAGTCCATATAGCAGAAGTGCTTTGGAAAGAAGTCCTTTTGGAAGAATAATTCCATCCTTCACATTCTGCAGTGTAAATGTCCCATAGAGAGACATAGGACTGCAGTCCCTAGGCTTGCCAATTCCTTATCTTTTTTGAAAGTTAAATTAATATTTAAAGCTATTTATTCAAAGTTGACTTAACCACTAGAATAGGAAAGATCAGACAAATCAGTTGCAAGAAATGAAGTATAAGGAAACCAGAACTCTTTGACAAAGTATTCCTTGGAGTAAATGTGTTGAATGAAGCCAGCAAGTAAATGATAAGGGCCTTTGCGCTCTGGATGTAAGAAAGCAATTTATCAAGAGTACATGAACTCTCCAGTGACCAAAAGCCAAAAAGAAACCAAAGTACATGAGAAGAAGTCCCTATATGATTATTTTAAATGCTCAGAAAAATTTGTTTAAAAAAAAAAAAAAAAAA
>JACDJE010000267.1:749841-785024 GCA_016647715.1 Pavo muticus
TTGGGCTCAAAAAAAAAAAAAAAAAAAAAAAAAAAAGTTTGTAGCTTTGGGAGCATGTGCTCTGAAATGTAGACTATACTTGGAACATACAGACTGTATGTGTCCTAAGATGCTTCTGCAAGAACTAACAGAAGTAACAGAAAATTTAATCCTTGTTCAAGTTCCAGTGTTTACCAGTCAACCATAGTGCAAAAAAATTTACAAAACTGGCACAGAACCAGAATTTCATTCTACATGAAGGTCTGAGACATCAGTCTGTGCAGAATTTGCCCTGAATTGTAATGGGAGTATTAAAACACTACGATATTTTCACTGAACTGAAAATTTGGAGGAAGAGATATAAGAAATCTTAGGGTTGATGTGTTCACTCAAAAATACTTACTTTAGTATTGCCAGCTATTTTTTTATTTTTTTATTTTTTTTTCTGTCCAGAAGCCATAATGAAGCCTTTATTCCCACCAGAAAAGATACCTGCTATCAGGAACTTTCAAGAAAAACTCACAGTTTGCTCCAGTCTAGAAAACAAAAGAAATTCCATGCCTCTTTCTAGTTGTATATTAGTTTTGCCAGGTGGGTGGTATTATTTGTACTCTTGCTTTGAATAATTGTGATTCTAAATAGCAAATTAAAAAGCCGTTTGGGCAGAGAAAAAATGCAGTATTTATTACTTCATTCAGTGGATGTATTAATGGACTGCAGGAAGTGAAGGAACCCTGAAGCCAGCAGAGGTAATGTGATACACTGCCTTTCACATTTGGACAGAGTCGCAACCTTGCCAGTAATGGCTGAAAGACATTAAGACCTGGCATGTTTTCTCTGGACTCTCACCAGACCTAATGTCTGGTGAACAGATACCTATCTCTGAAACATCACTGAGTGACAATTGGGTCAGCAGTCTGATCAGATGGGTTGTAGGATTAATATTGTAGTGGAGGGAGTTTTTTCTCCCTTGTAGAAGTAACCTTCCCACCCCCTAAAAAAAAAAAAAAAAAAAAAAAAAAGTAAAAATAAAAATTCAGAGGGAATCTTTCTGGACTGTGGGCTTGTAGACCACTGCAGTTTAGAAGCTTATTTATCTGTTACCTGTAATTGAGGAATTAAGTTGGTGTATTTGGTCTGAACCTGTAAGTGAACCTGAAAGTTTTCTCTCTGGAATCAGCCAACACAGCAATTGTCTTTGCATGACAGCAAATTATTGTCAGCAACATTAGCTGCTTTGGGTCGTATTCAGCACCTGCTACTTAGAGATGTGATTAGTAACTCGACTGATTTTGGTGAGGTTACTTTTGCTGTAAAGAACAGCACTACTTCAAGTAGGTCTCCAGCTCTGGTTTGGTTCCAGCTGAGCTGAGTGAAGATGTAAGTCTGCCAGCTGTTCTCCTCTGCTCCCCACTGGAGAATACTTCACCCTTCCCATTTGCTAGTGTAAATACATGTGTAATCGCTCCATAACCTGGTTCTCTCTAAACGAGCTGGGTTAGAAAAGTCCTCCTGCTAAGTGTATGCAAGTTAACTCTGATTATTCTGAGAGGTAAGGGTTAGAACAATTATGCCGCTAGAAATGAACAGCTGGGGCATTCAACTTTTAGCTGCGGACAACAGGACATGGGACCACAACATACAGGCTATAAACTGACCGTCTGGAAGTGCTGATCAATGTTTTATTTTCAGTAACAACTCAACAGCCCTTTAGCTCTCTCATGATCAAGTAGCTGTATTCCTTTAGTGTAAAAGAGAAAAATACGTATTATCTCTGCAGTAAAAGGAGGGAAGAAGAGGCACAGAATATTTAAGTGACCAGTTATTTGAAGAATAATTTCACTTTTACCATCATTCCTCTTAAAAAATTAAATTATAAACAGTAGCTCATAGGCAGCGTCTTGGCTGCTCGACTCTCTGTTGCTGCTCACTGTCATGAGACATAAAAATTTTCCCTCACTATCTGCCCCTACCTTTATCCCCCAAAAAAGAAATGCACAAAAAGCTGGAAAATCGTGAGTATGATATTGGCCCAAAAGGTGACACTGTTTAAAAAGTGTGTTTGCTGGACACCACTTGAACCACTAATCCTACAAATTAAGGTAACAGAATCATGTAGTCATCGAATGGTTTGGGTTGGATGAGACCTTGAATATCAGCCAGTTTCAACCCCCTGCCATTTGGCTGCCCACACACCATCCACGCTGGCCTTGAACATCTCCAGCGATGGGGCATCCACAACCTTTGGATGGGATGTTCCAATGTCTTACCACCCTCTGAGTAAAGAATTTTCTCTGAACATCTGACCTGAATCTCCTCTCTCTTTAATTTAGAACCATTCCCCCTTGACCTATCACTATCTGTTTGTGTAAAAAGTCAGTTTCTGTCTTGTTTATAAGCTCAGTTTAAGTACTGCTATGCTTCAGTGAGGCCCCCTAAAAGTCTTCTGTTCTCCAGACTGACAAGCCCAGATCCCTCAGCCATTCTTCATAGGAGAGGTGCTCCTGCCCTCTGATCGTCTTCGTCTTCTGATCACTTTCTCAATGGTAACACTGATGCTGAAAACTGATTAATTTTGAAGTGATTAGAAATTATTTTCTGTTTCAAGGAGATTGGAAATGGAAGTACTACTCTGCTTGCTTCTGTGGGTTCCAAATCTGCTAATCATAGAAATGAGAATAAAAAACCAGCAGAAATTAATGACATCGTAGAGTCCTAGAATGGCTCTTTGTCTTCTTGCCTTACTGACTCCTTGCTTGTGTATCTCCTCGCCCATAGATGATCCCTATTTTAAGAATTCATTTAACTTTTCAGATGTTGGCCAGATTGGATTGTGGTTTATACTCCCACTGGTGTTCTGGTGCAGCAGGTCTAAAGCAAATTTGAGCAAGAACAAGTCTCTCCGTCGCTGAAGTCAGCTGATAAGATTAAACTCTCAGAAGGAAAACTCGGGCAGTTTTTCAGAAAACAACATCCCATTAAGTAATGCAGACCTGAGCAAACTGTGAAATAAATCATGCAGCTTAAATAACTCAGTTCTAAGATTTAAATGAAAAGTTGATTATATGCACAGTCAAGTTACATTCTCCCATAAATTGGTGTTTATTTTAATGATGATTTTTCTGTTTTCTGCAAAACATAGTTGCTTTTGGTGCAGTGGATTGTTTTCATTTGCTCTACTATTTTATTGAGTCTAGATAATTCTTGCACTCTATTCCGACATCTAGATTACATCAAGAGATTTGGAGTGAGACCGTAGAAAGCATGCTGAATAATATTTTTCTTCATTCCTTTTCTCTTCTTCCCCAGGTAATCCCTTAGCATCTCATTCCTTCTAAGCAGGTGGAATATTAACCACAAGCACAGATGAAAATTGTTTTACTGTTCTTAAAATTAAATATTGCCCACTGTTGACTTGTCTGTGGAAGATTTCAGAAAAGCGTGGGTTCTGTTGATTTCTCACCTCTTTTAAAGACTTTCTCTTAGCTCTCTTGTCTGTACTCATTTTTCTCCTTTTAAGATGTTTGAACTTTTGCTACAGAGCCCGAGTGCAAGGTCTGTTTAATAAAGAGCTTGTCAAACAGCCTCTGAAGCTTAAACATAAGGAACATTAGAGAAGAAAACAAACAAACAGCAGGTCTGCAGATAACAGCTTTTCCAAGCTAGTCAAGTGGTGTCAGGTCACTGTAGTGATACAGTAGGATACTTGCAGTTCAGTGTAGGAGGGCTGCACTGAAAGTAATGCTTCCTGTTTTATTATATTGGCCCACAGTGTCAGAGATAGATGTTGGTAGTATGGCAGTAGAGGTTGAACCTCCTCACCAATATTCAATTACATTTTGTTGCCATGTGACAGATGGCAGCAGAGGAGCACTCTGACAGAATGGCATCTGACACAAAAGCGCGTCTGAAGCAAAGGTGTGGAATTGAATTCCTCCATGAAAAAAAAAAATGGAACCCATTGACATTCACCAATGTAGGCTGAATGTTTATGGAGATGAAACAGTGGATGTTGGCACAATGAGGCAGTGGTGGTGTGTTTCTGTGGTGGCAACAGTGGGTCACCTCCATTGGTGCAGATTTTTATGAGTGCAGCATGAAGGCTCTTGTTCATGGGTGGCAAAAATTCATGGCTACTGGTGGTGACTATATTAAAAAAAATGTGTTTTGTAGCAGAGAATTTGCTCTATCACTTAGTGTTATCGTGCTCTCTGTATCTGTTGTAGTTTACATGGAAATAAACAGAAGGCATTACTTTTGAGTGACCTACATGATCTCCTCTATATAATCATAAGTCAAGTGAAGTTTCTGTCAGGCTTTTTTTCCCAGGTTTCATCATTTCATGATGGGAACACCTATAAGTTGATTGCAGGCTGTATTGTTTGTAATAGAGAAAACAGAAAAAGTAGCAATCAAATTATTATATAGATGAAAAAATAAAATTTACCATTGCAACCCGGAAGAGTTTTATGACAATTAGCAACATCAGAATAATAAAAATGGCTTTTGTATCCAAAGGTTGTGCATTTATTGAATTAATATCTCTTCTCATTCCTCACTAGTCTGTCAACCCCTTAATACTTTGAACTTGTTTAGTTGCTACCACTGGAAAAATTTGAAGCATTTTACAAAGCAGTCACTGAGCCTGTTTCTCTAAGTATTGTATCCTTTATACTGTTAGTGAAACTTGTGCAGACAAAGCTTAATAAGCATTTTTGGTAATGTATATATCAAAATTCAAAGTTGGAACCAAGCTTTTAATATGTAAGCTTATAATTCCTATAGCTGCCACATTTGTTTCATTACTTGATAATAGAGTTACCCTTCTTTTGCAGCATTATTTGTTTTTTTTCGGTTTTGTTAGAAACACTGTTATTTTACATTTTCTCTCCCCTTGTAGTTATTGGTAATGCTCACGGTAATGCTCACGTAAAACCAACATGGTTTTTCAGTAGTGGCCTCTGAGCAGCTAAGACTCCAAGCATTTAACCAGACTTCCAATCTCCCAGTATAGATGGGACTTAAACCTGGGTCTTTTCAGTATGTGTCTATTTCTTTCCATTCCAACTTACTTCTGTTGTGTTTTGTTTTGTTTTTTTTTTCCTCCCACCCCCTTCNTGTGAGCATTGGCAGGAACTCTGACAAGCAGTTCTTCATATTTTATTATGTTCTTGTCTGGCAGAATCTCTGTCAGGCAAAAACCTTGTCAGCGGAAAACCTGTCGTAGGATCAGAGGAGACAAAAACAGGTGTCACAGAGGCAGTCAAAACTGAAGGGAAAAAAAGATTAGGCTAAAGAGAGAAAGGCAGACAATTACATTAATGCCATTGCTTTTATCTTATAGATGTGTGTTATTATCTCGGGGTGCTGAGTGCGCAATTGCCTCAAAGAAAAGTAGACAGGAGACAAGGGGAAACTTGATAGTTATTAACTGAAGAGGCAGTGTGTCAAAGCTGGATGGGGTTCAAAGTTTTGCAAAGGGATAAAAAAAAATTGCAGACGGCAAGCAATGTCTGTGAACAAACTGTGGTTCTGCTTTTGGCTACATAAACCTAGTAGCAATCTAAGTGTTTCAACTTGGAATCAGATCATAGGAAGAAAAATTAATGAAAGATTTCATTCAAACCTTTTTTAATAACATTTATTTTGTGTACATGCAACTGAAGTGCTGGGTTTTTGGTTTTTTGATCTGTTATAAAAATGTTGTTCGAGCATGAGACATGGTGAGGCATGAAGACATCAGTTCAGTTGCTGTGTTGTTTGGGTTTGAAATACCTATTATCAACACATGTTTAATTTTAAAATGCAATTAAGTGTCCTTTTATTAAGTGTGAACATCTGTACATGCAAGCTGTAAATTAGGAGATCGCATATGTGTTCCTCTGTCAGAGTCTAAATGCATTTAGCAAATGGTTTCCATTATTAGCTTTTAAATACAGTAAAAGGTAGAAGGAGATGTTTTTGCTTGTGAATCGGAATATGTGCTATTTCCTCACCTTCCGTCATCTCTTGAAACTTAATGAATTTTCATCTAAAAGGATGCCATGTTGTAGCTGGTGCTTACACCTAGACAGAACAGGATGTTCATCCACCCTTATAAATGTTAGTGTACCCCCTCTCTGTGCTTGTGCCAAGGGATGAACGGGATAATTTCCTACGCAGTAAAAATCTTTCAGCCATTCAGTGGGCACTGGGAAGTTTTTTTGACTTTGGTCATCTTCTAAGCACATTTCTGAGGAACTTTTTTTTTTTTTNCTCCTTCAGCCTCACCTCAGTTTCACAGAGATGAAAAGGATCTGTTAGATGATGTGTCCATCTCCTGAGTTTTCCAATCCTCCCACAGCATCACCGCATGCTAATATTTGCGGCTGTGATCATCTGGAAGAGTTTCTGCACTCCCGTGTGAGTTAGTTTAGCATGACTCCCCTGCACTTCTGTGAAACAGAGGTTCTCTGCTGTGCCCCTTGCTCCTTTGTATTCATCTCAGCTGTACTAATCCAGGAGTGACTATCCTATCTCTACTCTAAATGAGAAAGAAAAAAAGCTCAGATAAACCTTTGAGGAGTGAAGAGGGAGATAGGAACCAGAGCACAACTGCTGAGCCTCAGGGAAGCAATGTTGTGTATGAGCCAAGCGTTGTCACTTCTTCTACTGTGTGGAGTGCTTTCAGATTTTCTCTGTATCTGCATTAACTTACCTAACATCTCCCTGCTGCTTTTGATGACTTGCCTCTAGTAGTAACACTACCAAGCAGACTAGTACTACATGACTCTATTTATCATGACTGCTAGCACTTGGACTGGGAAAGAATAAAAGTAAAGGCCAAAGAGTTTGACGGCTGTTTTGAACGCCACCAGGGCAAGTTACGTGACAACAGATGTCTCAGTAACATGCAAAGATCATTTGGATTTCCATAATATGTGTGGCTGGAGAGCTGTGCTATTGCTGCTCTGTGTCTTGCATGTTGCATGGGTAATGAAGCAGAGGGCTCCATAACCCCTGATGATCAACAACAGTATACACAATGCTAGTTCTTAATGACTACTATGAAATAGTCAAGCCTTTATAACCATAGCACTTCACATGGCTCAGAAATGCAAAGATGGCCTTTTTAATAGCACAAATTTTTGTCTATCAGAGATGAAAAAGAGCTGTGTTTCTCCTACCTGTGATGCTTGCTGTTTTCAGCACTGGACTCAGAAGCAGTGGTCCACAGTGGTCCACAGGCTGATGTAGTTTCATACAGCTGGGCACAACAACAGATACAAAGTGGGGAAATGGCTGTTACTGAAAGTCTGTCAGGCATATGCCAGGACCATGTGTGCTTTCTTTCAAAATGGAGCTGAAAAGCTCCTCACCTGCCAACGCTTGAGTTCATGGTCCTGTGTTTCTCTTCTGATAGTTGATGAAAAAACACTAAAGCAGAGTGGCGGATGAAGGAGGTGGGAGGAATAGTTTACTCCTTGGGCTGGTTTAGGTGTGAGTGATGCCATCAAGTACTACTGGAGAAATAGAGCCCTGAACTTGAGTCTTGGCAGGTAAGCCAAGAAGAAAACTATTTCCAGCTTTCTGGCTTCAGAATGTGTTTGAATTTGTATTAACTGTTTATGGTCACAGAAGGTTTTCAGTGAAATACATATATATATGCACATACATACATATATATATGCAATACATATATATATGCACATATCTATGTTTACGTTGCTAATAAATCGTGTATATGCATGTGCATGTGTTTGTGTGTATATGACTGAAGTCTCAGTTTTTCAGACTGATTCACTATGGGTGGGGAGCTTTCCTCCTAGACTGGAGAATCACTTTTCATGCAGATGATTGCCTTGTTGAATCTTTCATCAGAACATATCCTGCACTATGCAAAGAAATATGGCCGTCAAATTAAGGACACGATCTTGGGATTACTTTCCATCTCAATTTTTTTTGTAATAAACGCAGTGAAATATTACAAAACAGAGAAAACAAAAGGATATAAAAGTGTTGATCAAAGGCAATGTGTGTGTTTTGGGAATTTGGGGGAGGAAGGGAATGAGTTGGGCCAGGAATCCAAGGAATTAACATAATTCTTCTTAGAAATAGAGCTCAAAGATTAGAACTTCTGCTTTTTTTAGACTGTCCTGTCCACCAAGGACCGTAGATTGAATTCACATCATGGCCGTGGAGGTGATAAGGTCATGATATTACCCATTCAGCTACATATCACTGGAGATTACCTCAATTAGAAAATACAGAGTCCAGACCACTGCGCTTTAATGGATTTAAGACTTTTCCCACTTCAGATACCTCTGGATCTGAGTTTAGGGGTGGTTTTTATTGTCTGTATGTCAGCACTGGCTTCAGGCACTCATGAAATTTAGGCCCACAGACACTTAGGAATCAGGAAGGACCACAGAGAATCAAACTTGTCATCTGTCCAGCATTGGTTGATTTACTGCTTTTCTTCAAGTCCAAGGGATCTCGAGGGGACTTTTTCCCTTGCAGCACCAATCTTTCCATGAGGTGCTAGTGCCTGTCCTGGGCAATAAGAAGGAATAACAGTGAAGTGTGATTGGCTCTTATTAGGAGGGGTAAATGTCATTAGCACTTACTGTTGCCTTCTAGGCAGTCAGAGCACAGACAGATAACCCCCTTTTACTATCAATGTATATTTTTAATCTAATGAAGATGAACTCTTACATTTTAATTAAGAAATTTACTTTCCTGTACTGAAAAATCATCTGTGATTTGGATGTCATTTTGTAGCACGTCCTAGAATTTTGAATACTTAACTTGAAGCCAGGAAACATGCATTATCCGACTGGCTCTAATATATTAACTTGCTGCACGAGTCCTTTGTGCTTCAGCTTGATTTCTCTCCTCCCCCACGGCTTTTACAAAATGTTCTAATCATCCCAATTAATACTTGAATGTTGTTAATTAGTGTTTATGAAGTGCTTTGAGATCATCTAATGAAATAGAACGTGTAATTAGTATTGTTCTTTAGTCAAATTCTGAAATATCACCACCACTGGAACAGTAGTTTCAGTAAATAATATTTTAAATAGTCTTTATAGCAAATGTAAGAGGAAGAATTTGTTACATATTTTGCCTTTTACAGCAGAGGAAAAATATGTCTGTTTATATCCGGTGTTGCTTTAAATCCATGATGAATCTTGCATGGGCTTTAGAAGGATTAGAATTGCACCCCGAAGTCTTACATTCCTTCTTCTTAAAAGGATGTGGAAATCTGTGTCACTAACCAACAGTTATCCTGCAAAGCAGGAAATCACACGTAGAACAGGTAGAATTTTAGGACTTCTGGTCCTGTGTACAGCAGCTTGCTGTGTTTTAAGTGTACGTATATACTTTGCCTTGTGACATATATGTGATAATAGAGTTTACATCATTACATTCTTATCTGCGCAGTGTTAATATTGGATGTCTTTAACCTGTGTTCAAGTTGACATATGGGATAAAGGAAATGAACCTACTCGTGAGGTTACTTCCAACGCTCAAGAGTAGTTGGAGATAGTGAGAACGATGCTTGGGCACCATACCCTGTTTAGCTGGTTCAGTACTGAGTGAATCCTTTGTGCCTAGTGGCTTCAGAAAATGATAGTCCCTGTAAAAGATAAATATGATTTTAATATGAAATGGCTTACTGGCCTCAAAGATTTTAAGCTTATAAATTCAGGTGCTATATACTGTGAGATTGATTTAAAAGATTAGTTTTAATAAAATTTAGTTTAGCTTTCCTTGATATACTGGAGAATGTTAGGTTTGTGTTTTCAAGCTGCTTTTTCACAATTTTGAAACCTACCATTAAAAAAAAAAAATAATGAAAAGTGAAGACTCTTTTTGATGGAAACTAAAATCAGCACAAGAACTCCAGGAAACAGATAAAGAAGTCAAACACCTTTTAATATCAAGAGATTTTTGAAACACTGCAATAATTGGCTATTCTGAAGTCGTATTCCTGAATACTAGAGAAAATAGTAAATAATTTTACTGGTAACAATTCAGTCACTTCTCATGTGTAACCTGGTTTCCTTTTGATAGGAGTGTCTCAGAAGATGCCAAGGGATGGAAAACAAAGCTATTCTCTCTGATTTTTTGTCTCAGAGAGATGTGAGGTACTGGATGTGCCTACTAGAGACCCCACGACATCCCTTTTCTGCCACAATTAAAAGCAGATAAATGTTTCTTCAGAGAAGGGGTGTGGGATAGAAAAGGGTATGAAGAATGATGAGAAATAAGCAGTGCCTGTAGTAGACTGCTAACATAATTTGTCATGAAGTTTCTGATAAACATAGGTGTTGGCAAATGTACAGATGTATTTTGGGACACCTGACCAGCAGAGGAGATGTGGTCAAAAGATAACAGAGGGTGCTGGTTGTGACACGCGTATCCTCTGCACTGGTCACTTTTAGCTTTCATTTGCAAGCTTGAGGAGCCTGTGTTCCACAAATCAAATACAGCTAGCAACTTGATTTTATATGAGTGCCTATTGATTTTATACAAGTGCCTCTTGAAGGAGTAAGTTTTTCATAGTGCCTGCATGCATATATTCTCAGAGCCTGATACTTGGAGTGTTTTGAACTGAACAGCCCTGTAGCTTTTTATGTGTTTCAGTTTGCTAATTTTATTACTCTGTATTAGTGCAGTATTGCTGTATGTGGTATGTATGCAGTATTCAAATTGTAGGCCTGGGGCGCGGGGGGGGTTGAATCTGGTAGTTGAAAGAATTCAGCTGTCTTGAAGAGTTAAATCAATCTTTGGGTCAATTTTATCAGGTTTTCTTGGGCCTGGAAACAATATGACATAAGTAGCTTGAGCTTTACACTTTCATCAGAGTCAAAGAAATTTAAAAATACCAGGCATTTGCTTTTAAGTTTTTACTTATTGGGTTGGGGTTTTTTGTTTTTTGTTTTTTTTGGTTTTTTTTTGGAGAGTAATAAACAATGGGACCAAAAGGATCAGTGGAAATATAGTACATTAGCATGAAACTGCTTGTTATGTCAATGTAAAGATTTGTTTGGGGCAAGATAAATATATCAGTGCAATTGTAAATTTTACGGACTTCGAAGTACGTGTAAGAATTTAAATGTCAAACCAGTTTCATGTGTGTCAGAAGTGCTTCAAACTGCGAATCTGAAATGAAAGTATAGATGTACTTTTCAGGCCTGAAAAACAGCTTCACTAACATGGCATGAGTTTCTGATACTGGTTACACCAGATATTGGATATACATCAGTAGAGCTTCCCCCCGTTGCAAGGCTGCTTTACATTGCAGTGCTCTGTGACTGGAAGTCCCCCACCAAGGTACTCAGGTTCACTTCTGCTGAGTGCTCACCCTCAGTTCATACTAGATCATTGTGCTGGAATTTCAGTAGCCTTTGCAGCATATGAAAGACCACGTGTTTTTTTGTGTTTTTTTTTTTATAGTTATCTGAAGGGACAGGACTCGTGTGACAGTGATCTCTGTAACTATTATCAGCTTTGTTCAAGGAACAGGACGAAAGGTGCTGCAAAAGTGTGAAGCCTCAGCAAGCTTTGTGTATGTGTCCAGCCAGTGGAGACATTTCAGATCTTCAAAGTCAACACGAATCTACTCACATGTTTAGGAATATGCTTGTATATTTTTCTGAATTAAGGCCTCAGTGACTCCATGTCAGATTAGTCAGCTGGGTTGTGAAACAGTTCCTTTCCTATAAGTAAGCATTACCCTTGGCTTGAAAAGGGATGACTAGAAGGTTGTGAGAACTCCATGATAAAGAATGTGCCAATTTAAGATCTTTCCAAAGATCTTCGCTTTATTTTTAATTGTTTTCAGAGGGTAGACTCTACCTTCTCCCTTTGCAGTGTTTAGTACATCACATAAAGCCAGGCCAAAATCCAGAGATCATTTGTGGCAGTTTTTGCACATTAGTTCTCTGTAATTAAGCCAATTTTTATCATGAGGGCCAAAGTCCTTTTTTGTCACATCCTTAAAGGCCAGAGATTGACTAAAGGAATTTCATCACTTCTTTGTGCCAGACTGGTGTTCTTTTCCAGGAAGGAATTTTTTGGGGTAGGTAGAAAAAAAACCAACATCAAGCATAAGGCCTACCTGCCCATGTCCTCATTCTCTGTGAACCAGGTCCACTGAAGCTGCTGCATCCCTGATGCCTTTCCCTTCTAGCCACCTTACAGCACAGGGAGCCCAGGTTTTAACCTGAGTGCTGAGCTGAGTACACAGTAGGTAGAGATCATGAGTTGAGTTTCTGTTCCTTTTGAAATGTGTGGACATCATTTACCAAGTAAATATCCTCTGTGAAAAAGAGGTTTGGAAAAGCATTTCTAGTACTTGTTAACACATGACTGACTGAAATGTTGTGAAGAACATAGTACAGCTAAGAATCAAACATAAGGGAGAGAAGAATTCTTACATGTTACATTTCCAGCACATTTTGCCGTGTTTGGAAATCACCTCCTCCTTCCTAGTATCCTAGTGACTTATTGCTGTTAGCAGGCCGTCGTTTGTGTCACTAAGGAAGTTGTAATGAATCCATAAAAATCAAACAGTACTGCATTTTTTTGAAGGAAACCAGAGGACTTCTCCGTTATTAGATGGACTCTGTGTGAGGAGTTTTAAAGAATATCATATTGGATAGAATGTTTTGTGTAGTCCTTGGAGTATTAATTCTGATGTAGTTAGATGGTAAATAATGTTTACTGTTATAAAACAAATGCACTTATAGTTTACACCGTATGTTTTATAACAATTTTGTACTGCTTTTGTTTGTTTTTGCTAGAAGATAGCTGACAGGTATATCGTCAAAGTTACTCTTTTTACCTACACAATTTTGTAAAATTAAATTTCAGTTTTAACTTTTGCGCATACAGCAACAGGCACTCATGTCTCTATGCAAACTTGACTGTCCAGATCTGTACTTCCAAATTCACAGACCTATCCCCGGAGAAATTTTACAAAAATTGACATTTCAGTTTTCATCTATGAGTACAGGAAAGGAAGTTGTCATTTAGAGACAGACTCTGATATTTATTTTAGTAGTGCCTTACTTAGGAAGCAGCGTAACCACTTGTGCAATGAGGCATTGTTTAGATGGGCTGGAGATATCAAAACCAAGGTCACCTTGATCACTATAAATTCCGTGGATTTTAGCAGCTAAGCATGGTGAATTATCTTTCATCTGACTCTATCCTGGCTCCTTCACGTGCCTGTTTAAACAAACAATAAATTTGACAACAGTAACAAGGCATTCAATCAACAATTTTGAGGGTATGAGCGTAGACAGAGAAAAAATTCAGAAGGCCAAATCCCACCTGTATTCAGATCCTGATTTTTTCACTGTACCTTCGAAAATGACTGCCTGATTTTTTTACACCCAGCAGTTAAGCTGAATGAATAAAATATTCCACAATGCTTCACGTTTAATAAAAATGCATTAATGGCCAACTGTAAGATAAAATGTAACAGCCTCACTCAGCTTTGACTGTATTTTTAAATATTGATTCACAGTTTGAGAAGCTCAATTGCTGAGTAAACGCACCAGTTGTCCGTGGGAACCATAATGAAACAGCTGAAAAAAAAAAAATTAACCTCATGAAAAGCAGGTTATGAGCACACTTGGCTAATGCCATCCTCCCCCAACACATCCGTGTGCGACTGTGCACAGAGCTGTTTGCCTTTTAGTGATGTTCACTTTGGAATGCCTGGGCTGAAAGCTTTGGACCAAATCCTGCAAACAGCTACGCTACTGAATCCGTTTATATCTTTATATTTTAACAACTCTGAAGCTTTCTGAAGTGTAAACCACTTCTGGCTCACATATCTCCTCTAGAGCATGCAAGAGCACAATACCCCTGTGGCAAAAGAAATGAGAAGTGGCAGTAACCATAGGTATAAACTGCTCCTTCCCTCCACCTTGGAGGAACCCAGCTGTTTCTGACTAGCCCTCTTCCCCCCCCCCCACCCCCCCCCACTTCAATTTTTCAAATCCATTTGAGACTGTATTTCACAAAAAAAGATGTATTTGGAACTTAAGCATTTTGTTTGTAATCATTTTTCCTATTATTTATTATTATTTTTTAAACATTAGCTGTTGGACACATTTTGTTGGAGGTTAGAAATCTCTTTCAGGCCAGACATCTAGTGCAGGGTCTGCTTTGAAGCACTGAAGTAGGTGGAGCATCTGATTATTTTCTCGACACCGAGCTAGGCTTACTGATTTTAACTGCTCTACTATGTTAAAGGACCACAAAAAAACATTTATGAAATCCTGATTCGCTTATTTTTTTTTCCAGCTTCTCTTAAAGCAGGATTGTACAGGAGAAATAAATTTGAATGATTTTTGCCCAGGCAACTTTTAATATACTCAGAAGTAAAGTGCTTCGTTCCTTTGGGAAAAACTGGGTAACTATATTATTGTAGATATTGTAGGAATATTATATTATAAGCTTAACAATGTGGCTTTCAAACTTGGGAGGGGACTGAAGATAGAAAAAATTATCTCAACAATAGA
Source organism: Pavo muticus (assembly GCA_016647715.1). Lineage (NCBI taxonomy): Eukaryota > Metazoa > Chordata > Aves > Galliformes > Phasianidae > Pavo > Pavo muticus. The sequence goes on from JACDJE010000267.1 coordinate 764,343, forward strand.
AATATATTATTTCTCATATCAAAAGAAAACTTCTTCGAAAACATTTCCTTTGCTTATTATATTTTCCCCCCATTTATTCTTGTCAGTACAGGACACATTCAGCATCTGTTCTCTTGCAAAAGCCCTCAGGAAAAATTAAAAAGCTGTTCTTGCAAATTCATCATTATTATTAAGAACCATAATTTACCTCATGGTTATCTCAGCCCTTCTCTAGCTCTTATCTGTACTCTGTGATGACATTGCCTTCTTGAGCAAGGCATCGTTCCAGCCTCGTCTCATCTCTCCCACCTTAATTTGTAGCGATGCGCTGCAGTTTGGTGACAGGCATTTGTTCGTGCTTGAATAACCCAAGATTTGAACTCTACAGTTTGTGGCATCCATGTAATGCTTAGCAGTGGGTACAGCTGTTAACTATTCGCTTATAAATAATCTTTTTCCCCTCTCAACCTGTCTCCCAGGTAGTGTACCTGTCACCATTAATAACTCATCGGCAGCTCCCCAGTGATTTGGCCCATCACTTGTCATTCACAGCGGAGTGCTGCTCCGGCCTGCTATTGAAGCTCACACAAGCTCCTTTAGCTGTTCACTCATCCCAGCAGCTGCGTTGTTTCATGTTCCCGACTTGTGGGAAATTGTGTGGATGGGTTCTACAGTTAGGCGCCTGAACTGTCCCTTGTCATCTCTGGCTGTGCACTGAGTCCTGTCTTTGGGCACTGTGACGCTGTCTGCTTCAGACAGTGAGAGATGTTGCAATTTGTTTTAAGTCAGCTCTCACCTGGCTGCACTGATTTCACTGCAAGTTTACCCCTGGAGTTCGTTTGGGCCAGCATATGTAACAATTATGTGCACACGTTTATTTAATACCGAACTGTTTGCCTTACTGTTTATTTTTACTGTGCTAGTAGCCTCAGAGCTGCACATAATCCAGAAAGCAGAACAAAAAGACAATTGAGACTCCATATGAAGCACCTATTTGGGCATAGGAAGGAGAGGGAAAGATAAAAGTAACTTACTTTAGTTACTAAATTATTATAAAAATTAACTCCATGACTGTGGTAACAGAATAGTTGTCCCTTCTCTTTGAGGGTGCTATTTCTCCTTTCCTACAGAGCCCTGATTGGGTTATTTGTGGTTACCTTATTCTGTTGCTCAGTCAAAACTTACTGTAAGCGTGGTGCATTGTGTGAATAGGAAATACCTTGGGCTCAAGGTAATAAAGAGGCAGGTCTCATGAACAAAGACAGTGCTTTTGAAAAATGAAACGATACGTGGATAGCTGCTGCATTAGCTCTGTAGCTGCAAGGTTAAGACAGTTTGTGCTCTACCTATTTCCTAAGTAGAAATTGAGGCAAAGTTGCTGCATTTAACAACATTACTTTTACATACATCAGTAGAGATGGTACTTTTTGGTTTGAACACTGAACTTGAATTAATAACTAATTTAAAGCTTTTTCTGAGGCTGCTTCTACCAAATCATTGAAAATCAGATCAGAAATTAAGGAAAATCAGAGCTTTCTGCAGGAATGTATCGTGAGGAGGGCACTGCCAGGAGAAAATGCCTGTACTGATTTGTTTGGATAATGAGTTACAGGTACCTCCAAGAGGCAGAAATCCTATACTAAAAGGCACAAAGATGAAACAGTCCCTCCAAACTTTGCAAAGCTCTAAATCGTTGATCGTATGCAGGTATGTTGTAATAAATGTGCACTACTGAATCCTAACAAGAATGTTATACCTGGTACATTTAAGACTTTTCCTCTGGGCTGCAGGGTGAGTAGTACTGTCCTGCGAGGCACAAAAAGCAAAAGTGTCTTGCCCAAAGTAACACTTTAGTGGACTGATCCAGCCGTAGAATATTTGACCTCTAATTCTGGGATTGTGTGGTATTAGTTACCTAGCTAACCAGCTTGCTGACTTCGTAGGATTGGGTACAAGTCTTGTGAAAGTAACTGGGAGAAATCCCACTGCAGGCAAGAGTGTAAGAACTATGTACCACTTCAGACTTTATTTGAGGATGCAATGCAGACTGTGGCGAGGCAATTCTGGCCCCATACGGGAATTCCACCCTGGGAAAGAACTGGCATAGATCTTCACTTTGGGCATCAGTGTGCTGGACTGCTCCGTTCTCATGGGGCTGCTGGTTGGAAGCTCTTCTTTTTGTTGAAATAAAAGCTTCTTCATCACAATTAATTATTAAGTGTTCCAGGGCTCTATTATATATTTATATGTTCTTGAGAGCTCTTCTCTTACACTCTCCCTCTCTCTCTCTGGCGTTATAATGTCATTCTGATAGCTGTTCACTCGCTTCATTGCACTCTGTCAGTTTGTGGTCCTCTCACCCAAACAAGAGGACATTGTATTGCAGAGAGGATCACAAGAGACCAACAATGACTGTAGGCATTGTGAGTTAGTTCAAGACTGCTCTATTTTTAATTCTAATAAAAGCAAGTTCTATATTGATTTGGGATAATTAGACGCAACTTTCACTTTTAGAATGCTTTTATCTTACTGTGGAGTAGCTGTCCAGTGTGTCTCATGGATCTGTTTGGGTACAGAATGCTTTCCTAATTGATGGTTCCAGCTGTTTTCTGCAAGGAGAAAATTATCTGTCCCCAAGTTTGCATGTATTTTCTTTTTTGCTTTCCTTTCTGTCACACCTTTCTATTTACTTACCCCCCTGTTGGTGTGAATAGTTGCTCTCAAGGAAGTCTTTGCACGTGCACACACATGCACGCACACCTTGACTCACACTGTCCTCTACCTCTTCAGCAGTTGCTCTCAAAAAGCACTCAGGCAGCAATACTCAGGCAGTAATGCATGTTGCTGGTTTGCTTCACCACTCTCTGTTTGGATTAAAGAACTTACTTTCTGCTGGACACCGTGGGGTTAAAAAAAAAGTTAGTGGTTTGGCACTTTCCAGCTGCTTCTCAGGAGAATATAAAGTGCCTGTGGATCAGGTCCAAACCAGTGGATGTTAAGAGAAGGAGAAAAAAAAGTCAGCTGAAGAGCAACATTCTTGTGTGACTTCGTTACCTTCTGTCGTGTTAAAAAAAAAAAATTGTTTTGCTTTGCAGTTTTAAACACTCAAAAAAAGTTAGAAGCACCAAATGACCTCCAGGCCTGTTGGCTCTCCAGACTCAGTTTATCAAGTCTCCTCCGCCTTTTTCCCCGTAAAAATCCAGAGTGAAGTGTGAAAAGCATCAGAAAGTCTCATTTGTGCCAGTGCAGCCTTTTAGTCGCTTGCCAGCACCTTCATCTCTTCATATGTTTCTAGCTAAGGTCTAACATGGAACAAAAACCCGACAGCAATAGAGACCAGATGCCGGTATTTCTTCTCTGTCACTTGGCTGCTGAGCAGATGGAATTTATATCAATCGGGCATGCTAGGAGGAAGAGGCCGTGGCAGCCAACATGTGGAACCGGGGCTGAGTGACATTTTTGCTAATGTTTTGTCCTTGTAGAACATTATGCTTCCTCTTTGCTTATGAGCTGTGGTTTTCCTGACTCAGACGAGGTTCCAAGCCCAGCTGGAATGGTTGTCCCCCCACAACCCCCCTTTCGAGGGAGTGCTGGGAGCGATGGAGGAGTAGTGGGGCCCTGCACAATGGAGCTCTTTATTAAAATACCTGACATCTGCATGCAATGCACCCAGATCGTCTTAGCTGAGCACAGGAGTTCACTGGGCATTACCAGTCACTTTTTGCCTGTTTTTGTATGCTTGTTTGATTTATATAATGAGTGAATGCCTCTGGCAAAAGAGTACTTTGAGCATGTTATTGGACAGGAGCAATTTCCAGGAGGTATTGTCGTAGATTGTCTCAGAATAAGAGTATTAAAAGCAAAACACAGCCTTTTTCTTTCTGTTTTCAATCACCTCTTGGGAAAAAAAAAAAAAAAAAAAAAAAAGCTAAAAAGTTAAACCTTGAGAAAACTTTATAAAGTACTCCAGTTCCTTCTTGATGAGGTCATTCTGCGAGCAAGGATCATGTGCGACAGAAGCCCGAGAAGAGAGATGAGGCGAGGTGATATCAAGACTACCTACATATGAAAAGTAACCATCATTTTCCCAATGAGGCTGCCAAAATCAGCAGGGAAACAAAACAAGCAGAGATAGTTAATTTCAAAAGTAAGAGAAAAAAGAACATTTTGTGGAAGGATGGTCACAGTGATGCATTTCTGATGCAGTTCTGAAACTGTTACTCATCCACGTGAACAGATGAGTAAACAGAGGGCTTCTTGTGGGTAAGGAGCTGCACAGATCTGACTTCAGCATGAGGAATTTATGCGTGTCCACATTAAATGATTTATAATCACTTGTGCAATTAAATTTAAATCAAGCTTAGCCATATATGATATAAAACAAATAAAAAGACTTGAGTACTTTAATTTGACAGAATTGGTTGCTCTCTTTAATGGGGGAGTGGGGCAGGAAAGATGAGTTTTTGGATCCCCAAAGACTTCAGTTTGACCTGCACGTCTCATCCTTATAACCAGGCAGTCTCCCTTCATCCGAGAATGCCTTTGTAGCCTGTCAATTTCTCTCCTGGTTCATCTGGAGGGGTCCCTGGGGAGCTGGTGCAAGGTGTTACTTCCTCTGTCATATTGCGAGTGAGCTGTCTGAACACAGAATTGAGCCGATTCAGCATCGAAGGGCTGAGTGCATTCACAGACTGTGGCCCCGTAAGAGTTACAAAGCGTTTGCTTCCCGATTAAACTGCTGTCTCGTGTTGGATCTTTGCACCACTCTCATGTGCTGCATGTTGGCCCAGCCAGTTCCGAGGAACCCAGGGCACTCAGCAAGTCAGGTCAGGCAATAAGTCAGTGCCACGCACATTTGAGGGGAATGTGAATCATGATCTCTCAGCATTCTAAAGCAACGGGCCATATTTAATAGCACAGTGCTAAAGCAACATGTAAGCATTAGGTGAACATGTAAGATGAACTGTATTTCAGTGCAGGATGATGCAACAGTTGGAGACCACCTGCATTTTAGGTCCAGTCATGCAAGCTCTGTCTTATTCCAGTGTAAGCAGGAGTAGCCCCTTCTAGAACCAAGTATTTTTTAATTTTCTTCTCTTACCTGGAAGTGCTCTTTTCTTGGTCAAGTTGAGGTCATAATGGAATACATTTTTGACTTCCTCAAAGTACATCCATTTGTGTCCGGGAAAGCATTTCGCTTTTTTTTCTGTTCTCTCATCCAGTCATTTAAATCTCATCTCTGAAATGAAGATGAAGGAAATATATTAGACAACTCTCCTATGCTTCTCACTGGAGGGATGCTTGTGATAAGTAATGTTTCTATAATGTTTTTGTCATGTGTAAGTATGGGAGGCAAAAAAATTCCTTGGGGTAAATATATTCATGTGAAAACCGTACTCACAATTAGACTGATTTCTAATTGGTCTCACCTCTGGTATTTTACAACAGTGTAAGAACAGGGAAAAAGAGGGAATTATCACAGGTAATAGGCTTTGCCAGTAAGTTTAGAATTATTCATAGTGAAGTTGCCATAGAGGACCATACTGGCTCTGATTTTCCTTTGAAGAATGGGATGTGTATGTTGACTCCCACCTTCTCAACCCTCACATACGCAGAGGTAAACAAATGAGCTTTGTACGTGCCATTGCAGTAAAATCCATAATTCTCCACGAGGCCTGAGGAAACAGGATTTTCCTAATTTCTAAATCATTTTTTTTGCTCTAAGTAAAATCAATTAACCTGTGCTTGTGACAGTACATGAGTAACAGTTATCTGGTACTGATTTTAATTCTTGCTAGTTGAAAACAAGACATTCATATACATGGACACCACTTCCGCATATCATTTTAGGTGTCATTAGGGCTGCAGATCTTGGCTATTATTTAATTGTATTTTGCTTACATGCAGTGTAAGAGAAAAAATTGCCATATAGGGGTATGTAAATGGCTGATGTTTCACAGCCTGGCTGAGCTAGCCTCTCCTTCACACACACACACACAAACACACACACACCACTGCAGAACAGTACATAAACTTAATAAATCTAAGTCTTATCTGAATCCGCAGCATTTGGTGGAATTGCAGGGAAAGCTGTCAGCGCAAAAAGCCTGTGAAGCCTCACATGGGTTTGGAATACAGCTTCCAGATTTTCCAGCCATGACATGGTAGTTCAGTTTACGCTCACTCTTGAGCTCTGTGTTTTGTATACAGTATGTCACTTCTCTGCTTTAGTTGTGTCAGGACAGTTCTGATCAGTTTGAGCTACAGTTGCATATAGTGCATTTTAATATAAAGGTAATGAAATTATGTAGTCATCTTTAGCTTTCCTGTTCAGGAAAAGATGCTAGTGTAGTTTCTGATTCCGAGGGACTGAACCTGATCTGCTTATCTGGGAAACAAAGACCAAAAGACCACAGTAATAAATCTGCGGGTAATGTGAAATCATGAAAAAAAGACATTTTAAAAGAATATCCAGAAAGGCAAAGAATATGCTTGCGTACCCCAAAAATGACAATTTTTCATTGCTTCTGTGCCAGCTGTTGGCATTACGTGTATAAATGCCAGGTTTTAAATGTGAAAAGAGGAGTAAAACTTGCAGTTACCTTTTCAGATGTGATTTTCAAAGCTAGTTCCAAATTTTTCTTTACACCTTGAGCAAATAAACCTCTGCTTAGACAGTACATCTAGTACGCCATTTTCTTCATATAGCCTTCAGAAGGACTTCATTATTGATTGTAATGCTCCCTTGCTTTGAATAATGAAAACAAGATTATACTTTACATGGCAGTAAGATTTTTTGAATCAGGCTCTTTATCAGCACATCACTAAAGGATGGCATAGAAAATGGAGACAACAACACAGATACGTGTGGACTGTGTAACAGTCTTCTCAGATTTTTAGGAAATTTTATCTGTAACCTTTCTTGTCTAGAAGGAAATCAATGCAAGGACAAAGTATTGTTTTTCTATGAATAAATTCAAAAGTATGAAAATAAAAATATTTCACATGTCCAATTTGAAATTGAATCTGCCATCGCCATGTATACAGCATAGGGGAAGATACTAAGAAGTAAGGCAAGAAATAACAAGCCTCTTGCACTGGATTGGCAATTCTCTTTGTAACCTCTTAGGGTTAAAAAAAAATAAAAAAACATGCTCGCAGCGTTGAATATTTAACAGAATTTTGTGGCAGAGGACTGGAAAATACAGAGGAGCTCTTGTGTTTACCGGGCCACCCCGAAAGGCAAGAGGGCATAAGGCACTTATAAACAGTGGCAGAGCACAAGCAATGTTGTCTTTGAAAAGTTTTCATTTTTCCCTTGAATCAGCTACAGTCTCTTGCTTAAGGTCACCACAGTTTGCAATCTTTGGCAGAAGGCTTCTTCCATTTTTGGTAGTGGCAGTCTGAATTTTTTGGAAATGTTTTCTTCTCAAACTGCCATTATCTTCCAAACCTGTTTCGTGTTATCATTGTCAGATGCTTCTTCCCTGAGTTTCTCAGAACAAAATGTTGTGTTTTCCTGGGATTGGGCTGTGATGTTTTTTTTTAAGCCTGGAATTGAGAGTCATATGGTTATGATTTGAGAATGTGAAGCCTGATTATTTTTTTTAAGCAGTACCTTTCTCTCTGGGCAGTGAACTCACTGCAGAAACATCAAAGGGAATGTGTGCTGCTGGATCAAGGTGATTTTTTTTCTCGATCACATCATTGCCAGCTGTGGTGTTTATGATTAGAGGCAGGCGTTCCAGACACCTCTGAGTCCTTGCTAAGCGTCAGATCTTTAACAGGATCCATCCCAGCTGAGTGACACTAAACAGACAGCCAGGGGGAGTTGGTGGGGTAGAGAAATAGAGGAGGGGGGTCTTTGGTACTCAGTGCACTCACCGGCCAAGCTTATAACAAACTCTGCTAATGCTAGGCTTTAGGCTGCCTAGAGGCCCTGCATTATGCCTTTCAGGACTGCTTTCATTAGCAGAGGGGGATGACTAGAGCCCAGCAAATGCTGTCATTGATCCTCTCACACTGAGTGCATGGATGTGCAGCGCTCAGGTCACAGCCTACTCAGCTTTGAAGCAGCTCCATTTCACACTTCTGACAGCCACATACTGCCAACATGCAGGAACTGACACAATTCCCTCTCCGATCTGATTCTGTGCTCTGTGCAGCTAACTACATTGAATTCCCCATGGATGACTCCTCCACTAGAAATATTAACACTTGTTTACTAGGACTGTTGACATAAGAATTCTGCAAAAAGCTAGTGATTCTGATAGCAGCGCTCCATCTGATGCGTTTGTATTTTTGCTGCTTTTCTTGCTGCCCGTTTTTGGAGAATGTTTTAACTGTGTCAGTGCTAATTTTTTTTCCTAAGCAGAAAATAGGCTGTGGCATCTCCCTCAGAATAAAAGTTAGAAACTGACACTGCATCCAGAGCACTCACTGTGTTACAGAATTTTTGCTTTTAGTTGGAACTTCGCAGAGGTGAAAAAAAGTTTCAAATTCAGCAAAGAAGTCAGTTGGCTTGTATTTGAAGCGATGGTATGGAATTACCTGTTGTATATGATACCTCAGAGGCCATCCAGAATAAAGGTCACATAATAAAGGTGCAAGTTAGAGCAAAACCCAAATGGAGAATGTAAATTAATTAAGCACAGCTATTAAAGAGCAGTACATTGTGCTGAAAGGCTGGATCTTTTCCACCACCATTGCAGCAGATCTTAAGAATTACCCTTAAAGAATGGTTTAAAAAAATTCTGGTGATCAAAGATCTTGTTTCCAACCATATGTTGATTTTACATTTCACCGTGTTTTGACATTCTTGAGCTTGTGCTGAAGCAGTGGAGGTCAAAATTCATCCAGAGGAACCGAATTACTCTTTGGCCAATAATAGTAAATACTGCTCAAGTTGGGCATCTCAGTGTAAGGATTTCTTGGTTTTGTTTTGAGTCAGAATAAACAATAGTAGTAGTTCTGATGTGGGAGGGAAGGGTTCCAGAAATCAATCAAGTTCCATTAATGTAAAATTAGCACAAGATGAGAATCAAGCTGATTTGGCCTCATGGTGAGGAAGATAGGCTTTGAGCACATCTTTGTGTTTCAGTTTCTCCTAATAGTGGCAAATGAGCCTCAAAGAAGTTGAATGCTTCAGTTCGGAAAAAAGTTTCCTGCAGTGTCTGGAATTGAAGCTTTTCAATTTTTTTTTTTAAATCTTTCTCAACAGTGCTTTTGGACATTCTGGAGTGGTTCTTCAATAGTCATTTTTAGCAGAAGTTTTCCTTTACATATAAATAATCATGCATATGTCAGGGAGTCTTAGAATATTACATTCCCAGGAAGAAGTCCAGTGTCGTGACCTGCTGAAATCATACTCTCCTTCTCTTTGGTATAGTGAAGTTTGCAATGTCTCTCCAAAATAAAAGAGCCCGAAGAGTAGAGACACCATAGATAATCTTTTGTGGTGGTAAAGGTGCGTGTGTGGGATGAGTCAGTAATCCGCTCGTGAGTGGATGTCCAAACCTGCTGAATGTCTCTGTCTTCTCAATTAATTCCTTCAATGTATATTGAAAAAACAGCATGCTTGACTATTAACAATAGTCTCCTGACATGCCATAGGTTCTCAGAACCTTCTGCAAGGTTCTTTCACTTGCTTTCTCTAAAGCTCTCTTTCTTCACCTGCCTAAACCTTTCCCAATTATTGCCTTTCTTTGTATGCTGCCTCTGCCATGAACTCCTTTTTGTATATCCACCAGCACTCTTTCCAGTGTGTTTCTGCAAAGCCCTAGTTACATGTGTTCATCCACTCCCTGCCCCATACCTCAGGAGATGCAGACTTTCTTTTTTTTTTTTTTTGTCCCCCAGAGGCTGGCACAGATGGGGGTCACAGATCTGGGGTCACAGATCTACCAGGAAAATCCTGCATAGCTTATGCAGTCTATGATGCTGTGAATGCTATCCTAGAAGAAGTTGTTCAAATAATTCCTGTTTTTTTTATAGCGAAAGCTAATCATATTTAACTGACGTCAAGAACCAAGTTCCATGTAAAAATCAAGCAATTAATAATATTTTCCCAATAATTTCTGAGTGCAAAATAAAACAAAGTTGTGTTTTTATGCATAAACAGTATTTATTACAAACAGTCTGTATTTTACCTGAAGTTTTTGCTTCTGTAAAAGAGGAAGAAAGGTGGAGAGGGAGAGGGGTACTGGATACTGTTTTTGCCTGAGAAAGTTAATAAGTTATTGAACTTTCTTGGTAAATAAGTAACATAAATAAATAACACCTAGCCCCTCTCGTCTTTGTAGCTAGAATATTAGAGGAGGAAAATCTATGAAAATATGGCCTAAGAAAGCAGGAGCTTAGAAGCACCGTTAAGATTCCTGATCTACCTGAAAATAAGGTTCCTGTTCTACCTACGTATTTTCTAAAAATTCAAAGATAATTTGAGGTGACCATATTTGAGAAACAAGAAGATGGTGAATTTTTCTTAGGGAAAAAAAAAAAAAACAGTTAAAAAGGAATTACTGTAAAATGTTAAAGATGGAGGAATTTGTGATCAGGAAAAAGGAGTGTTTCTTTGTTAGCAGAAGAGCGTTTTTAAAAGACTGATGAGGAACCTTCATGTTTATCAATCTCATTAATTCCTAGCTTTTGAGTGTTCTAATTATCTTATTTTAAGAGATAATAGAATATGCAAGAAAGCAAAGAAAATAGGCAAAGACTTTGGAAAGCTACATATGTTGATTCCTGAAAAACCATGCTTAACAGTGGCTTAAGTATCACAAACATGCATACAGGTATAGTATATCCCCGTGTGTTAAAATTTCATACACTATATTCATTTGATTCAGTAGCATACAGGCTGATTGGGGGTGCGATAAATAACACTGGAGAAGGAACCACACGCAATGCTTTGAAGTTTCTTGGAAACAAAATTTGTTTGGGCTGCAAATGGGAATTTCTTGAAATTTTTTGTTCTTCTTCATAATTCAGATTAAACCTCCAACCTATCCTTGGATGTCATATATACACAGCTTGTGCTGTATGTATCATGCAAAGCACAATGAAATGATATTCAAGTTGTAAGATAAAGAACTCTGTAGCCAGGAAATGCTGTAGCTGAGATTGCATGTTGACTTTAGTCCATTGCCATAGGGTATGTACATACATGGTACGTTTCTTGATTCCATGAGCAAATGGTGGTGAGGTGAGTTCTTCTGTTTGTTTGTTTTTGTTATTTTTATTTGTTTTTCTGTTTGTTTGGGTGGAGTTGGGGTTTTTGTTTGTTTGTTTGTTTTTGTTGGTTTTTTTGCTTGTTTTGTTTTGCTTTGATTTGATTGTTAGTCCAGCAGGGGCTTCTCAGTATTTATTTTGTCCTTACTGCCTAGTGAATGATTCTGGGGATTCTTCTGCTTCCTAATATAAACCCTACTCCTACGGTAAAAGTACTGGTTTACTTTTGTACTTTTCTGTGGTACTCACAGAAAGAGGTAGCAGCAGTTTTCCAAAACACTGATGAAATCTTCTCCCCTGACTCCTCACAAAAGGAGCTATTTTTTTTTTCAGCTTTGTAAGGTGCTGAAAAGAACCTTACAAGGTATCTTATAAAAGTTAAACATTTTTATCACTTCTTTCAGCATTTCTTTTGCCAGACTTTCAAGAGGCAAAGCATCATGCAAGATTTAGTTGTTTCAGAGTTTGTTTTGATGTCAGCTGTGAACATTTAATGTTCCTTCCCATCCCATTCTAAAGGGTGCAGGTTCAGCTTGCCTGACTGTAGATAAACGTGATAGTTGTTCCAAATGGGCTCTTTCACATAGAGTTCTTGTCCTGTCATGGGAAGGAAATGAGCCCTTCCTTGATGAGCATTCTCTCATCGTGCAGCAGATTTATAAAATGATGATCTGAGTCATGATCTAGAAATACTACATTCTCTGTACCAGCTTGAGCAAGAGTCTAGCCCACCAAGTTGTTTATGCTGTATGTATTAGGAGAGAGGAATTTCACTCTAAATATCTCACCTTGATCCCAGAAAGTGATGTTACAAAGAAGTACTTACCTGAATCACAGAGAAAGGAGGAGACACACCAGGAACAACCTGAAGTTCCATCAAAAGCCTTATCAGGGGTGAAATGCTAGGAGTGACTGTTTGACTATGCAGGATTAACGTCGCCTTATTAGAGATACTGCCTTTTTTAAAGGAGGAGGCACAGGAAATTCTTTTCCTTACAATCCATTTGTTGAGGAGGAATCTTCAGAGCCAAGAATGTAGATTTTTTTTTCCTTCAGAGCTTAATTGCCATCCTTTGCCATCTTCTCCTTTAGCTTATCCACTTTGCAAACCGTATGCTAAATCTCCAACTAAATTTACTGCTCACACTATAGACTCCTTTTCCAGTGTTATTTTCTCCCTGTTAAGGATGTCAGTCTGCCTTCTGGTCTCTGTATTTGCCAGGAGTATTTTCTCTTTTCTCTCATGCGCCCGCACGTTCCTCTTCTTGGCTATTAGAAGGAGCAACTGAAGAGAACTACCTCTTTAATCCCAGTCACATTAGGCTGGTGCACCTTCAATTCAGTTTAAAACTTTAGGGAGTTCTAGAATGTAGCTGCAAAGCACCTGCAAATAGGCTTACATCCCACCTTGACAATATTACAGCTGGTTTCTGCAAGTGGCACAAGGAACTTCAAGCAATCATGAGAAATCAGTTAACTGTTGATTCTGAGCATTTTACTACTGCTTTGACTGCTAATCAGCCTGGTGGCTTGAGCAACAAGCTTGGCACAAATGGGCTCAAAGAATGCAAATGAAACACATGCTTATCCGAAGATTACAAGATCTTTGTTTAGTGATCACTTTCAAAGTTGTAACTGTTATTGTTTGTATCAGCTGAGAGTAAGAGCTTGTATGTTTTATTTCATAATATCATAAGTCTTTGAAACCATTTTCATTTGGGAGTTGTTTGAGTTTAGGTGAGTAATAAGGAAGCAGTGTAGTAGAAGTATTATAACAAAACAAGTTGGGTGTTCCTTGTTATATGTAAATAAAAGGATTTGTAGGGTCTACACTTCCAAGACAGTCTAGCTTGTATGGCTGGTACTTGCTTACTTGATCACCAGAGGTCTCACTGACCTTGGCAGCATTGTATGACTCAGACTTTCATGTGGATGAACTGTTCCTGAGCAATTTCTTCCAAAGTACTGGGCACAGACAGTCCTTTTACTGCAATTAAATACCATTGTTTTTCAGTTTTCTCTCTTTATACTCTTTATCTTTTTTTTTGCCATTCTTCATATCTCTTTCTCTCTTCCCTTCCTCCCTCCCTTCCTTCCTTCCTTCTTTTTCCTGTCATTGTTGCTGGGCTATTTAATTACAATCACTACAAAAAAATTGTCAGGTTGTTTTCAGGACTCCTCTAATTTTTTGCTTAAAGAAAGGCATAAGGAGTTTCAATTTTAGGTAAACAGCAATATTTCTGTTCAAGTGGAACTTTGTGCTGTTATACTGTAATGCCTTTATTATGATTTCAGACAGGAAAATGAGATGTTATATATATCATATATGTTATATAAATATGTTATATATATATATTATATACGTTATATATTCAGTACATTAGGAAATTTTTCAGGTACTAAGTATTTTGTTCATTTGTGTATAATTAAATGGGTATACTAAAACTCTATGTGGTTCTGGGCTCTTCAACAGTATTTTTGGGTTTTTTTTGATGGTTTAAAAATAATTGAAAATTGAGGTTTTGAGATACCAGAACTTGAAAACAGAAAGCTTTCCCTATTAAAATGCTTTGCACTTTTTTGAAACAGCATATCAGCTTGGTCAAATTATTCTGTCTTACTTTCTTCCTTGCTCAGAATACAGAAGCTAGTGTCCTACTGGCTTTGAGTGTTAGTTCTGTACTTAACGTATGAAATTACAAGTCCAGAGAAGATAACTCTTCAGAGATACATTATCTTGTCTTGCAGTGTTTTAAGCGTGCGGACATACAACTTAATCATCCCTCTGCAGTGAAAAAAAACTTTCTTATTTTGATGTAAAATTAAATTATTTAATAAAATTCTTACTATAACAGCCAGGTTCATGGACTTAAACGAATTCACAGGCTTTATGTGCAGTGCCTTACTAATGACTATATTTTTAATTTGATTGTATGAAAAAGAGAGAAGTTATTATGCTTAGCTGTGCCTTGCTGACTGCTGGGAGACAATAATAATGCATATTTATATGCTACACATAATCAAAATTACATACGACAGACCAATTTACAAAGAATTTAATAGTTTCTGATTCTTCCAAGAAAACTGTAAAGAGTCAAAATCTCCCTTTTCCTCTCCTCAGAAAAGGAAACTTGTAAGTAGGATTAACTTTTTGTATTTCATAGAAGAACATTCGTACGCAGATACTCAAAAAGCTAACGACAATCATCCTTAAAAGGGATGCAGCATTTTCAGGTGATTAAGTTTTGTAACGGGAAATCTGGATATTCTCCAGGTATCGTTTTGGTTGGTCAACATATTAGTCAGGAGATTTTAATAATTTATATACTAATGATCATTGAAATAATGTTCTAAAATATGAAGTATTTGTATTTAAAACTCTATGAATAAGAGTCTCTTGAATTGATTAATGAACCACGTAGATCACTCCAAAAGTATTGCCTCCTATTTATTTCCGTGGAAAGTATAATAGATACAAACAACACATAAACACTATGTGATAGAGCAAATTCTCTGCTACAAAACACTATTTTTTTGATATAGTCACCACATTTAGCCATGAATTTTTTCCAGCCATGAGCAAGAGCCTGCATGCTGCACTCATAAAAATCTGCACCAGTGGAGGTGACCCACTGTTGCTGTCACCTCTGCACCACCCACTGCCTCACTGTGCTCACATGCACTGTTTGGTCTCCGTAAACATTAAGCAAGCACTGATGGATATCAATGGGTGCAATTTTTTTGCATGGAGGAATTCAATTACACACTTCTGCTTCATACACACTTCCCTGTCAGATGCCCTTATGTCAGACTGCCCCTCTGCTGCTGTCTTTCACACGGCAACAAAATGTAACGGAATGATGGCAGGAAGGTTCAACCTCTATTGCCATACTGCCAACATCTGCCTCTGATGTTGTGGGCTAACATCACAAAATAGGAGGCATTACTTTCTGAGCAGCCCTCGTATATGATGTTCACCTTGTGTTACATTTGATAACTGACTTCTCAATTTTAGAAAAAGGTTTTATAGACATAAAAGTCCAGGTCATTTACTCATCATTCTTACCATGTGTGAAATACTCCAGTACTGATTGCCAGTTGTGGTTCTGAAAAGCAAGCAACTTTATACAACACATGACAGTGATTTTCCAGCAACTGTTTGACAGTGTTGGGCCCCGTAGTTGAAATTTTTGCTCTAATCTTTGTTTATAGTAGAAGTAAATAATCCAAATAAAGAGCATTCCACTATGCAGGGCTGATGGCTAAGTGATAAGGCAGAGCCTGGCACCAGTAACAGAACCAACAGTCTATTGAGGTGAAAAACAGCACTCTGATAAGTAAAACTGTCTTCTGATTTATAGACCTCAGGTTGACTTTTTAACCCTTGAATCGTGAAAACCTGTAACATACAAAGGCATGGGAATGAGGCATGTCACGGGGAAAAAAAGAACAATTCAAAAGAAATTTTTAAAGAAAAAAATGTAGAGATTAAAACGTTACTTTTATCTCCAGCTAAGCATCTTAAATTCTACATTTAAGAATTTATACCAGTAATGAATTTCTGCATTACACAGTAAATCAAATTGTTCAAAAAGCACATTTTGAAGATAAAACCTTTTAAGATCAAGCCTTTCTACAAAAAAAAAAAAATAAGAACTGAGCTTAAAAATAATGAATATTTGTCTTGCAAAGCTTAACAATGACATGAAACACAACAACACAACATGATAAAACTGGTACAACAGAACACTATTTTAATGATCGTTAATATTTAAACTTCTAAAATTGCCTTACCAGTAGGCTGATTTGATCTGGAGAACATCAAAATTTTTCATTATAAATCTTAACCACCTGAAAATGCTACCTCTCTTTGAAAGACTGACAGCTCCAGGCATATCTCCAGCATACAAGCCCTGAAACTTTGTCCAAGACTAGGCAGACAAGACATACTTTCAGTTTCTCTATACATTATCTCCAGTAATGAATTCAGTCTTTTCAGTAATTAAAATTTAATAGCAAAAAGCCCTGAGAAGTGCAGCAACACTTTCCCTAAACTCTCCTAAACACATAAGGTTGTTATATATTTGAAAATATGAATAACTGCTTAGTAAAAAAAGTTTATTCGATATGTAGATAGCCTGGCTCTTGCTAAGAGAATTGAGGTGAATTTTTGACCAATGGATACTTCCAGTTAAAGCAGCTTTCCACAGTCCAGTTGCAGACATAGCCTCTAAAACTTCTTTTTGCCAACTTTTATGCCAGTGCATATAACTGTCTTACTTGGTGACAGAGAGGAACCTGTGTAGTGAGAGAGAGATTATGCATTTGCTAATCAAGATTAATGGACCACATGTGAAGGGAAAAATCCTGCAGAAATGCAGTAAATAAACAGTGCCATGGCAGAGGAGCTGTGGTCTAGAAATGTAGCCGCAGAACTTTCAGAACATCAAACATCAGCAAGACCAAAAAAAAAACAAAAAAAAACCATACTCAATTAAGTGCAATCTCAGTGAAATTCCACCTTTTTGTGTGTGAAGATTTCAGGGCATCTTGGAGCACTTGCATATAGAGTATCTTTCCAGTGAAATCAGACACTAAGACCAGAAATTGTCCCAGAAAATTGTTCCCACAGGACCTCTTGCACCTTCATGCTGCTCGTACATCTAACAGCTGCTTCTGAAAGTTCATGGATGCCAGAAAAGTTACATGGGCCTAAGAAAAGGTTGGCACCCTTTTTGTAGCCTTGTTGGAATGGTCAAGAGAGTAGCAAGGCCCATTCCAATCACCTTTGTTTCCTAAATACAATTTCAAAGGAGTTGTGGTGAAAAGAAATACTGATAAATGCTTCCTTCTTGTTTCCCGCAAGCCTATACTGTGCTGTCAAGTACTTGCAATGTTAAGCCATGTCAGGCCAAGAGTAGGAAACTACTGTACAGGCCTCAGGGGCACTTCAGTTTTCAGTGATTTCTATATGAGGGCTGCTCTGAAAGAAATGCCTCCTGTTTTAGTGTATTGGAATACTGATTCACAGGAGATGCTGTGTCTTTCTCATATGGTTTAGAAAGAGGTCTGTGTTCTGCAGAAGTTAATTGAGCCTTAGTTCTTATTTCTCTCTCCTTTCAAGGCTCCTGCAGTCTCCCCAAGTGCCAGAAGAACTTAAGAAGTATCAAGTATTTGTTTGAGGAAATAGCTGGAGAAGAAGGGCTGGTAATGAGACGCTACTGACAGCATAGAGCATAGACTTGTGCGTTCTTTGTTTCATCATTTTGGTTTACAGAACCATGCGGATGATGTAATAGTCCCCATTTTCTTTAAATCAGTTGAAATGGACATGCTTTCAATACATAAAATTCATGCTTACCAGTTAGTGAGAGAGCAAAGTGTTTAAGTTTCTTTTCTGAAGACAATGAAAAGGAGACAAATCCAGAACAATTTTGGATCTTTGCTGTTCATCCTCCCCATGGCTAGAAGGATTGGGTAGTGCTGTGACACAGAGAGTACAAAGAACTTGAATTAATTTCTGTTATATCTAGGCTATAGCACAAAGCTATAATCTACTGGAATTATTTCCTTTCTTTCAGCTTTCTTCTGAGACGTACTCAAGAAACTGCAGAAGAGTTTTTTTGTGAAACTGTCAATATCCTCATTACAGGGCCCCAAATATAAACTTAGTCTGTCAAAAATACAGGATATCAATATAAACAATGTGTTTTATATGTGCACGGTGGCCTTCAGACTAAGCAAGAGTTAGCAGTTCATCTGAAGAATGAGAAATAAATAGAATGTAAGGGCTGAACTATCAAGAAAGAGGAAGCATTATTTTTGATGATTGCTTGAAGTAATACTGCTGGTGTCTTTTTTTCAGGATTGGTCTCTGCTGGGGTTCGGTGCTCTCTTTGGACTTATTTGAATAGTATTTCATCACTTTGACAAAATAGTACTAAACTATTAATATAGTTCTGTTAAAACAGATTAGAATAAAGATTTAATGTGCTACTTTCTGTGAAGAGCCTGATACCCACCATGTACTGTAATAAAATGGAAACAAATGAGCCAGCTCCAAGTTATGGCTCTCCATGGTTTTTAGGTCTCTCATACATTTTTATAAAACATACATGAGAAATTCTGAAATGTTAAATTGGGTTATTTAAAAAAAAAAAAAAGAAATTGTCTTCCAATGTCAATCTAAAGTAAAATTCTGTTATGCAGTTCCATTTGCATTATAAAGTACTAACATTTCAGTAATATGAATGCCCCGTCTACTGAGCAGAATTGAAAAATAAATAATTATTTTACATATGTGAAGATATGCTAAGATAATGTTGTACTCTTTAATCAGAAAGTTGCTGATCATGCAGGTTAAATTCTAGGCAAAAATACTTTTGTTTCTGGATACTTAAAGAAAAAAAAAATCATATTGGTTTATCCAAACACTAGTAAAAATTTTCTGGAGACAGACACATTTGAAACAAGCTGAATGTAACTCCTAGTGTTCACAAAAGATAAGCAGGATGGCTTGTGAATTATAAACATACAGTAATAATTACAATGATTCACTTGTAGTTTCATGCATCAGACTGAAAGTGGAGTGCCATTATCTTCTCCCTTACAATTTTTATTTTTCCTTCATGTAAGGCTGTTACAGGTTTGAGGATTTTGTTGCTTTTTTAAGTGATTGAATGTTTATCATTACACTCTTACTGAATGTCTTTTCCTCTGAGACAGCAAAAATTTTCAAAAGAGAAGGTTATTAAGGATCTGCTACCAAGTCTGGTAATTTAAGTTTAGCACTTGCCGTTCCTTCCTTTCCAACAGTATTGTAAATGCTGGCAGTTTATTTTTACTCCTAAGTTAGCTTTGCATCAGAGCAAACATCCCTAAAATGCATTAGCCTTACAGCAAAGGAGTGGAAACCTATGAAGCAGGAAGCTTGACAAAGTCCTCAGGGAAATCTTGAGTGCTTTTGGGAATTATTTATTTTCAAAGGGCTTAAGTGAAATCAGCTCCAGAAAAGATATGACTGTTTCAGGCAAGGTGCAGTGAAAAGACATTGTGGCTCCAGCGTGGACTTTGCATTTGCAAACTATTTCAGTGAAACCACAGAACACACCTTGTATTTTTACTGGCATTCATTCACAGAAGAACACAGGTTGTCAAGAGTGTGACAAATTTTATTAGAAGCCATAAGATAAAGCATTAAAAACTGTAAGTCAAGACAGCCTGTGAATATGCTGGGCCACTGACTAGATGAACCAGATATAAGAAGTGTAACCATGGGGATTCTTGTACTTTTAGGTCAGAACTTTTACAGTAACAACAGATTCTGTTTCACAGGCCAGAGGGAGCACTAATAGACATGGATAGGAGTGGTACTGCATCAGAGCTCCCAGCTGCATGTTTTTTTCAGTAGCACAACTACTCCTGATGAAATAATAGGGGAGAGTGAGTGCGTTCTGTTCTTGATTAGGAGCGATACCTGAAGGTACCTGTATTGCATAGATGACAAGCAAATGACAAATGCGCATGTGTAGGTAGCAGTCAACACTGTAGGAGTATACGTATTTCTGTGTTGCACGCCAGGAAAAGTATGAATTTCTTTCCAGAGTTTTTGGATGGACTTTGTCTCTCTTTTATTCCTTTCTTTCTCTTAAAAGAAGTCCATTAAGCCTAAGAGGTATAATTCTTTTCACCCTGAAGTTTTTAGTTCACAGATACAGTCAACTAACTAGATGTTAGTATTCGTTAATGCATATGCGAATGAGTCCCTTATTAGTGTTTTCAAAAAAGCTCAAGTTGGAATTCAAGTTTCATTTTCAGAAGCAAATTATACACTTAAAAATTTAAATTCTGTTCAGTATTATAAAGGTTTAGGCCCCTAAATTAAGGCATATTCAAGTCGCTGACAGTTTCTGTCCTTGTTTTTTCCTTTCACATAAAATAATAATCTCAAAATGGATGTTCTGGTTCTTGACAGCCATATTCCTTAATTTTTTACCTTCTGCTTTCAGTAGAAGCTGTTTAGGAAAAAAGTAACTTAAGTCCCTTTTCATCTACGTAATGATTCCCGAATGCCCTGGTTTCAGCTGGGACAGAGTTGTTTTTTTTTGTAGTGGCCAGTGTGATGCTATGTTTGGCTTTAGTTTGTTAATGTACTGATGTTTTAGTTGTTGAGCAGCGCTGTACAGAGCCAAGGACATTTCAGCTTGTCCTTCTGTCGTGCCAACAAGAGGGCTGAGAGTCACAAGAAGCTGGGAGGAGCAGAACCAGGACAGCTGACCCAAAGTGGCCAAAGGGATGTCCCATATCATTTGGCATCATTCTGAACTGTAAAGTCAGGAGAGCTGGCCTGTGGGGGCATCTGCTGCTCAGGGACTGGCTGGGTGTCTTTCAGTAGGTGGTGAGCAATTGCAATGTGTATCACTCGTTCTGATATATATATAATTATATATTTATATATCTATATATAAATATATT